>BDIU01000070.1:0-246419 GCA_002118135.1 Trebouxia sp. TZW2008 | reverse complement strand
AGACAATTTATTGCATGCTTATTTTAGTTTAGGTATGATTTGCATTGATTCATTGTTGATATTGTCTGTTGACCCCCCTGTTGGGTCCCAAGGACAGTAAAATTGATTGATTGACTTCGTGAGTACTCTGTTAGCAAACAGCTAGTCCGTTGTTCGAACGCTTGTCACTCAACAAGAATCGACAAAGGGACACAGCACCCTGCGGACAATGGCAGCCGACGCTGGGCATTACACCCCACCACCCCTGGTGTTCGATGATGAGGCTAAAGCAGTTTCACAGCCTCTGCTAGCAGAGCACGACAGAGGTACTTGACTTGCGTGCTGTTTGATTCATCGCACGCAAGGCACTGTGAATTGTGCTTGTCTGGTACCTCGTTCGCATCAAGAGGTCTGACTGTCAAACTCTTTGTTTCGCATTCAGGTCAAGCTGAAAGTCAGGAAGCTGCAACTCATCAGACAGGCACAGCAGACAGAGCACAGCCTCAGACTGCAGCGCAACCTACTTCGCAGAACGAGCAGCAGGGCGCTTCACCGCAGCAAAACTATCCTCATGCCTCAACTGGACTTGATCTGCCAGGCCTGCCTGATGCCATAGCCACTTGGCATGATCAAAGGGGCTTGCAGATCTTGTGGATGCTGTCCAGCATATTCATGATCCTGCTTGATTTCTTTGGCCTTGATGTTGGATTTCTGCCTGGGCTGCTTGGCATCATTGGCTCCTCCTTGGCAGTCTGCAACTGCTTCCAGGGCATGGACTTGCGTAGCATTGTCAAGGTGAGATGCTTCACAGCAACAACGGCAGTGTGCTTTTACTTCAGTGTCATGCAGGCTTTGATTGAGTCCCCTTGCATGCTCAGTTTGTCACCATCTACTGCTGGTTGCAGGCTGTTCGAATCTTGGGCTATGTGACATCGGGGCTTTCGGGTCTGATTGGTGTTCTGCTGTTGAGTGCATTGAACGGCTGGGAGTGCGAGCAACTCCATGATGTTGAAGATTGCCAAAACGTCAAGTACTTGTGAGTCACTGCTGCTGTCTCCTTTGCCCTGCTGCTTGTTATTTCATTCAATGTGTCAGGTCCATAGGTGTTCTTGCGCTCTCTCCAGCATCCACCTGTGCACCTTTTGAGCATGCAGGCTATAGGTTGAATGTCAGACTTCTTGTCATGCAGGGTCTTGTTCCTGGGAGCGTGGCATGGCTGGCATGCAGTGTTGTCTTTCACGGTTGGCCAAAGGGCCACAGCTGTCAAGCGCTTGCTGGACCCAATTTCATCTGGAATGATAGTGTTGTAGTTGCTAGCGAGAGAGAATGCATGCGCATATGGGAAAGGGCACAGTTGATCTGAGCAACGTTGAAGCCAACAGCGTTTTGTGCTCATGCTGTCACATCAGCTAACAACAACCTCACTTGTTTTGTGGCATACACGCATGCAGAAGCCAGGCATGAGATTAAGCTGCATTTATAAACCTGAGCAATGTTGCATGCACAGAAGCTCATTTATCCTATCGTTTCTGAGCTCATAGCGTGACGTTGGTGCTGAGTCGTGTTGGCCCTATAGCAGGCATGCCAGTTATTTCACAGCGACAGCAATCAGAATCAGCACTACTGTAGCTTGCTTCGATCTGACTTGCATGCACGTGCGTTGTGCTGCAAACACTGCATACATTTCTTAAAAACCAATGTACGCTGGCCGAAATGCTCAAATGAACTCTGCACATGCTGTTGCACTTGGGCAAAAATGCCTAGCCTAGCAGGTCGACAGAGGACTGTTGACACAAGGTAGTGCAAAACAAGTCAACAGGGTGTTGGTGTACAGTGAGCAGCAAATGCCTGTCATGACTTTGATGTGACAAGGTCCATCACAATAGACAAAAACAAGTCTGATGCCACAGACCCAGACCCCGGGCTGCCTGTTTAGACAGAGGCTCCCACTATGACGCCTAACAACATAGACTTTTCTTTTAACCTACCCGCCACCATGTAGCACCTAAACCCAATATGCATATGCCTGACAGCCTGCAGGCTGCTGATGGCCCTGCAGCCTGAATAATCCACAAGCCAGGGTGTGCAAACATGGGAATCACACACACTCACTGCTATCAACAGACTTGGACTGCTAGACACTGTTATCAAGCTGTTGGAAAGCCTGTGCTATCGTTTCCGTCCAGACATCAACAAGCCAATTGCAACTGCTGCCACAGTGAGCAATCCAGTGCCAACCCCCACACCTATCAGCCCCTCCTTCACAATTGCATCATCAACTGCAGACTTCAACTCTGCTCCCTGATGCGATGAAGGAGCAACCTGCAAACCATGTTGAGCAAATTCCGTCTATGACGCCTAACAGCGTAGACTTTTCTTTGCTTTTCAGCAAATTCTGAATGTGAATGACTGTGGTGGAAATGCTAGCAGAGCAATACATGTGAGCATACCTTGAGATACTCAGTGATTTGTGCGCGAGCAGCTTGATAGCTCCCACGTCTGTACTGAGCCTGTACAAGAGCGAGGAGACGTGATGGAATAATTCTGTACAGAAAAGATGACTAATGTCAGCAGCTGTGCAGTAGGGCCACGCACCACTGCGCATAAATACACCAGATCATTGAGACCTTGCTGTTCCAGATCGTGTGCTGTGATCATGGACTGAGCGAGGTCCAGCCCTCGTTCTACATGTGCAGGGTCAGGAGAATGCACCAACGCCCATACAAATCTGCAACACCAGTACTGTTCGGTACGTGCAACAGCTGACTCAGCGGCTAGCGCAAATTCAGAGGGCTGAAGAGTACCGGAAGCACGCTTGTGGGGCTTCTTTGTCGCCCTTCCTGCTCAGGTCCAAGTATTCCTTCTGGAACTGTCGAACTGTCTGTGGTTCCGTCTGCGGCAAGTTGAAATTGCCCATGCTGAACGGCAAGCAATTAGAGCAACGCCGGCAATCAAGCAGGGAAGAAGCTCGACAGCAGCAGGAAGCGTGGCGTCCGAAATAGGCGAGGGCACCTGCTAGAAGCGCATAGGAAGCGTTCATCTAGGTACTGGTTTCGGAGCTTGTGCAAGCAGGGAAGCCAGACATGAAGCTGCAAACGTCATCTCGCCATTTTCGCTAGGCGTATGGCGTCAAGGTAATGCTCCTTCAAATTTCTTGTGGATGCAAAGCAGCAAGGCATTGCAATCACTCTTTACGCACAGCTGCTTTTTGAGGTCGAAGAGGACATCAAAATCGACAGGACAAAATAGCCTGCGGTTGCACTTGCATCCAGTTTACATGTCAGCTAACTTGAGTCAGTCTTGTAGAGCCTTGGATGCTATTTCAAAAACGTTGTCAGACAGCCCATTTGTTTCCACTATACTTCGCAGCGCATTCTGCATCATCGATTGCCTTTCCTTGTCCACTTGTCGCCAGCTTGTGAAGCAAGACACCAGTCTTGACGCCACCTGACTGTTGATTTTGTCCACCTGCAAGCAGAGCCCGAGCATGTTGAGCGCATCAAAAAGCTCGCGCAGCTCTGGCATCATCCAGATTGTGCTCTGCTCATGGCATGCTGACAAACAACAAATAATATGGAGGACAACTGCGTCTAAAGCGCTACCATTTAGATTCCTGATACAATGTAGACTTAGTGAGTAATGCACCAGCCTTGAACATTGTCATAGGTGCATGTGAGTCGCAACAATCACACCAAACAGCTTGGGAGTTGGTCTGCAGTGCAGCCACAAAATTTAAATTAAGACACGAGACAAGCACCATGACCTGTGCAACTTGCAATCCATGATTGTAATGAGCAGCTTGTGTGCAATTTTCCTTCTAGATGGTTGCATATCTCCCGCAGAAAAGTTATGGATACCCTCTATGAAGTTGCACATGGCCAAAGCAGGCACACATGAACCTGAACATGAGACAAGTACACTGACCTTGAGTGTGGAATCAGCCATGAATTTATAGCCAGATCCATCCTGTGCATGGAAGTTGACAGGGCTTCGCGCAAAGCCCAAGAACACGCTGTAGCATGTGTTTGGGTTTGTGATGTTGACAGCTGGGTGCTCCAACAGTCGCTGGACATTCTGCAGATTGCCGCTGATGTTGGAGGATGTTTGTAGCCCCAGCCATTTGAGAATGACCAAGTTGTCGTCCTTCCACTCATCATAGAACTCATCCAAAGCTATCTGTCGCTCTTTGCCTGTTGCAAACACATGCAAGGGTTGCCAGTTCACTATTCTGTATGAACATTGGCAGTTGGCGCATTGAGCTCTTCATGCAGACATTCTAAGATGTAGGATGTGTTCAATGCTTGCATGGTTACAAGCACAGTAGATCTCGGGAAGCATAGGATGGAAGAAAACACAGCCAGCTTGCTGTTCACCAGATTTGTTTGCATCAGGCCAGTGTGACAGCAGAGCTCACATCAGCAGCACAGATTGAAGTAAGTGATTGCGTATCGTGAGAGGGGTGTGACATTTGTGCTCACCATCATTGTCAATGCAGTCCATCTGGACCTCACAGCCAATAGCAACGCTTACACAAGGGCAAGGCAGCGTCTGTACTTGCCTTCACCATCAATGATGGCCCACATCAACAGCACACAGGTAGAAGACACTTGCACAAGTGAGGATGGCATAGACACTTGGACTGACAAGCACTATCAATGAGGGCCCACATCAGGACCATACAGGTGTAAGAGTACTTGCACAGGTGAGGATGGTGCAGACGCTTGGACTGACACGCGCTGTCAATGAGGGCCCACATGAGCAGCACCCAGCCAACAAAGACACTGGCATGTCTGACATTGGGTTGCATTTGTACTCACCTTCACTATCAATGAGGGCTGCAAGCGCTGAGATCTTGTCTGTCATGTTTGTGGCAGTGCCAAAGCGGTTCAAGACCTGCTGTGTGACAGCTTCATCATCTAGGGTGGCTAGGTATGCCAGTGCTTTGTTCTTGAGGGCTCGCCGAGCTGCTGACTTGGCATCTGGGGAGTATTTCTGCCCAGCTGGGTCGTCATTGTGTTTGATGGTGGCCTCAAGCTGCGGCCGAAGCTGCTGTGCCAAAGTCTTCACGACATAGTTCCTGTACAGGCATACGAGAATTTGAGTCCATGTCATTGCCAAGCAGTCCTTAGGTACAAGCTTGTTGTGGTCATACAAACACTGTAATTAGCTGCTGTGAAGGTCCGCTGCATGAAGCCTGTGGGTGACTGAGGACACAGCGCCTTCAACTTGCTGTTGGTTCAAGGACGATGAGCTGCAATACCTGCGTGCAATGCATAATGAAGTTTTCACTCCTGTGTAGATTGCTCGATCTCCCGAGCAGACAGCCCCAAATGTACATCCTGCAGCAGGCAGCTGCTGCCTAACACTTGGATTCAGACGAGATGCTCAGGAAGCGGATTCATACTATGTGATCATCAGAGAAAGACAATTATACCTCCTGAAGGCAAAGGTAAACATTGACTCAACTTGGTGCGGCAAGACAGGATGCATTCTGGCAGAATTTGGAGACAGACCTGACTTGATAGAGCAGGACAGGGTTCATTTGGGGGATATCATCCCGCAGTTCAGTGCTGGCAGGCAGGGTGATAGCGGCTGACACAAAAGCCCCGTCCAGGCTGCTGTCCTGCAGCACGGCTTTGAAGGCCTGCACAATGCTGCTGCTCACACCGCCCGCTGCTGCTAGCCTCTCCTCCAGGCTGCCCTGTACGCCCAACCAACATTCAGGGATAGTGGTAATATGTTATGCCTTCCAGCACAGGTGCTGAGTGTATGTGGCCAATGTCCTGTCTCACCAGGTCGGCTTGTTTTAAACGTCCTGGCCAGTAGATCCCATGTGTAACTGCCAAAGGCCAGTGTGAAGCCAAGACAGTGTCATGCAAATGCACAAAGAAGCTGTGCAGACAGAATAATGCTCAAACCGGACCACATTGACTTTGCTAGTGTACAAACGAGTAGCATCCCTAGGTGAGGCCATTTTAGTGATGATGGTTGGGACCGTGATGAGGGCCCAACCAAACACAAGTGTGCATCAGAATGACAGATGAGTGCTAGAGTGCAGGAAGGAGCTTGCCTGGCTTGAGGAATTGGCCGCTTGGTACAGCTTGACCAGCAGCTTCTTGGCCAGGCGCTGCCCAGCCTCCCACTTGTTGAAGGCATCTGCACCCACCAACCCGTGTCAGTCAGATTTATCATTAAGAGCTTACAGTCACTGACATAAACAAGTCAAGCCTGGATGCCCATGCACGTTATGCTGCTACAGTTGTCACTGTCTGAAACCCTCTTTGCATCAAGCAGTGAACACATGAGTAAAGGCATCTGCACCCACAAACCCATGTCAGTCAGACTTGGTGAGGAAGAAGATACAGTCATTAGCTTCAATAAGTAAAGCCTGTTCTCCCTATAGAAAAGAAGCGAAAGAGAAGTCTGTGCTGCGATGCAGCATATGGCAGCTTCTGTGAGTGAAAGCAGCCCAAGACCCATATGCATCGCATGTCAGGCAGATTGGTCAGGAAGAGGTTGCGTTCACTGACAGCAAAATTTGTCTGATGTCAGGAATATGTCGCACAGTCCACAACAGGTTCTGGGTGTGTGCCCAACATCTGTCTCGACAGGCTGAAACAAGACAAGCAAAGAGTTGAGGTCCATACGCATCACATGCCAGCAGCTATCACTGCTTGCAACTTCTCCTCACCAAGTCCAACTACTGAGGGAAGCATCAGAGCTACTACCAGCACCCTATGATAGTAAGGTTTGATGAGGAGAAGACACAAGCATTAGCTTTAGACAATGGAGCCCATGTGCATCATGTGTCAGCAGCTATCACTGTATCAGGGAACATGTCAGCAACAGCTTTTTGCTGTGCAAGGCTTCCTGCCCATGCAACCCATCTGCCAGCAGCCCATGCCAGTCACACTTGACAAGCAAGAGGTTGCAATCCGTGACATCAGACAAATGCAGTCTTGCTGCCCATGCGCATGATGTGTCGGCAGCTATCATTGTATCAGGGAACCTGTCAGCATCAGCTTCTTGCTGTGCAACCCATCTGCCAGCAGCCCATGCCAGTTACGCTTGACGAGCAAGAGGTTGCAATCCGTGACATCAGACAAATACGATCTTCTGCCCATGCGTATGATGTGTTGGCAGCTGTCGTCATATCAGGGAACATTTTAGCATCAGCTTCTTGCTATGCAAGCCCATGTATCCCATCTACCAGCACCCCATGCCAGTCACACTTGATAAGCAAGAGGTTGTGATTGTCAGCTTCAGACAAACAGAGCTTTTCTGCCCACGTGCATGACAAATGAAGTCCATTGCCATGTGATGCTGACATCAGCTCCAGAATGGCAAGAGCTTTTGTGGCCACAGACCAGATGATCGACACCTGTCACAATGTCAGCGACAACAGCAACATCTGTCTCAGGCAATGTTAATGAGCCTTACAATCAGCAGCAATAGCTTGATTTTTTGCATTGCAGCAGAGGTCTGGAAATCTTGTTTGCATGCTAGACAACCGGAAGTCACAGCACCCCAAGCCTTGTGGTCAGAGTGCAGCACACAGCCAGGGCACTGCATTGTAGCCTGACCACACACGCTGAGTGCAGCACACCGTGACGGACAGACCACAGCATATCTGCTATAGCTCAGATGGACGCTGAGTGCAGCACGCTGTCGCAGACAGATATGAGTCATGCCTGCTGCAGCACAAACAGACACTTGGGTGCAGCAGACTGTCCCAGACAGGGTTCTGTCATGGCCAAATCGTATATTAGAGGCAGCATATTATCACAAACAAACTTGTGGCATGGCCTAACCAGACACTTGAGTGCAAGAAACTGTTTCAGCCAGGCCTGTGCCATGCCTGCTGTACTCAGACATTGGAAGCAGCACATTTTTCACCAACAGAACTGTGTAATGGCCTAGCAACACACTGCAAGCAGCACAATGTCACCGACTGACCTACGTCGTGGCCAAACAATACACTGTGTGCAGCACATTGTCGCAGACAGATCAGGATCTGCAGGAAACACTGGGATTAGCACATTCTCATAGACAGACCTGTATCATTTGCTAGCAGGAAGATGAGGTCATCGTCAGTCTGGCCCTTGACCTCCATCTTGGCAGGGGCACTAAAGTCGCGCAGCAGGGAGGGTACCGGCTCACTGGCCACATCTTCAAACACAAACTCCTGCTGCTCCTGATCCACCCTCAGAACTGTGCTCTTCTGCCCTGAGCCTTGTGACCCCTGCAGCATGGTTGGATGTCTTACCTGTGCAAAACTTTACAACAGTAACAGTCAGCTCACTAGTCACATCCTCAAACACAAAATCCTGCTGCTCCTCATCCAATGTTACGATTATGCACTTCCGCCCAGAATTTTGTGTGTGATCCCTACAGCCATCCATGCCTCATCCCATGCAATGCATGTAGTACCCAATGACATTTGGCAGACAAGTTGTACAACATCTTGCCACCCTTCACATGCAGTATGACTTGTTCAGGTCAGCACAAGACCAATCTGGTCAGAGACAGCTGAATGCTCCACTACATGCTAGCTGGACCTGCTGAGCCTGTTTAGCATGCGCGATTCATAACTGTATGTGGTGCTAGGGGCAGGCAGGCCAAGAGTCCGTGTGTGATGTTGCACTGAAATGTATCAATAGCACATTGACAGGAGCCATCAGCAGTCAGGAAGAGAAGCGTGCCTTGAGCTTCAAATTCATCTGTTGGCCACTTCTGTCAAACAGCGCCACGTCCATGGGCAGCATGACTGGCTGCTTAGCTGAGGAATTGGCATTGCTCTGCTTTGTGCGGATGGTGTAGGTACAGGCGCTGGAGTCATAGCTGGTCGACACCTCTAGCTTGGGTGTGCCGGCTTGCTGATACCTGT
The DNA here is from genome assembly GCA_002118135.1 of Trebouxia sp. TZW2008. Classification (NCBI taxonomy): domain Eukaryota; kingdom Viridiplantae; phylum Chlorophyta; class Trebouxiophyceae; order Trebouxiales; family Trebouxiaceae; genus Trebouxia; species Trebouxia sp. TZW2008. The sequence goes on along the minus strand of BDIU01000070.1, from coordinate 237,553 downwards.
GCACCGACAGCAGATTGAAAGGCCAGACAAGACAACATGCTTGAGCTTAGACAGCTGTCAAAGAAGGCACACGAATCTTCAGCATAGACAACTGTGAAACAGCAGCTTGAAAAAGTCTTGACTTGCATCCTAGCTTTGCTTGGTGCGGATATTGTAGGTGTACGCACTAGAACTATAGCTGGTCGACACCTGTAGCTTGGGTGTACAGGCTTGATGATACCTGAGCACCCAAAGCAGCTTATATAGCATACTGATCAGATGAAAAAGGCAGCCTCGATACTACAGACAGTAAATGTATTGGCAAAACGTGTAGCACAAAAAACCACATTTTGTGAAGTCTACAGTCATGAGAACTGAAAAGATGGCCATGATACTAAAAAACAAACTCAATGCTTCTACGTATGCGTGGCCATTGCATTTGCTGTAACATACACAAAAAAAGTAAAGTGTAGACAGCTGTAAAAGATGACACAGGACACTAAGGCATATACAGCTTGAAGAGCAGTCAAAAACAGTCTTGACTTGCATCCTAGCCTTGCTTCACTGGGAGATGATCTGGTCTGCTCTGCCGGCACCCAGCGAAATGAAGCTAAGTGGCAAGCTCCACTCATGACCAGAACTTGAACCTGAGACCTCATCCTGCCAGGGAGGTGGTCAGTCCTGACCATGACTGGAATGCATGTTATCAGGCTAAATTTGCAAAAACTTGTTCACATTGAATAGTCAATACAGTACAAAACACACCTTCTGTGATAGTGTGCCAGCAAATGATAGGGCTATTCCCGTCCGGAAGCATGTGCAAAATGAGAGTCTGCATCAAGAGGGGTTGCTGTTTGAGACACCCTGCTATTGCGTAGACCAACTGTTGACATCAGAAGAGGCAAGGCTTGCAATGCCAATATGCAAAGAGGCTGTAAAATCTGCTCAATCTGCATGGTGTGATGTTAGCAAGCCGCTTTTGTTCATGCAATGCTGACATCCTGAGCCTGAATGTAGCTAGAAACCCCAAACCTTGCCAAGTAATGCACAGGTCAACAGGGTGCAAGGCATGATCAACAGATGTTCTCTGTTTTGCTCGCACCAAACCTCATCTTGCATCAACATGAGTTGCGAGCTGGGCACAGCAATGGGCTATCAGCACAACAGGGCAAGAACAAGAGCTGACCAGCGTGCAACAGTGGAGAGGTCTTGACCGTTGGCATCAGCCATGGCAGCCAGGAAGTCATCACAGGTGACTGCATGCCCGTCATGGCGCTTGAAGTACAGGTCCATCCCCTTCCTGCATATTGCAGAGCACACAACATCATGATCATCAGGTGTTGAGCATTCCTGGCCATTGTACCACCATTACAAAGCATTGGAATCATCAGGTAGCAAATGTCACTGTTGCAGCCATGCTTGACAATCATGCCCATAGCATTGAAGCACAAGTCTTGATTGTGGTTGTAGCATAGCTACAGCAGAGGCATACGCGTGAACAGAGCAAAACCAGCCGGCCATGCAGTTTGGGTATACCTGAAGCCTTCTTTGCCTAGAAGTGTGTGGTACACCCGGATGATCTCAGCGCCCTTCTCATATACAGTGACTGTGTAGAAGTTGTCCATCTTGATGTAGGATTCCGGCCTGATCGGGTGTGCAATTGAGCCAGAGTCCTCTGAGAACTGGGCTGTGCGCAGCCTGACAACGTCCTCAATACGCTTCACAGGCCGCGAGTTCATGTCACTGCTGAACTCCTGTGCAACATAATGCTTTGTTAGGAATGGTCCAGGTAGGGATCTACACGGAACGCTCATCAGTTGCTGTCAGGCAGGGCTTTGAGTGTGGACACAGCATCAATGCACTTCAGACCGCGACTTGATGTCGCTGCTGAAATCCTGAGCATTACAGCGGCTTGTCAGATGCCTGCTTGCAAAATAGTACGCGCCAAGTTGCTCAGCACACACAGTAAAGAGTAAGGCGGTGGCCCACAGCCAATTCAAGCCAGTAGCAAAACGCAGCATTGATCCCACGATCTCTGGACACAGTGAGACCCTCTTTGAGTGTCAGCTGGAACCAGTCATGGCAAGTGATACAGTCTCAAACCTGTGACAGAACATAGTGCTGATCAAGGCAATAGCATGAGATAGCGCTGGTCACCTGATCTCTGAGCATGGTGAGACCCTCCTTGAGCGTCAGCTGAATCCAGTCATGGCAAGTCACACAATCTCAAGCCTGTGACAAAACATACTGCTGATCACGGCAATAGCATGAGATAGCGTTGGCCACCTGATCTCTGAACACAGTAAGACCTTCTTTGAGCGTCAGCTGGAACCAGTCACGGCAAGTCACACGGTCCCCAGTCCAGTTGTGAAAGTACTCATGCCCAACAACACCCTCAATGCGGGCAAAGTCCATGTCTGTGGCTGTCTCAGGTGAAGCCAGCACCAGGCGACTGTTGAAGATGTTTAGGGACTTGTTCTCCATGGCACCCATGTTAAAATCGTCCACTGCTACGATGTTGAACAGGTCCAAATCGTACTCCAGGCCAAAGGTGTCCTGTGATCACATTGACAACCTGTTATATGTTCAAGCACAGGCACTAGGTGTGTGACACCCAAAGCCTGTCTCACATACTGCAAGTCGCATCTCATACTTCAAGCCAAAGGTGTCCAGTAATGATAGGATACTACTAGTTTGACCCTATTGAAGGTGGTTGCCTGTGATGGCTGTTCTTGCGGTTGAGGGCAGATGAGGACAGCAATAATTCAGGTGACAGTGTTCATAATGCCAAGGGTTGGTGCAACCCATTTGAGGGATCACAGCTGTGAGGGGTCTTCTGCTTGCAGAGGTGTGATCATATGTCATGACGTCAAGACAATTTGGGCTTTGCTCTCTGCTGGTTTCGCAAATAAGAGCAGTCTTAGTCACGACAGACGGACATTTACAGATGAGCGTGGATGCTCACCTCATCCCATTTCATGGCGTGCTTGAGGGACTGCATGGCAAAGTCGACCTTGCTGATGTTCTTGTGTTGCACAAAGATGCGCAGAGCAACTTTGCGGCCAGACATGGTTGTAAAGGAGTCCTGGCTGTGCGCCAGATCCCCCGCAACCAGGGCAAACAGGTAGCATGGCTTCACAAAGGGGTCCTCCCAAACAGCATAGTGCCTGCAGTGTACAAGCAGGCAAGGTCAAGTAGAACAGCGCCTTGTTCAGTTGCAGCAGGAGCGAGGGTTCTGTGCAAAGAGGTACACGCAGGGTCCTTTCAACCAGCGCAAACAGGTAGAAGGGCTTCATTAATGGGACCTCCCACACAGCATAGTGCCTGCAGAGTGTATCACATGCAAGCTTGGGTGCATGCGCAATCTTGATGAGCGCTAAGGCTTTACTTGATTGAAGTAGTAGTGAAAGATTCTGTGCCAACAAATTGCAGGGCTCTACAAACAAGTCCTTGCAAACACTAACGTGCCTGTATGCAAGGTTGGGGGCCAGTGTGAGTGCTTGTACGATATTCATCATTGTGATCAGCAGTGCATGTAATCTTGACTGAGCATGGTCAGAGTCGCTGTGCATGCTGGATCTCAAGTAAGGTTTGAGCAAGTTGTCAAACCTTTACTTCAGGACATGCATGATGCTTGGCAATGTCATATCCAAAAGCTAAAGGACAGCACTTGCCCACGATGTGAAAACTGCACAGAGTGTCAGCCTGGCTCGAGGGCAGGTATGATTCAGCAATTTTTACATCCTATGCAAGGATGGCACTGCAATATTATTCATGAACCAGCTCTTGATTGCCCACAATCGTGTGGGTTGCACTTGGGCACGGACAGAATTAAGCTATCAGCATAAGCAAGCAAGCTCGCGCAGCTGGATTTGCGACTCTCACAATTGCCACTCTCTGGCTGGCCTTAGACTGCAATTGGGGCTATCGACTGGTGACTTGCCAGGGTTGGTCAACCTTCCAACAGCTTATCAAACAACACTGCACAGCTGAGGTTGCTATGTACCTGCCATTGTCCAACTGGCCCTCATCCACCAAGTTGCCATTGCTGAGCAGCACAGGGCACTGCTTCTTGTCTGCCTCAATACGCGTCACATACTTTGCCATGACATCTGGCCTGCACATACATGCACATGCTGCTGGTGTCACATACTTTGCCATGACATCTGGCCCGCATATATGTGTATGCTGCTGAAGGTGTCCTGTACTTTGCAATGACGTCTGGCCTAGACACAGCAAATGCCGCTGAAGATGTCGTGTACTTTGCCACGTCGTCTGGCCTGCATGTATGTGCATGCTGCTGAATGTGCAAGTCTTGCATTTTGGGCTGCAGCAAGACCTGCACTGGTACGGCAGAAACGGAGTTATCAATACAGTAAGGCAACACAGGAGAGGGGAGCAGACAGCAACAGGGTGAGACAAAGTTATGGAATAATGCGCCAGAAAATGGTGGCCATGCAAGTGCTGGACTAGAAACATGTCTACTGGTGGGCAAAACAGCGACTGCTGTTGTGCTTGTCAACAACAGCAGCCTCAATACTCACCACCAGCAAGCGTGTACCTAGTAAAGCAGCTAGCATGTGCATGGTTGGCCATATGCAACATTTTGCAATGTGACAAGGTCCAGTACACATAGCTGGACGCATAGCTGGCATGTGCTTGGCTGACACTTGCCACAGCTTGTGCCACAAGAAGGTGGCACATGTGCTCAAGAGCTGTTACGAATGCCAACTGCTGACCTATCATAGAAGTAGGTAATGCCGCGGAAACCCTCAGCCTCACACTGGGTACAGAAGGTCCCACTGGAGTTGTACAAGCCCTCCAAGCTAGTATTCTCCTTGGGCTTGACATCAACCTCAACCTCCAGATCAAACTTGCCCTCTGGCAGGCTCTCAATGACCAGGTTCTTGTCAGTCACCTGATACTGGCCTGAGGAAAGCTGCTTTCCAGCAAGCTTGACTGAAACCAGCTTGATGTCCTTGCGCCCTGTGATGGAACCCACAGCATGAGTATCCTGTGGACTGAGGGCTGTGGCGTGCCAGCAGAGCTCTCAGCTGCTTACAGCCTGAGATCCACTCAGGTCTACAGCTGAGATATACAATCGCCTATGGTTTGTGTCACAGGACAACAGCAAACTTGGCTTGTGCCGATGCAAAGTGCAAGTTGAGCTGCAATCTTGCTTTTGACCAGTGTATATGAGCAGCCAACTGCGGTTGCTCAAAGCATAAGATTGACTTGGCAGTGGCCCCACCGTCCAATGCCAAGGCTGGAGGGGACCCCTGGTAGTTAGGCACAAACGACAACTTGCTCTTGACTCTTGTGGTCTCGCCAAGCAGGAACGTCAGGTGCACATCGCTGACGAGGTAGGGCGTTGGTCTGTAGTCTGTGCGCAAGATAGCCTTGGGGGCTGATGGCTGCACCTCCTTGCCAGCCAAGATCTCGGGTGGGGACACGGTGACGGTAGAGCTGCTTTGTCCTGTTTCCATTGAGGCGTACGTTCTTACAGGTGCTCGCGCGGGGACGCTCCTTCTGCCAGAGGTCGTGCGCTGAGGCTGTCGCGATGCGAAACCTGCAGAGACAGCACAGCTCAGCAGGAGCGAGAGGAACAACGGAAGGTCTCAAGTCGTGACCTCGGTCCAATTGCGATGCGATGCTTACAATAAGGCAAACACCAACGCAATTGCTTGACTGAACGGCTCTGTATGTCACGAACGGGGTGCAACTCATATCACGCAGATCAGCAGTACCTGAAAGGCGATGGGGCAGGGCGCACGGCCTCTGAATGCCACGAACTAGCGAACTGAATCGATGCACAGACCCTAGAGTACGTGAAAGCTGCATTCAAGGTGGACGACGGCACTGTCGTTGAACCTTTTTGCTCGCGGTCAACGCAGGCTCAGCTTCTGACCTAAAGGTAGACCTACCAGGGTGTGCTGGCGTTACATCACCACGTGGTCTGGAACAGGACTGCAACAGTGCATGCTGCAATTTTAGCGATGCCTCGTGAAGTTTGCAAGGTTGAGAAGCAAGGCGTTGATTCAGGGTCCAGCAGACCGTGACCTAATGACGGTAGGCTGCTGAAATTTGTTCAGACATCCATAACATTTGATACTTTGCAGACAGCCACAGTGTTGTGCAAAGCATGCATTCAACGCCGTGCATTGTGTGATCGAGATGTGCCAATGTGCTGACGACGCCTTTCATGCATACCACGCTCTAGCCCACACAGGATTCTTTCGTAAGCAGCAAATTGCAGTGAGCTGTTGTGTGCTGATGCACTATACAAGGGAGTGCAGTATGTCGAGCTTAAACTGCAGATGTGAAAGGATATATAAGCTTTGAGGCTTCATTGAGCAGCCAAACCCACCAATTTGACAAAACAAAGTACAACAATGTAGTGCTGCATCTATAACACAATGAACAACCTAACATTTGACATAGACTTGGCCACACAGGAACTAGACATCCACGTGCATGCCTGTACAGTGCAACAGACAGAATACAGAACAAACTGTCAGAGCTACTACTATATGCAAACACCATTTGCATAGCCTGCAAGTGTACAGTCGTGTGGTACATATGGTTCCTGGTTCACCTGCTTCATTTGTGGACGCTTTGCACCTGCGCCATTCGCTTCATTTGTGAAGACCACTAGCATGACAGGCCCAGTAGGGGCTAGAGTACTTTCTTTGAACTGGCAGCATTTGACTTCATATGCATGTGGCCATTCGTGTCTCTGAGCTTCATGAATCTTGGTGTCATGTCTTCAGTCTGCAAAGTTACAGATTGCCTGCTGGAGACAATTTTGGTGGGCACAAATGTCAGAGCAGAAACATGCAAATGCCTTGCCTGGAAAGCAGAAAGCTGAAGTTCTTTTTGCAGTGGGCATCACATATTACTGTGAACAGGTGAACATGGCATGTTGAGTGAATGTATTGACAAGCAAATGATCATGTACCTTGGCGTGTTGGCCACTCAACAGCTTGAGGAGTCCCTTGACAATCTTGGTGAACCAGAAGACATTGAGGATGAACAGCAGGGGCGGCACTGTCAAAATCAGGCCCTGTACATCTCGCCTCAACTCTGCAATCTCAGTTTGATGATCCCACATGTGCTTGAAGAACCACAGGAACAGCGAGATCCTGGCAAACAACCAGCTGACAAACAAGCACACCCCATTTGCTATGTAGATGTTGCTTTTCCGCAGACCCTGCAGCCAAAAATTGCATATGAGAATCACGGCCGACACCTGGTCAATTGACCCGACTCAATAGCAAGCCTACAGTTCTGCACACTGTGACCTATGCATGCCAAATATTTACAAGCATGAGCTTCTAACATGGGTCAGATTTGCTCACAGAATTGCCTGCACGTGTCATGAACTATGGTTGCAGCTGGCAAGGCAACAGCATGATATGCATCTGGCTTGCTGCTCACACCATTTGGTCAATGAACCAGCGCCCATTGACAAAGGGCGTCGTGAGCTCAGTTGACAGAAGAAGCAGCGTGTACAAATGCGCCTGTCCCGTATAGCTTGCCAGCGCTACAGATAGAAAAGCAGCTATGTGATGTGTTAACATCTCTGGCCCTCCCATCTGAACGGCAGGAAAGGAAGTCACTGACAGCTGCTGTTGTTGCAATGATAAGGTGTGGCAGAAAAGCTCTTATGTTGAATGAGAAGAAGGCAACATAGCAGCATAGCCTGCGGATATGGCAAGGCATAGCCCTCTTATCTGAATTGCAGAGCAGATGTCACCAACAGCTGTCATCAATGCAGAAAAGGTTTGCAGCAGATAACTTCTTGTGCTAAATGAGAAAAAGAGGACAAAGCAACAAAGCCCATGAATATGGCAAGACACGGCTCTCCCATTTGAATGGCAGAAAGGCAGCACTAATAGCTGTTGTCGTTGCAGAGGGGTTTGCAGAAGAGCTATCGTGTTGGAGCATAAGGCAAAGACAATGCAACTCGCTGGGTCTTAAAATTTTACTGGAATGCATGGAACGCTGATGATGATGAGGCAAACGACAGGCAGTGGCCATGGGTATGGTAAGGCAGGCTGCTTACCCACGGATAATGACGTATGATGAGGCAGATGTCTAGCAAGAAGTATCCCACTGACAGCCCAAGCGCTGCGCTAGATACTTGAGTATGTCTTTTGAGCGGCGGATCTCTCCAAAGCTGCAGCATATCATGCAGGGTCGAGTGACGCTGCTTGGTGTCATGTACATCTGGTGTTCGTTAGAGCTATTATCCATACCTCAGGACTGCTGGGGTTATCTGAAAAGCCATCTGTCCACAGAACGAGATATGCTGCAAGAGCGGAGATCGCCACTGCATGCAGTGTAGATGATACCCTGCAGCAATTGTTTGTGGTCTCAAGCAGAATAGCTGAAAAGCCTTCTGGCCGTCCAAAGCAGCATGAGCATTCAAATGAGGCACTGTGAAACCTGCTGTCCCAGTCGACCTTGTCTTTGATAGTGAAGGTGGTGTATGACTTGACTGATGCACTTGATAGGTATGGGGAGAGCTTGAACAGCAAGTAGAAAAACAATACACTAGAGGCACCTGGAGCAGTAGTCACAAATTAGATGCACAGCTTACACGCGCAAAGGACGTCGTCGTGCAGATCTAGCCGTCAGGTCGTCAGCAGCATTCACCTGTCGACCCTAGTGTCCACGCCTGCGGGGTCCAGGTGATCGTACTGCTTAAACGCGCGCTTGCCCAGACAGATAGGGGCAGAGATGTCCACACTGTCGTATCAGCCAACATTACACAACCCCGAGCCTATGGCGAGTAAATGGCCGCCCCCAAACCTGGCGCGCTCTCGCGCAGGATTAAAGTTGCCCCAAAACAGTCAGCAGTGCTCGATCACCCCGAATAGCGTAGTCAACCTCACAGCCGTCTGCAAGCTATTGACAGACTGAGGGCCGGGACGCGCCGCTGCGGTCGGTGCTGCCTGCGCGATGGCGGTTGCACGCCCCTGCAGTGCGACTAGGTTTTGGCACACAGGAAAGCACGCGCTCCGTAGACTGTACGGAGCTACTCCGTTTGAACCAATCCGGTCTAGATGACTGCTGGATCTGGCAACGAGATAAAGCAGGACACAACACCTTTCATACGCGGGAGGGGAAGACTTTTGCGAGTTGTAGATCACATCAGGCTCAGACATGGCTTTGACCCTGAAAACATCCGCCTTTGCGGTCGGAACTCCCGTGAGGCAGCAGGCCGTCGCCCGCCCACAAGCACGACGTGCAGCGAGGTCAGCCAGGTACGGCTGGCTGTTTTGGCTCGCACTGGACATCATCAACGATGCTGATGACTGCTGTGAATGTAGATCTGCTGCACCCGTGCGCGCAAAGTACGGAGATGAGAGCCAATTTTTCGACCTAGACGTAAGTGATCGACAGCGAGGCATCTTTAGGGACAACTGCTTCGCAGACCCTGCTTGAACTTTTTACGCACTTCTGCAGGACCTAGAGAACTCTGCCGGATCATGGGACATGTACGGAACTGAGGACGAGAGGCGGTATCCTGGTTTGCAAGCAGAGTTCTTCCAGAGGGCAGCAGCTCCTTTGCGCAGAAGAGAGGCCATTCTTGGCTTCGTAGGCGCAGGTGAGCTATCTCAGCAGATCAGAGGCCCCTGTTGCTGTAGCCTGCAGGCCCCCCGCTGTATCACGGTTTTGCTTTGTTGCTGTATAACACTGCATAGCTTTTCATCACTGCTGCTGTCATGTGGTATGCATGTGCAGCGCCAAATAGTTTTATGAGAGCCTTGCTGACACCGCTGAATTTCATGTTTAGGCTGGGCGGCTGGCATTGCTGTTTGGGGACTGAACGGCTCCAAGTGGGCTAAGCTTCCTATTCAGAACGGCCCAAAGAAGGGTGCCGTCATTGGTCCCCGTGGACGCATCTAAGCAATCACACTCAGCGCTTTTGGAACAGCTGAGATGTGGATCATTCTTTGCCTGCACCTTGACACTGTGTAATCTTGTACTACTGCTGTATGTTTCAACCATTCAGCTTGTAAAGATAGGATGCAGCCTTGAGAGCATTCAGCAAGCCATAGACATTTTGAGAGGCTTGAGTTGCAGACGTCTGCAAACTCTGGCAGTCTATGTGCTTCAATCCTGTAATACTGAACCAGCTTACTGAATAGCTACACGTGCTCACAGATATGTGGCAAGCTACTTTGCATCCATCAGCAAACGGACAATGACAAAATGCATTTGTGCATTCGTTCGCAATATTGCATGAGGCAAGTATGTGTCGCACATGAATTTCAACAGTCGTTACGCCCTTCATGAGCCAGCTGGGAGTTACATACACTTCAGAGAGCATAGAACTGACAATACTATGATGACTTCTAGCATCAACTGATGGCAGAACTGTGTGCTCAGCATCAGGGTTAACAGCATGACCTGAGCACAAAGTCGTGGTCAGACATGCTGACACAAAGAGCTTTCAGTTTTGGTAGTATCAGAAAAATCAAAGCAGCATGCAACAGCAACAGGAATCATTGCCTACACTGTCTCGCATCAGCAGCACTGTGCGGACAGCAGCCATGCATGCATTGAGCAGATGACTGAGGAGCCATCCCATACTTCCGTAAAAGGTCCTCTTCCCGTTTCAGCTGTCTGTAAATCCTCAGGTCATGCATGCGTTGCCGGAAGTCATCTTTCCATCTGATCAAGCTGTTGATAGACATGGCTGGGACAAGAGACTGGCTGTTGCTTGCAACCGCCTGCGCAATTTCACAGTTGACACAAAGAGCACTGTCCAACTGGCGGCAATGCTAGAGCAGTGCAATTGTAGCTCTGTTGAATGCACAGACACAAGGCCACAGGTATGCATGCAGGCAATGATTTGACACAACAAAGAACTTAGCTTGATTTGGAACGCTGACACATCATTCACTTGCAATCCGCCTATTCATCACTACCAACAAAAATGAGCAAACAAAGCAGATATGACACTCCTGGCAGTATGCAGCGACCCCCTGCAGAAGTGTCGCAAAGTCAACATGCACCTAGCAGTCTTGGTACAGCGGTGCAGTATTCTTGCAGGAACAAGAAGAGACTCACCAGTCTCTCCTGATGATACATCTCGTCCCAGGCAACAGGCTTGGAAGGCCAAAACTGTATACAGTTGGTGAGAGGACCTCTGTCAAGTCTGTTGTAGAAGGTGTCGTCGTCACGCTTCAGGTAGTCATATCTGTGCCGATTCAGCAACTCATTGATGGTCAGGTTGCCGGCAATGCAGAGGGCATGCCGGCCAACAAGAAACGCCACAACCATCACCAATGGAACCTGCACGCAAACCATTGTGGCATGACAACCATGTGTTATAGCAAAGACATGTGGTAGTCTTGGCTTGCATGCAGCGTCATCAAGCTGACAATGTTACTGTGCATGCTGTGTGTGGCAGATACGCCTATGATGACAGCCCAGACTGGCATGCGCACAACAACAATTTGCACATGACTTGGTAGCAAGTTACCTGAACGCATGTCAAATACCATGGCATCATGCAAGCAAGCAAGCAATAATCGCATGGCGCTGACCTCAACAAGGACCAGAAGCACTTTGCCAGGGTGCAGCCTGAATAGCAGCCACAGCCCAGGAAAGAGATCTATCACCCCACCCCTGTCATGCTGGCCAGCTGCATTCCAGTGCTGTTGAGCCACTCTCGCACAGAAGAAGCACGAGAGGTGCAGGAACAGCAGCTGAGCTAATAGCAGCAAGGCCAGCCAGGCTGTATAGGCCCTCTGATTGCCCTGCCCTACGCAATTGCTGATGGCTGGGCAATGATGGTCAAATCTGGCCACACACCTGCAAGGAAAGACAGATATTCATCCAAGTCTGGTCAATCAGGGTCAGCCACCATGGGCATGGCACCGCACGAGCATATGAAGTCCCGGCCGGTGACAAGATGGTACTGGCACTGCATCTCAAGCTGTGTAAGCCGTCTGTTTGCCCTGCCCCACGCAATTGCTGATGGCTGGGCAGTGGTGATCGAATCTGGCCACACACCTGCAGCAAGACAAACAATCGTGTGTGCACTCTGAGTTGGGCGTTGTCCCTCCTGTGCTTGCACAAACATATGTGACACACAGTGTCACTGTAGCTCGAAATCTTGCCTATCCCAGTTCACTTCATGGCATTGCTTACACGCACCACCCGTCACGGGTGCTACATTGCAAGTGATCATGTTTGCATGCAGTACCTGTCACAGACATTGCTTGACAAACGAAAGTTTCTGCAATCAGTGCCTGTCATGGCGGCGCATTGCAGAGGACACTGTTTCCAGGAAGCAATTGTCACAGATGGTTCACAGCAGATATTCAACTTCAAACCCAAGTACCTGTTGCAGACAGTGCAGTGTTTGGAGCGCAGGGGCCGTGGCAGGTGGCAGGTATAACAAGAGCCCTGGCTGTATTGCACCCCTGACTCCACGTGATCCAAATCCTTACGCGTTGCTTTGTCGTTGACACTCTCCTTGGCCGTCTTCAGAAAGCCTGGGTCTGCTGTTGCTGCCCTGCAGCATGCACTGAAGCCATTGTGCTGTGCTGGACATTGGAGAGATGGAGAGGTGTGCATGGCGTGGGGCAATACAGTTGTAGCAGATGTGACAGGTGTGCCCGGGCTGTACTACACCCCTGACTGCACTTCCCTCACATCCTTCATGATTGTTCAGTGCTCGGCAGTCTTGAGAGTACCTCGGTCTGCTGTGGCTGCTCTGCAGCATGCAGCGTTTCAGCCTGTGCTCAGGTATGTGCTGTCAAGAGGTGTGCACTTGCCAGGTATGCGAAGACATGCCAAGTGTTTGCAGAAGGTACATGGATCTGTCCACTGTGCAGTGAGTCCACATAGATACCAACCTGTTAGGGCAAGTGGGGCGCTGCCAGCAGGAGTGCCACCAGAAGGCAGGTCTCTGGCATGTTGTCAGGCAGTTGAGGGGTCATACCCAATAGGTCTTCAACCAGAGTGGTCGGCTGGAGCAGGGGCAAGCAAACAATGTCTTGCGCATAGTATGCTTTGACATGTACTGTAGGCAAAGCAATGCCAGCATGCATGCTACCAGGAGGCAGCTTTGTGGCATCTTGTTAGGCAGTTAGATTGTCATGGCCAGCCGGAAAGCGGTCAGAGCGGTCAGCAGCGGCAGGGGCAAGCAGACAAACCTTGCACATCAAGTCAGGCTGACAACTGACCTGTAATGCAGGTAAGGCGATGCCAGCAGGCATGCCACCAGGAGGCAAGTCTCTGGCATCTTGTCAGGCAACTGGGGCGTCATGCCCAGCAGAAAGCTAGCCAAGGTTGATAGCTGCAGCATGCCCACTAGCCCAGCAACTAGGCGAGATGACGGCAGCTGCTGAGCAGGAATGCCTGCCCCTGCATGTCAGTTGTAGTGGATGTTGTCAATCAGTATCAATCAGCACTGGATTTTAGTGACTGCTTGGCTGTTGTAGTATGCATAGCGACCCAGCCCAATCAGAAAGCGGCCAGACTGGTCAGCTGCAGCATGCCCACTAGCCCAGCAACCAGGCGAGATGACGGCTACTGTTGTGCAGGAATGCCTGCCCCTGCAAGTCAGTAGCAGTATGTTTGCAACCAATATGACGTAGGTTTATGAAATCTGCTGTGCAGAAACACATGCGGCTGCATTACAATCACACTATTCTGTTTTGGCAGATTGTAGCTGTGTTCAACTAAATAGCGGATACCGCAAGCATGCCCACCAGCCCAGCAACCAAGCAAGATGATGGCAGCTGCTGAGCAGGAATGCTGGCTCCTGCACGTTCATGGCGCTGTTTTGCCAGCCAACATGACATAGCTGCATTCAGACATTTAATAGATAGATGATAGACATTTGATTGGCTATACACACTGGTGGTGCGGCTGCAACTGGCATGACAGAGCTGTTTGAGAACCTGACTGGCTGATCAAGCAAGCATGCCCAACACGGCATCAGCCAGGCAAGATGATGGCAGTTGCTGTGCAGGAATGCCAGCTCCTGCATGTGGATGGTAGAGAGATTCCAAGTGGCATGAAATGGCTGTGGCAAACTCGGCCATGCACACCCAGTGTCAAACAAGAAGCCAGCAAATGCTGTGCAAAAAGTTTTGCAGCGTCGTGCTGGCATTTGATATGGGTCTGGCAACTGTAGCGACGTCACAACACAACAAAGAGTGAAAGCAATACATTGGCTTGCCAGGAATGCCTGCAAAGCAGACCTCCAGCTGGTAGCTGCTTTGCCAAAATGCCCAGATCAAGTCAAGTTTGCAGCTGCCCCGCCCTTTACCCTAGAGGGGTGCAGGATGCTGCACAAACCCCCTCCAAAGTAAGGGCTTGTGACGGCTTTATTCAAATATTCAAGGTGCAATCACCTGAGATGACTAGCAGCTGAAGGCCAAGGATGAAGAAGACAGGCAGGGCCGCCGGCAGCAGGCCAGGGCTGAGCAGTTGGAAGAAGCACACCACTCCAGTCATAGTAAAGAAGAGCACAGGGAAGGCAACATCAGTCTATCATGTGTCAAAGATGCAACTGCTGCTTGCGACCACTTGAGTCAGTTTAACACACACCTGAAATCACCAGCAGCTGCAGGCCAAGGATGAAGAAGACTGGCAGGGCTGCCAGCAGCAGACCAGGGCTGACCAGTTGGAAGAAGCACACCACTCCAGTCACAGCAAAGAAGAGCACAGGGAATGCAATGTCAGCATGGCCGCAGTAGGCTCTGCGGTGCAGCTCAATCCAGGTTTCAGGAGCTTCAGGCTTCCAATCACTGGGAAGCACATGCTCGTAATATTCAGCTGGATCTGCACAGGACCGTATGCTCATCATAAATGCTGTAGCTCTGTGCATATTGCTGATCTTGTCAAGAATAGGCTGTGACTGCATGCTAGGGGGCAGTACTGCTGCAGATCAACATAAACGCTTGCAAAAGGAGACAGCACAGTTGGTCTAACACGGTGTGGAACAGCTGTTTTCATTCACTGTTGGAGCTATGTTGCTGATGAGCAAGCTTTTGCGTGCTTTGCTTGCATGCCACACAAGATTGCATTCCCATTCTACAAAGCTGTTGACAGCAATGCCATCAGCAGCCACCAACATCCTGAAACAAAGAACATGCCCAGCCTTTCTGCAATGAAGACGTCCACAACTTTTGGAGCAGCCATTTAGATGGCCAAAACAGGCATGGGAACATGTGTCTTTTTGTGTGGGAATGGGGGCACGCTCAGCCCACAAAGTAAATCTCCCTATGCTTCTTCATGCCTTGTGTATGCAGCTGCTCTGTCATTCTGACAACAGCCATGCCTGGGGGAGGGTCTTACTGAGGTGCGCTGGACTGCCATGTTTGCTGAAGGGGCCAGTCAGCTGATCCCCCTGCTCAGGGGCATCAAGCGTCAGATGCTGCTGACTGGACACTGACTGCTGCATCCCTCCTATGTTTCCCCCAGCATCCATGGAAGTGCTGTACACTCCACCGATCAATCCCCTCTCAGGCCTAGCTGCTGCTTTGCCATTCAGTTCCCATCCAGGCCTACCTGTTGCTGATGCTTCTGATGCTGCTGCTGGTGCTGCTGGTACTGCTGATGCTGCTGCTGGCTGGTGAGAAGTATTATGATGTTGATACTGCCAACTGTGCTGTCCAAACGGGGTTGACCCAGGCTGACTCGCAGCTGCAGATGCTACAGCTTCTGTGCCAGCGCCATCTCTAGGGACACAAGCTGGAGTTTGCATCAAGTTTGGCAGGGTGTTGTGGTATTGATGGAGTTCGTTCTCCTGGTCAAAGGGCTCGCGGCTTCGGGCATTGGGTGAGTGTCGGGCATTGGGTGAGTGTCTTGCTGAAGGTGTGGATGCTGGTGGTGGTAGTTGCTGCTGGCCAAACACAGATGACAGCTGAGGCTGAATGTTGGTGCTGACTGCAGGTTGTGTCTTCTGTTGATGAGGCTTTGGCCGCAGAGGCAAGCGGGGGCCTTTGCCAGCCCCCCAAGTCGGCCCTGCATACAGTTGTCATTTGTTCATCAGTCATCAGAAACGCATGCTAGCCAGGCTCAGGGGGGGCCAGCTAGCTACTCCCTGCACTACAGGAGCAATGTACTGTCACACAGTCAAGCATGCAAATTCCATCAAGTCATCAGCAAGCAGTCTATTGAGTCCTCAAGGCATTGATGATACCTCTAAGCATGAGCCAGGGAATGTGATTGTGAGCAACTTTGCACAGGGGACTTTACAGGGGATGTGCATGATGCGCTACATGTGTAAGCATTCAGCACCAACATAGGCGGAATCCAATGGCCGCAACGTTTGTCAGTAAGTCGGCTTGTTGCTTTTGCTCACTTTGAGGCTGCTGTGTCACAGGCATGCCGTGTGTGGCTCGGTGTTGCTTGAGGTTCTCTGACAGAGCTTGCATCTGTGCCAACGCATTCCTGTTTGATCCCAAACACTCCAGCCCGCCTCTCATGCCCTGCTGCCGGGCTGCAAGCAGTTGCAAGCTGTGAGTGATGACGATGACAATGACAATGTGACAGCGACGAAGTGACAAGATCAGTGTACAGTAAACTCTCTTTGTAAGGACACTCGATGTAAGGACAACCTCGATGTAAGGACAACGCCATTGGTAACCAATCTCTGCACTCCTACTGCAGTAGTCTTCTGAGTCAAGAGATTTCAATGTACGAACAAGTTTCTTGGTAACCGAAGCAGTCGTTACAAAGAGAGTTTACTGTATCATACATTGCACATTCCAGCACAGGTGCAGAGTGCGTGTGGCCCAGATCCTGCCTTGCCAGATCCAGCTGTGCGTATGCAATGTTGGATGAATGTGCAAAGCAGCAACAGAGGAATGTGTGTTCACCTAGCAGATTTTGAAGGTTTTGCGGGTCTTGTGCTGCATGGAGCAACTGTGACACAGCTTGCGGCTGCAGCATGTCCTTCATGAACGGGTTGGCAGCCATCATCTGAGCTAGCTGTGGTGACTGTGCGGCAATTTGGTCCACAGCTCCGGGATTGGCCAGCAGCTTAGACACGACCGGCAACTTTGACAACATAGCAGCTTGTCTGTGCAAGTTGCTGAGCTGGGCGGGAGCTGGGGCTTGTGGGGCCGTCTGAAGATTGCGCTCTGTCATGCTGTCAAGCGGACGCATGTTGGACGAGGATGACGTTCTGTCAGTCACGCCCAGCCCCGACACAGCGCATGATCACGGCCTACACCAGCAAGTTGGAGAAGGCGTCGAACGTAGCTTGCAGGTCATATCGTCTGATTGGAGCTGTCCTGAAAAATTTGTCATAATCTGCCGCTCTCAGAGGGCCAAACAAAACAGCGCGCTTGCTTTGGAGCCTATCTTCCTTGTGCATGGATTCGGAGCGAGGCACTTCTGCTGTATCTTCAGGTAAATGGCTGCTTGAGCAACTTCTGACAGCTTCTTCACATCTGAGTGTGCCCTCAAAGCACCCTACCTTGAGGGCCTGCTGGACTTTGACATACCAGATGGCATCGAGAGGCTCTGTCACAGCGTAGTATTATCTGTCTGGATGCATGCCAGTCTATGCTAGCTGGCCAGCATTGCAGCATGCCTGCAGACTTGTTGAAAGACACAGCGTTATGCACTGCATTGACTGCATTGACAGTCCATGCCAGGCAGTCAACCTTCCCAAGCAGTGCCCTGCCAGACACAGCTGTGGGTGAAAGGCAGCAAAGCTCACAGCTAGTCTGCTTGCTTCCTGCCATGTCGTAGTTCTTTAGTATGTGTCTGGGTTCAAGATGACCATGCAAGGAGCACTGCAGCAATGCTGGCATCGCCACAACTTGCAGTCAGCCTGCTGTCAATTGCAAACATCAGCAGTATCTCAGAATCTTACAAGTGACAGGCTGACGCCAACGTCTGCTGCACACAATCAGTTGGCAGGACCGTAAACTTGATGTCCACCAAACAAGGCTGACACTGACTGTTTCAGAGTCTGCTTGTCATCTTGAGTTTGAGCCTGCAATAAGTACGTTGCTGGAATTGGCATATACAATGCCAGTTGTGATTGCAGCAAAGTGCTGCATAGACAGTCAGAGTTGTATGTCCTGTTGAAGGTGTGAACAACACACCATTCAAAAGGCTGGATATCAAAACCAGCATGGCCATCTCAGCCGCTTGCAGAAGCAAGCGTTACCAGGATGCACGACGAGGACGTGTGGCCATAAGCATCCCGCCCATCACTCCAGGCACCCACATGCCAGCTGGAGATCATCAGGTTGCAAGAGAAGAAGGTGGTTGTGGTGTTGGAAGCGGTAGGCCAGTGGGCAAGTTTGGGCAGATGTTGTGCAAAGGTAGGCGGGACTGGGCAATGGTGGTCAATAATGGGCGAACGTGGGTAAAGGTAGGCAGGACTGGGCATTGGTAGGCACAGCGGTAGGCAGCATTGGGCCATGGCAGGCAGCATCGGGCCATGGTGAGCCAGCAGTGGGCTTTGGTGCGCAACATTGGGCTGCAGGTAGGCAGCATTGGGCGTTGGTAGGCTAGTTGTGAGCAAAGTTTGGGCCATGGTAAGCAGAGATGGGCTAATGGTGGGCAACAATGGGCCGAAGGTAAGCAGTCCTGGGGCATGGTGGGCAAAGTCAGGCAGCAGGGGCAATGGTGGGCAAACTTAGGCAACAGAGGTCATGGTGGACAAAGTCAGGCAGCAGGGCAACGGTGGGCAAAGTTAGGCAGCAGGGGTAACGGTGGGCAAATAGAGGCAGTGGTTGACACTTTAGGCAGAGATAGGCAAGGTGTGGGCAATGGTAAGCAGCTTAGGCGGCAGTAGGCGTTTGGGCAATGTGAAGCAGCAGTTGGCCAAGTGGACACAGGTGAGCATAAGTTGGCTATGGCGAGCAGGACCAGGCAGTTTGGACAAGGTTAGGCAGTGCTAGTGTTGGGAGCTGGTAGACAACAGTGTGCAGGAATATTGGCAATGATAGGCAATGGTGTGCATGCTTACCTGCTATCGAGCTTGACTGGTAAGGATTCTGGTGCAGCACTTACCTCTGCTCAGGTACGGTCCTCTGGTGGCAGGCTGGACCACAAAGAAGATGAGGAGGTCCGGGCACCTCCGAGTTACAACATCAGAAGAGGTAGCACGTCGGTCGAAAGGCGCTGTGTCTTGAAGGGCCATCAAAGGCCTGAATAGTATGCAACGGTGAGTTGTTGCAGAGCTCCTGATTCAAATCAGGTGACTGTTGCAGCCAATAAAAGCTTACCTGAACTACCTGGAAGCTACAGCTAAATGTCCGCTTGAGCACGAAGCTTGGCAACAGCACTTGCAGATCAAGTTGCGATTGCTAAGGCTGTGAGCAAGGCACAGGTAGTGCTGGACCGTTGCATCCCTTTCAAACACAGTGTACAGCAACGCTAAGCAGATGGACAGACAGAAGGGCAAGACAAGCTTGCAGCGGTGCATCAGTGCTAGGTCACGCAACGCTTGACGAGCCAGATCTTACATAGCGAGCTGGAAGGTGCGGAGTGCCGAGCAAATGTGAGAGGTCAGTCAAAAACGGGCGTCTTTGTACTGCCAGCCTGGTTTGGCATAGCCCCAGGGCTTTGCGAGTCAAGATTCTTGACCGAGCAAGCGCCCTGAGTTCAGTTTGCAGATTCCATATATGTTATAGCTGAATGCATATTGGCAGCCTATACATTGCTTCAATGTTTGCACCTTTTGCCATCACAAGATGCGCCTAAGGCAGATGTGCACAAGTGATCACTATAAGTGATCAGAACCATCGAATTAAATCAGCTCCATACTGTGCAACACTGACAGCATTAATGACCTGAAATCAAGGTGTGACACTTGAAACTGTGAAGTAGAACTAGAAACTTGGCTGCTCTGGTGTGAGCTGATAGGTTGCATCTGGCTGCGCTGGGATTCCAACTAACACATGAGCAAGGCCTGGGCCCCAATAGGTCAACTTTCTGCTGATTGCTGCTGTGAAAGCAGCAATCCCAGGCTGTCTCTATGCACAGAGGTTCCCTTTATGACGCTTAACGACGTGAACCTTTCAACACATGGGCATCAGCAAACCGCAGCTGGCTAAGCAGCTGGCTGCGTATCATGCTGCTGTCCCTGCTGATAGATTACAATTGGCAAAAGGTTGTGCAGCCTGCAAGCAACATTGCTTTGTCAGTGGCATTGCCATTCGAGACAGGACTTGTGCCACACACACCTAGCGCCTTTGCTGGAAAGTGTCTATGGTTGTTGCCGTTGTTACTACCAGCATCCAAGAATGGTGAACTTGTTTCAAAATACGGGACCTGCTAGCTTCGATGCACAGCTCAAGTTGAGAGACTTCACAGCAAAACGCAGGACCTGTGTGATCATGCTGTTCAAGACAGGCCATAGACACACCACAGGTTCAGGCTGGGGACCGAATAGTTGGCCGCTCTCACTGCACATCCGAATTTGATGGCATAAACTGGTATGATGCTGGGTGTGGCTGCAAGGATTGATCAAACAGCACAGAAACTCAACAAGCCAGCAGTACTGATCACCCTTACTGTTCAAGCAGTCAGACATTGACAGCAATACAAGTTTTGAAGCTCTGGCAGCAAGCAAATAGCAGCAACAAACCCCTCAAATTGAACACACAACGGGAAGAAGCCAGCAGAGACTACAGTGTAGACTGAAGAGTTTGGTAAGCAAGCACACGGCAGCAGTTGAATTCTGGATCACAAGAGTCAGCAGCAAGAAGGCGGCAAAGATCACACACTCATTCAGCACTTAGCAGATAGAAGCAGCGACCAAGATCACAATGCAGATTGCAAACTTCTAGCAGCAAGCAAACATCTGCGACTTGTCCCCAAACGCAAGAGACAGCATTGAGAACGCTGCAAAGATCACAACCAGCTATGACTGACGTTTGCGAGAGTCACCAGTGAGACGGCAACAAAGACCACACACTCACACGCAAGTCAGCTATCAGAAGCTGCAAGCAAACGGCAGTGACTGATTGTTGGATCACAAGAGTCAGCAGGGAGAAGGCTCCTGAGATCACAACCAGTGGTGACTGACCGTTGAATCACAAGGGTCAGCAGCGAGAAGGCAATGAAGACCACAATCGGAATCTCAGGGAGCTCCCTGTACCAACGCACAGGCATGGACGCCAGCACCTGTCCCTTGAGCGGTTCCATTGCGTTTGTCAAAAACATCAGACCCAAGAAGGGCAGTGCCACAGCAGCCCTCAAGGGCCTCACCAGCTCCTTTGCCCTTGCCATGGCCTCCTCACCTTCCAGACCTGCGCTTTGATGACAATGAACAGGATGAACAGAAAGATACTGTCAATGGTTCCATTGCTTTTGTCAAGAACATGAGACCCAAGAAGGGCAGTGCCACAGCAGCCCTCAAGGGCTTCACCAGCTCTTTTGCCCTTGCCATACGACTGAGGGACGCATCAGCGATCCATAGCTTGTTGACCTCCCAGACCTGCATTGCAATCATTCTTTCAATCATGCAAGGCTCATCTTCATCATCTAGACAGGCTCAGCAGGCCCAGTTAGGTACATACTCGATGATGGTGATGCTGGATGAGCAGAAATGTGTTGCCAAAGGATGTACAAAGCTTACCCACACGAGAGATCAGAAAATGCAAGGATGAAAGATGAGGTGTGAAGGGGCATGCAGTAAACCAAGAGTGCAAACCATTTGGTGTGAAGGGGCATGCAGCAAGGTGAGGGTGCGACCACCCAGAGCGGGGACAGGGTGCCTGACAAAAAACACGCCATGCTCTTACAGTGACAAAGTATGCTACGCTGCTTCAAGTGCATGCTATACTGTACAGGAACAACACGGCAGAAGTAATGTACACTTACTGCAAAGGCGATTGCAGTAAGACAAGATCGCATACCGTGGGGTGTGAAGGGATTTGCAATGCAGCAAGAGTGCAGAACAATCAGGGTGGCAACAGGATTGCTTGCTTGCAGGTCCAACAGGCACATGAAAGACACCGTACAAACATTACACAACAGGAAACGTGGGTTGTCCCAGCAAAGGTGATCACAGTAAGGCCAGAGTGCTGATCATCCAAAATGGCAATGGAATTGCTTGCTTGCACACCAGCAGGTGCATCAGGGACACTGTACAAAAGCTACATAACAGGAGACGTGGATTGTCCCAGCAAAGATGATTGCAGTAATGGATTGTCCCAGCAAAGATGATTGCAGTAAGGCAAGAGTGCTTACCGTCCAAAGGGGCGACAGGATTGCTTGCTTGCACACCAGCAGGTGCACCAGGGACACTGTACAAACGCTACACAACAGGAGACGTGGATTGTCCCAGCAAAGGTGATTGCAGTAAGGCAAGAGTGCTGACCGTCCAAAAGGGCGACAGGATTGCTTGCTTGCAGGTGCAACAGGCACATGGAGGACGTTGTACAAATGCTACACAACAGGAGACATGGATTCAGAGGTGCTTGCAGTCAGGCAAGGGTGCTTACCGTCCAAAGTGGCGACAGGATTGGCTGCTTGCAGGTCCAGCAGGCGAGGCAGGGTCCACGGCAACGGCAAAACCAGCGTCGATAGAAATTGGAGCGGCAGTAGCTGCAACACATCACCAGGCCCCTCAACATACAGTCTGATCTATGCCAAGTAATGACTCATCACTGAGGAAGCAAATTGCAGCAGGGTCCATGACAATGGCAGAACCAGCATCGTTATGAAATGGAGCGGCAATAGCTGCAACACATCACGGTTGTTGCGACACATCATGATTCATCACTGAGGAAGCTAATTGGAGCAGCACTAGCTACAACACGTCACAAGCTGCCTTGAACAGCGTGATGCATGCTGTGATCTCTGCTGTGATACATGATCTGCTATGTGCTCTTACTTCTGCTCTGCTCTATGATCTGATGTACAATCTGCGGGGCGGGGCACGGCAGGGGCAGGGGCAGGGGCAGGGGCAGGCATGCAGGTCACAAGTTAACCCACCCGCAGTGCAACAACCACATCTGTATTGAAGGCTCGTTGCCACACAGCAGCCACGCCTGGTTGTACCAGTAGGATTGTGGACATCACATGGTGCACTATTGCAAATCTGCCCTTTTTGACTGGCTTTTCTGTGCTTCCTGGCTGGTCAGCGGTTTCTGTGACTTGTGCAGGTGAGAAGTCCGGTGGCAAACTGGCTTCACTTAGGGCTGTGGCTTGCACTGACTCATCAGCACCTGTAGTCTCAGCAACTGCGCATGAGGCATGGACTGAGTCAAAGTACATAGACTGGGTAAAGTCATGTTGAAACATAAGACGCTCAAGATAAGGCCATTCTCATTGTAAGAACAAGGCAGCTGAAAACCCATTGTGGCACATCACGCTGTTACTGGCCTGACGTGTTTGGGTGCCAACCGCAAAGTAGCGAAACAGGTCTGCTGAAACAGCAACATGCCACGATGCAATACTCACCACAAAATGGATTCAGCATGGTGTCATTGACATTTTGGTGACGTCGAAATGCAATCAAACATGTCACGCTGTTACTGACCTGACGTGTTTAAGTACTGGCAGCAAAGTAGCACAACAGGCCTGCCGAAACAGCAGCATGATGCAGCGCAATGACAGTCACGGCATAGCGTGCCCATGCAGCAGCAAAGTGTTGTGGACATGCAGGTGCAATCATGCACATCATGCGGCTACTGACCTGACTGGTTTGGGTGCTTGCAGCAAAGTAGCACAACAGACACGCCAAAACAGCAGCATGCCGCAGTGCAATAACAGTCATGGCATAGCGTGCCCATACAAAAGCACAGCGTTGCCAACATAGCTTGCCCATACAGTAGCATAGTTTTGCTGACATGCAGGTGCAGTTGTGCACATCAAGCTGTGACTCAGCTGAGTGATTTGGGTGCTGGCAGCAAAGTAGCACAACAGACACGCCAAAACAGCAGCATGCTGCAGTGCAATGACAGTCACAGCATGGTGTGCCCATACAAGAGCACAGTGTTATTGATATGGCTTCCCCATACAGTAGCATAGCGCTCTTGACATTCAGGTGCAATCATGGGCATTGCATTGTTACTGACCTGACTTGTTTGTGTGCTTGCAGCAAAGTAGCACAACTGCAGAGCTGCCGAGTGTCTTGGTCAAAAGGGTCAGTGGAAGGCTGAGGAGCGTGCAGACATACATTATAATTTTGTAGCCATGCGTGTAACTTCTATAGTCAGGGTTGGGGCTCATGAACCACAGAGAGCCGATTTGATATCGGTCAGTGTCTAGTAGGCGCAATGCAACTGCAGCAACAGCAATCAGTCGTAACTTACAAAAACACTGAATTACAAAAGATTTTCTTGACAAGGCAGGATTTGAATTTATGAAACATACAGGACTGATTAGCGCTGGCGGGATGCTCAGGACGGGCATTGCAACTGCAGCCACAGCAATCAGTTGCAAGTTGCAAAAGTGCTGAAGCACAGTAATTTCCCCTTACAAGACAAGGTTTGGGCTCATGAAACACAGAGGGCCGATTGCTGATTGGATGCTCAGAAAGAGCATTGCAACTGCAGCCACAGCAATCAGTTGCAAGTTGCAAAAGTGCTGAATTGCAGCAGAACCTCCTGCCAAGACAGGATTTGGGCTCATGAGACACAGAGGGCCGATTGCTGATTGGATGCTCAGAACGAGCATTGCAACTGCAGTCACAGCAATCATTGAACGTCTTGCATGCAGCAGTGGAACTGGCAGCCACAGCAAATAGTTGTAGGTTGCAAAGATGTTGAGTTGACTGCACTACATGTCTGGCATGCAGGATTACAGTTCAGGCAGCTTGGCCATCATCATTGTTTACATGCGTTCTAATGAGGTTCCATGATCCAGCTACGGGCATACAGAAGCAATGAACTGCCTCCAAGCGATTCTGTCCAAAACCATTTTGACTCACTGACACTATAGTCCATCAAATTTTGGGCGCTAGGGATGCAAACTGAAAAACCCTAAGGGAAAATTGCAGTTTTATCTTCGTTAGGGGAATTGGTTACGTGCTAGGGTTTAGGGTTTTAAGGTGTTTTTGCGCTTTCTATGGTGGGAAACAACACCTGATGAGCTTCAATGCAGGGGGCCACTTTGGAGCAGCTTTGTGCGTACCTTCATTTACAATGCGACTGTTCACGCGGGCAAGCACCCAAGCACTTATATCGCAGAAAGCGAATATAAACAAGATTGGCCAGATATGTGCTTTCAACAGCTGCCAGCTCTGGTCCACAATGTGCAAACTCGCCTTCCTGCAAAAACAGCCGTTTCTTAGATTTGGTCCGGACAAAATGGATCCATTGGACATTTTGTTGCCTTTTCGTCGTGTGCAAACCATTGATAAACGTGGTTTGTCACTACAAATCACTACTTCACTAGTGATTTGTACTAGTGGCTATCTTGCTCAGGTGCTGCTTCAGTTGATGTGATCAATTTTGTCACGATGCCACAGTGAAGACTACTAGCATGCATTAGCATATGGGTTGTTGATATGGCTATGTCATAGACCTCTCGATACGTTGACATATGGTTCCTTGAAGCTCTTATGTCATTGCAGCCAAGCATAATCTGTGCAGCTTGTCACGTATTCTCAGTAGACTGCCATATGACAATCAGTGCTGCATTTTGATGGTGTGATGTCCCAGTGCTGTTCCTGGGGAGCAATGCATGAAGAAGATCACAAGTTGCGAGTGAGCAGGGATGAATGCAGGGCTCACCCTTGCTGCACAAGTTTTGCAGGGCTCAAATTGCTTGCTACTCCTGACACCTTTGACTTGATGCCCAACAGCTTTGACTTGAGGTTCTGTTTGGCAGGTTGATGCTCAGCTTCTACTACATTGTCAGGTTGATCATCAGCTGGCGCTGCACTGTCAGATGCAGCTGCTGACAGTAGGTGATTGTTGCGCCGGACGGGCACTGTTTGCTGAAGCAAAGATGAGCCTCGGAGGGACCTCGCACAGCTGCTGACCGACCCAGGACTGATGGTGTGCACATGAGCGGCTTTGCAGGGCTTTTGACGCCATACGCTGCAGGATTGCCGTTGTTGAGAGAACGCAGCCC
Organism: Trebouxia sp. TZW2008; assembly: GCA_002118135.1. Lineage (NCBI taxonomy): Eukaryota > Viridiplantae > Chlorophyta > Trebouxiophyceae > Trebouxiales > Trebouxiaceae > Trebouxia > Trebouxia sp. TZW2008. Next base: position 211,543 of record BDIU01000070.1, on the reverse strand, counting down.
TGCCGACGAAGTCTGTTCTGACGCCGGTCAACGCCCTTTGCGAAAAGGACTGCAAGCCCCCCGGCATCAAGGCCTGCTCGTACAGAATCAGCGCTTGTCGCAGAGGTGCACGGACAGCTGAGTGCTCGGGTCAACAGAAGGAGGAGAGTCAGACAGCCGCTGGCCGTTTGATCAAACGTTTGCTGTTTGGCCGCTGCACGCGCAGCTAACCTTTCAGCGCGACTGAATGAGGTGTATTTTCAGATGCAGTCGAAATAGAGGCTCAGTCGCGGAAGTGGCAGCATACATCCTCTCAGATGTCGACTGTGGTTTCAGATCGAAGCAGTCGCAGTTGGACTGGCCTCAGACACACGGTATGTCATGCACAGTGACTGCATTTCGAGCCTCGAGCCTGACCTGATGAAATTGTACATGGTGTATCTGCTGCTGGCGCAAGTGCATGCAGTACGCAGCCGTTACTGGTGCAAAGTGCATGATCCCTGGTAGCATGCATTCATCACAATAAGTGCAACTGGTGGCTACTTGCTGCTCATCCGTTGGCTTTTGCCAATATGTTGTGTCTTTGATTGCCTCTGCTTGTAACACAGAAGGACAGCCCTATCACCAGCTTTACCGCAATATGTTGTGTCTTTGAATGCATGATGCATGCGTGAGCCTTGCGTGTGACTAAAGCAGGCTGTCTTGCAATTAGTGCAGCTGACTATACGCGCTGACAGACAGCAGAGTACGCACTTGTATGCAGCGGTCTTTTGGCAACAGTGTCACCAGCACCCTAAAACTTTTCATGGCTTCTGCAAGTCTTGAAGGGCTTGCAAGGCAGCAGTTCAGCAACTGTGACTGCTCTTACACAAGCAGGTGTGCACTTGAGCAAAGAAGTGTCAGAGCTTGACGCGTTCTTCTGACTGTTTACAGAATACCCTGCTATGTGGTATTGCCAATTTTCCTGAGAGGCTTGCGCCAGTCAAGTTTTTTGGGCTTCTGCACAAACCACATCTACTAAGCACAGCGGCTGAAGCAGCATGCATGGTAGCAATGCATGACAGCAGCATGCACAAACCGGCTTTATGCCCGCTCGCATTAAATGCAGTGCAGGCAATCACATCAAATGCCACACCATACCAGTCAAAACACATGGCATGATCAGCAGCGCAACATGAGATGCGGTTGTTAATTATAATGGCCTATGGACCACAGTCCTTGAGGAACAGGCCTTCATCAGATGCAGGCCCGGGGGCTAAGCAACAGTCGAACTTTCTTGAGATTCATTGGGAGGACAGACTTTCCAGCCTAATAAGCAAACTTGACTTGCTGCAAGCAGATTTGTCTTACTTAACAATTGAGCCTTGCTTGAGACAAACAGTGTTATAGGCCCTTCTTTAAAAATCTTCAAGCTAAAATCTATGCAGCACACAGCGATGTGAAGGGCTACTCTATGACTGAGCAATGCCCCTAGATTGGCGGATAAAGCTCCATGTGCTTTGAGGCTAACTCTTGCACAATGACTTGTTGCTGACTGCGGTCCATGTTCATCACGCCCACGCTGACTGCTCTATTGTCCAAGCACGCTTGACACTGGCATGTGAACCCATAACGCCCTCGCAGAACCTTGGTTCTTGCCCTTGCTGCATAGTTGATGCCCTCGTCGATGTATGCACGGAAAAGCTCCTCACCCTGCTGGATGTCACGAAGTGCCACAACATTGACTGTGTCTGCAAGCAAGCTCAATCATTGGCTGATGCATGGTGACGCACCATGCATTACCAGTTTGACAGCTACAAGCAAGGAACAGTTACAGCCAGCAAACTTCAAAGGCAACAGCTGATTTGTATCAGAGCGCAATGCATCTTGGTTGCTGCGACAGGTACTTCACAGTCTGCACAAAGGCAGTGCCAGCATGTCAGGCTGTCTCAATGCCAAGACATTGTGAGCGTTCAAAAAGCAAGCATTATTGGTGATACTGGCTTTGAACATAAGTACAGGCAAAAACTTGCATACCGTTGTTGTCAGGCCAACGAAACATAACATTTGGCTCACATGAATGGTTGAAGAGAGATGCAAGCTGGTAGGTAGCCACTCCCACATCCTCCAGATCAGCCATGCCAGTAGTTGCGGTAACATGGTCACAGCCCCAAACCCAGTTCAGCAGATTTGACATCTTTTGTGCTGAATCACCATGCTTTCTCGAGCAATCTTGATCAGCAGTATCAGTCGGCAAAGCAGCATATCAGAGACATGAAGGATGTCAGATGTGCGTGATCGTTCTTTGCCAACAATGCAGCAATGCAATGTCATGCCTATGGCAACACTGCTTCCATGCTGCAAATGAGCTCCACATGCATTGCAACCACTGCACACAGTTTACATCTGGCAATGCAGTGTTGTGTCAATGGCACTTGTACCTGACTCTGTTGCCGTCAAGTCGAGCTTTGAGGCTTACAAACCACTCCAAGGACAGGTCGGCTAAGGCTGCTTTAAAATTCTGTTGCTGTGATTTGGGAACATTTGAGATCTGCTGCAAGGTTTGCTGAAGAATATGGTATGTCTCCTCAAGCAGAGACGATGGTGGCTGCAGTGGATCATGATTGCCAGGAGGTCTCAAGAAGTTGCAAGCCTGTAAAACGTCAAACTCAGTCACTCTTGCATATGCATAATGGAACAGCTTTTACGTAAGCCAACAATGGGCCTCAACATGCAACATTGACTTTCAATGGGTTACAACATCTTTGTGATACTAATTCAGAAGCTATTTAGCTGGGGAGAGGATGCAGCAATGTTTGGCAAACAGCTTTGACAAAACAATCATGGCAGCTGATGTCATAGCACATTGCTGACACAAATATGCGGCATAGAGCTAGTTAAAACCCAGAAGGAACAAATGTCGCACTAGTAGCACAAGGACGGAATAGTCCTGCCAAAAAGCAGCGTTAAGCCCTGCTGTAGCAGGACTGAGGTCCGCTTTTGGGTCCTAAAGGGTCGAGCTTTTTGTGTGCATGCTTGCATGTATACATGCGTTGGCTGATGATCAAGTATCAGCAACACCCACATAATTGATTACACAGTAGTGAGAACGTGTTTGCAACAGCTCCTTAGCTTGCTCAATGCGTACCTCCCAGATGTCACCTTGCAGGTCACCAATCTTGTCATCGGCAGGCATGGACTTTGCTCTGGGTTGATCAGCTTCAAGTGCTGCCTGCAAGTGCTGGCATGCAATACGCAACACAAGCATGAGCCGTGGGTCGTCCTGGATTCGAGAAACCAACTCAAACGCCTTGATGTCTATCATCTGCAACACTTGATAGTACTGCTGCAGAGCTTGGCTCTGACAGGTCTTAAAGCAGAAAAGCATGGCTTGCCCTGAAGCTGCATGCCCGTGTACAACACTCTGCAAGCAATGTCCACAAACCTGCAAGCCACAAGAAGTTTGCTGTGAAAGAATTTTCTTCTTCTGCCTGATGACAGCATTCAGCAAGCTAGCTATGGCAGCAAGCAACCCACGTGTGCCTTCAAAGGCCAGCAAACCAAGGATTTCTCTTTGAGGATAAGGCTGTCTGCCTTCAACGGCTGGTTTGCAATCAAGTTGCGTCCAGTGCGGGGATGCTACGGAGTAAACGCCCGTTGCTGAAGTTCAAGTCAACTTGGTCGCCTCCGTCGATCGCGACAGGTCTCTAAAGCAAGAACTCACCTCAGCCAAGGTCAAATTGTGACTTCCCAACACGTCCTGTGCGGTCGAGCATTTTATTGGATTGCAAGCACCACATCCAAGATTCCGTCTCTTGCTCGACAAGACAAAGCGTTGATTGACTGATCTAAACTGGGTCGACCCAAGCTTGCCTTGCGTTATGCTACCGCTCAAACGTGATTGGCAAGCACTCATTGCAGCGAAGCGCGATCTGAGCGTCACCGTATGTCAGCCCCGAAAGATACTGCATTTCAGCTCCACCTATAAGATAGTGACGCTGTGCAGTCCACGAGAAACCAGTCCAAGAAAGCTGCAGTTGGCCAACCATGGTATATTCCTGTGAGCCCGCAGCTGGCATAAATGTGGACACCGGCATACTGTCAAGTGTGACTTCCCCAATAGTGTGCAGCCATCAGAACATGCTTGCACAGCAGCATTTTTAGACTTCATTTGAAGGCCATGCAAGACCTGCAGTATGCTGAAGAACACAAAACGTATGTTTCTGGGTCACAATTCCAATTCATCAGTCCAATGGTTATAATGTCATTCTTGATTGATAACTTTGGCCCGGTTGGCGCAACCAGAAGCATAACTCACATGCTCTCCATGCCTACAACGATTGGCAGCCTGCAGGCTGCGCCCATTAATGAATATTCGTGGTCGCCTCCCTTTCGTTTCACCCAAAAGATAAAGAAATAAGAGGTATAATCGCAGCTGCTGTAGGGCTTTGGTTGACAGATGCCTGGCTGTTTTCAAATTCCTAAAACCTGGCATTTGATTTGGCAGGATAATGTGAGGGTATGCATACACACTGACTCACTTTGCTTGATGACTAATCATGACAAACCCCTGAAATGTACTGGAAAATACCCTATTGTCAATGGTCAGTGATGCAAAAAAAATGCTAATTTGTTGAAGGCTGCGGTCAGAACATGCCGGTTTTGCTTGCACGACATGATTATTTGAGGGTGTTTTACGATTTCATAGACAGCCTAAACCTCATGGACATGTAGTCATTGCCACTATGTGGCACATGCGATCAGCCTTGTTGGCTGGCCAAAGCGCGTAAACTTGCTCTCTTTCTCTCTGACCATCAGAAAAAGAGAGATAGTATACTTTCTGGCTGGTGTAACCTTGTGTCACCTCACAGGGACACACGCATTCTGTCAGCTTTGTCAAGCTTCTCCAATATGGGTTGCAGCTGGCTGACTTTGTCATACATTCCGAATAAGCCACCCGTGTGCAAGAACAAAATCTTTCGGCCAGCCCATTGCTCGGGCTGTTGCTTGATCTCCTCTAACAGCGTATGGTACGCTTTACCGGAATAGACTGGATCCAGTATCACACCTGCAACACAAGCTTTGTTCATCTCAATGCATTCAGAATGCGTGGTAGACAGGCTCAGCAGGCCCATTTAGGTGAGTACTGGAGCAATCAACTCTCTCTGATGAGTTTGGTCCACAAACTTTGATGTGCTTGCTCGTCAAAGTAGGCAACTTACCATCGAGTGACGCGTCAGTATTCCAACGCGCAAATCGTGATGCCCATATGCTTGCATGACAAAGTAGGCAGCTTGCAATTGAGGAACCCGTCAGCATTCCAAAGCACAAACATTGATGCCCATATGCTTGCATGCCAAAGTAGGCAGCTTGCAACTGAGTGACGCATTAGCATCCCAAAGCACACACTTTGATGCCCGTAGGCTTGCATGCCAGAGCAGACAGACTACAACTGACGTGACGCGTCAGCATTTCCAAGCCACAAATTCTCAACCATGTCCAGTGAACACCCAGAAGCACTGTGCCCTCAATCACAGTGCTTTGCACTTTGACCTTGCCTTTTTGCACAAGCATGGCTAGCTGTCCAGAGAGTACAGTAACTTCTCCTTGCAAGTATATTCAATGTAAGGACAATCTTGATGTAAGAACAAAGCAATCAGTAACCATAACCGCATTCTAACTGCAGTGGCACCTCTCAGTAAGGTCAATTCAAGATGAGAACAATTTTCTCGGGAATCATATCAGTTATTACAAAGAGAAATCACTGTACAACACAAGTGATGGCCACCAGCAGCACATGCTGATTTGTAACAGGATGTTGACACATGCAAGCTATGACCAGCATCAATCACTGATATTGCTGTTGACCTGTAGACAACAGGATGTTGCTACATGCAAGTCATGACAAGCATTGATCAGTGATATTGCGTTTCACCTGTAGAGTGAGCCACTCGTTGCATGGTCTCCAGTTCCTGCTGCTTGCTCATTGCATATCCAATGCCCTTGGCTTGCACCATTCTCACCATTTCCTGTGTCTCTACCCCTACAAATCATGGGCATTCATGCATCACCACAAAGCATGTCCTGTGTCTGTGCCCCTTCGAACCACGGGGATTCATGCGTCACCACAAAGCACTTCCTGTGTGTCTCCCCCTTTGAATCACGGGCGCTCAAGCATCATCACAAAGCATTTCCTGTGTCGCTATCCCTTCGAATCACGGTGATTCATGCATCACCACAAAGCATTTCCTGTGTCTGTGCCTCTTTGAATCACGGGCGCTCAAGCATCATCACAAAGTATTTCCTGTGTCTCTATCCCTTCAAATCACGGTGATTCATGCATCACCACAAAGCACTTCCTGTGTCCTGATGCCTACAATTCATGCGCACTCATGCAACACGACAAAGCATTTCCTGTGTCTGTGCCTCTTCGAATTGCGGGGATTCATGCGTCACCACAACGCATTTCCTGTGTCTCTACCCCTACGAATTATGCGCGATCATGCATAAACACAAAGTATTTTCTGGGTCTCTGCCCCTACAAAACACGGGCATTCATGCATCACTCCAAACCATTTCCTGCCTCTCATTTTCTGCAAATTCTGGGCACTGTCACAACTGATGAACGAAAAGAATGAGTATTCTGACATCTACATAGGACCCTTTTGGCAAGGCTAAGCGTTACAGGCATTCGTGCATCACCACAGAGCTTCCTGTGCAATTCAGAGAAGTGATCCAGCTCTCATCGTGTCAAAAAAGCCTTTCATGCTGTCAAACAGTCTTGACGCCGCCCACAATGTGGTCCAATGGCACTTTGCATCAGATCGAAATCTCAAGCAAAACATGTGAAAGATGGTGCAACCATGCCATGCACACCTGGCAACATGCTTATACTAAATATCAAATCCAGGACTTTAGCTCACCAAGGCATCACCACATGCAGTGACTTTAATCATGAGGACACTTCGCATCAGGACATTGTTGATCTCAGGACGCGGCAATCGCCGACCATTCATTGCATTCTGACTGCCATGGTTTCTGCAAGCCATGGTATCTTGCAGTAGAGACAGTTTGGTGTTGGGGCACTTTTCTTGGTCATCAATGCACTCACATCAACAGATATTGCTGTATGACTCACACCTGTGGTGTCTTGGGTTGCTCCCATGCCCTTCAGCAGGCCGTCAATGTAGTCATAGAAGTATTGGGGGTCATCACACACCCCCATGGCATGCAGGCGGCACCCCAACCCGCTCAGCCGGATTCCCAGGGCCATGCCAGCTGCTGTGCCTCCACTCCCACATGCCTGATGTGAAAAATGAATCCTTCCTGAAAAGGCTGTGCTAGTACATGGTACTCCTCAAGGCAGAGACACTACAAATTGACAAAAACAAGGCACCTCAGTAAGAAGGTGAATGGCAAAGCAGTAGCATCAGAAACCACCCAGGGCAATGTCAGTAATGCCCGAGTTGCTTCTCTGCTGCTGGATCTGATTGACTGCCTGCCAGACACCCCCAAAACCCCAGGGCTTTGACCCCCCCACATTAAAGGCTCACCCACAAAACCCATTAGAGACTGGACAACAAATCAGCACCACCATAAATTGCTGGTCTGCTGCTGGATCTGATCAACTGCCTACCAGACACTCCCAAAACCCCAGGGCTTTGGACCCCCCACACTAAAGGCTCACCCACAAAACCCATTAGAGACTGGACAACAAATCAGCACCACCAGAGACTGACCAGAGTAATGTCAGTGATGCCTAAATTGCTGGTCTGCTGCTGGATCTCCCTGACTGCCTCCAGGTAGCCCCAGCACCCGAGGGAGTTGGACCCCCCCACAGGGATGGGGTAGGGCTTCTTGCCTTGCTTGCGAAGCTCATCTGTCAGTTGCTGCAACAGTGCTTCAGAGCCCACCTTGGTGTACTCCTCCTTAGTCACTGTGTGAATGTGCGCACCAACCTACACATACAAAATTGCTAATGTCCTGTGTGAAATGACCCCAGCACCTCAGGGAGCTGTGCATGCACCTTGCCTGATGATCAGTCACTATTGCATATCCTGCAGGTTCCTCCTCAAATGGTGGATGACCGACATATGTTCTTTGCCGTTTGACACGGCACAAATGCAGCCCGCTTTCACGACGGTCGGCTTGACAGGCAGGATGGGACGCCACACGCATGCGGCTTGATGATCAAAGTTGTGAGCAGCTGAGCATACCATGCGTGCCAACAACAGGTTGCCTGTTAGCCCAGGATCTGAGTCAGCCAGCTCACGTGACGTCCTCAAAATCAGGTGACTGTCAAGTTCAAGATACCTTGCACAACACAGCAAGAGCCTGTCAGTCCTCAAATGGTGACTGTCAAGACCAGGCTGCCTATCAGCCCAGGATCTGAGTCAGTCAGCTTGCGTGAGGTCCTCAGAATCAGGTGACTGTCAAGTCTTAAGGTACCTTGCACATCACAGCAAGAGTCAGCCAGCTCATGTGAGGTCCTCAGAGTCAGATGACTGTTCAGTCCAAGGTACCTTGCATATCAATGCCAGAGTTTGTCTGTTTTGCCACCATCTGTGAGCTGTACAGTAAACTTCTTTTTGTAAGGACAATCTCGAATGTAAGGACAATGCCTTTGATAACCGATCAATGCAATCTGACTGCAGTGGTCCCTCTGAGTAAGGACAAAATGATGTAACGACAATTTGATGTAAGGACAAATGTCTTGGTAAACAAGCAGTCGTTACAAAGAGAGTTCACTGTACAATCATGTAAATCGTGTGCACCCTTATTCAACTGGCTTAATCCCCACATCAGCTACACAACCTGGCGTCGACTGAAAGTTGGCATGTGTTTGTCACAATTGAAGCTTGCAGCATGCACTGTGCAGGCCGCGCAGTTGCCTTTGTGTGTCACATCAGGCTTGGCCAACTACCAGAAGACATTGCAGAAACAGGCATTGCTCAAGCATGCTGTGCACAGAGTTGCATGCATGCATTTGCTGTAAGCTTACAACCCGTTGCTGCTTGGCGCTAGAAGATACCAACATGCATGGGTCCTGATCAACTGTGTCACTTACACAAGCGGTCACAGTATGCGCAGCGGCTGCGTGCGTGCTCACCTTGCTGCAACAGCTGTAGCCCTACAGTGATTGGACTGGATGCCTCCAATTGTTATCACACAGTCATGCCCTTGTGCAACAGCCTCTGCAAGCAGGAATTCCAATTTGCGCACCTGCAAGATATTACAGTTTGACGTTGCTCTTATGCAAATTATGGCACTGCTGAACAGCCTAGGCGACATCATAGCCCAAACCCACTTTGTTGCCACTCAGTTGCATGCCGCTCAAATCATCTCTCTTGATGTACATCTCAACACCATCTGGCAAACCAGGGGGATGCCATCGATGCACTGGTGTGGGGAAGATCCCTAAAGCATACCGCTTCTTTGGTGCCTGAAGGAACAGACTGTTCTGTCATGGGAATCAGCAAGCTAGCTGTCAATGATGCGGCGGTGAACTGCATACGTGATCAGAGAGGGCTTCGGCCCAAGTTGGGAGAGAGTAGTCCTCCAGCTGCAGCATTTGTCGCGGTCCTGCTTGCAACTCTGACTGGACGTGTGCAGCCATGACACCACGACTCCCGCGACTCAGGCTTGAGGAGCGACGTCTGTTAGCAGCAGAAAGGCGACATACACCAAAATATTGTGTATTCGGACGACAGGAATGCAGGCAGAGTCGAGCAGGCGCTCTATACAAGTTGACTTGCATGTACGAAACTGAGGACAAACATGCAGCAACGTATGTCTTGCGCGCAAGCTGAACGCGATCAAATTTAACTCATGTCCAAAATAAGAAGTGAGTCTTGCAGTCTGACTGCCGCTCGTGCAGCTTGTTCATGTCGCACAAGGAGTCAACGCTACACATACCGAAGTTGGCTCTGCAGCTGCTGTTTGAGCTGGCAGATCGGTTCGACGGGCTTGTGTTCGCAGTTTGCATACCGTACGTCGAGACCATTTGGTTGCGTATTTTGCACGGACTGGGCTCGGTCTGGCACCAGCACAGAAGCGGGGACTCGCAGTGGCTAGGCATGCCGCAAGTTGACCGTTGGCCACGCGCTTGCAAGGCCATCGTCGGTTGCCTTGTTGTAAACACAGTCGCATGAAAGCAAGAAGTTCAAGCCGTTGATGACGGTACCTCGCCTGTCAGACCGATCCAAGCGACAGCCTCAGGTGGGCGTTCATCACCGACTGATCTTGCCGAAAATGCGCAAGTGGCTCGAAAGGCCAAGACTCTGAAATGTTCTTGCAGATCTGGATCCAAAGAACAAGTTCAAGTTATGCTTGAGTCGGTCGAGGCATCAGAGGCAGCAGCTGTAGTTGCAGACTGCCTGCATGGAGACAGCTTGCCTGGTGACCTGAAATCAGGCTCCAAATCACAATCTGCTCCCGAGCTGGCATCCGTCTCCTGGGTGCAATGTGATGACTGCAATAAGTGGCGGCAGCTGAGCAGTGCCCAGTTCAAGCAAATTCAGGTACACTGCTGTTGAGCCTTGTCAGGTTAGGATTTCAATGCCCGTTTACTTGGTCCACATTGCTTGCTGTACTGAATGCTTCTTTCTGTCACGCACAAGAATGCTGATTCAACATGGACAAACAGGCAGCAAAACCTATACTGCTAGACCATATGCACGTCCTCAACATCACCTGCCAGATATGTGCAGTTGTACGCGGCTTTCCAAAGTGCGGCCAATTTTGTTTTGATAGTGCAATTGTGCAGATGTATGATCGTTCTGCTTGCGTGCAGACAGATGCTGACGCTCAATGGGCATGCTGCATGCTGTTCAGAGGAGCTACTTGTCAAGTACCAGATGACTGGAAAGCAGAGCAGAGAAGGTTGCAGCAGCAGTCAAAAGCCAATGACCAGAAAGAAAGCCTTCAAAAACAGCTGCAGGTGTGTTCAGGTGCATGTGAAACTGCACCTGAGATAAACATTGAACATCCTTGCACATGCCTTGACCTCAAAGAAGCAGTAAATTACCATAGGTTAACACTCAATCTGACATATGTAATACGCGAGACAAGACGTTTCAGAGTATGACTCAAAGAGATGCATTGCAAACGCCAGGAAGTGTCACATGGTATCATCGCGAGCTGGCTAGGCGGGCAGCTAGTTTGTCAAGCACCTTAATGCTGCAGCGCTGCAATTGAGAGCGGCAACTGTGCATCTTACCTGCACACCTCACAGTTGTGTCATGCCTGCACGTCAATGTGTGTTCAGCTTCAGACCAGGATTCATCTAAGTCCACTAAGTCCACACAGTCATATCATGCCTGCACCTCACTGCGTGCTCAACTTCAGACCAGCATTGAGCCAAGTCCACACAGTCACGTCTTGCCCATGCCTCACCGCATGCTCAACTCCAGACCCGCGTTCAGCCAAGTCTACACAGTGATACCATGCCTGTGCCTCACTGCGTGCTCAACTCCAGACCAGCATTCAGCCAAGTCCACACAGTCATGTCGTGCCCATGCCTCACTGCGCGCTCAACCTTGAACCAGCATTCAATCAAGGTCACACAGTCGTGTCTTGCCCGTGCCTCACTGTATGCTCAATCTCACTCTAAAGCTCAGCCAAGTTCACACAGTGATGCCATGCCTGCACCTCAATGGGCACTCAATTCAACATCAGCTTTCAGACAAGTGTGTTTACAGCTCAGGACCACCCACTTGGTCTCAGTCTGCTGCAAGCCATCGCTGAGTGGTGCACAAATGGGCAATCTAAGCAGAAGTTGTTATATCAATGCGATTTGGCTTGACGGGCACGCTACGACCATATCATCCAGACCACACCCCTTCTCGTCCGACCAGGGAAGTCAAGCTGGGTTGAGCTCAACTAGTACTCGGCTGAGTGATCGCCCGGGAACTTTGAGTGCTGTAGTGTATTGTCAACTTGCATTTGGTACAGCCTGCTGAAGGAAATATTGCCCATGTGGTAGAGCCTGCTGAAGGAAATGTTGCCCTTCTTGGTAGAACCTGCTGAAGGAAATATTGGAGAAGTTCGAGGCTGTTTTGGCACAATAATCAGCTGTGCTTGTCAATGCAGGCCAAGTGTGCAATTATCCTGGGCTTCCTTGAGGTCTTTTGAGGCGACACATTGTTCACTGCACAATGCACAGCTGTGTTTGTCAATGCAGGCAAAGCAAATTATGCTGGCCAGCAGGGCTCAGCGTGCACAGCAGCGCAGCTTGGGGTTGTCAGCAGCCCTGCACCGACCTGCCCTGCCCCTCACAGTTGCTGCCACGAGTAGCCAGGCAAGGCATCCCGAGCTGCATTCTGAGCATTTGCTTGTGAGATTGTTGAGGCCAGTATGCAGTCACAAGATCGTCGTTGGCGTGACAGCATCTGGTCATCTTGTCATAAACATGATGTGGTCCATGCAATACAGAGACATTGCATCAGTTGCCATCACCTGCTGCTAAGTGTAGCCAGGCACAGCGATTTTGAGCCGCGTCCTTCCTGCGGTCTGTGCTGAACAGCATCTAGTCACTCTACTATATGACATTGTTGATAGCAATACAAACTCGTTGCAGCACCACCATTTTGCAATGTGCAATGTGCAATGTGCGATATGCAATATGCAATGTGCAGCGTGCGATGTCATCGGTGCTATGCACTGAGTACAGTATCACACTGATGCAATCTGAGGTTGGTGTCATGCATTGAGATATAATGCAAGTTCAACATGCATGTTGTCAGTTCAAAACGCAAACTTGCAGGACGAAGAAGAGGAACAAAATGAGGTAGAGGCAGAGTCGCCCAAGCGCAAGGGCCTTAAGCGTAAGGCCAAGACACTCACACAGGAGACAGATTGCGAGGACAGGTACAGAAAGACAGAAGCACACAAGAGACTTACCATTTTCACACCATCAGATGCAAGCTTCTGTCTTGTGATTGCGCCCACAGTGCTCAAGTCCCAAAATTCTCTGCTATGTCAGAACCAGGTCTGCTGTAGTATCAAAGCTAGGAAGTCTTGGCGTCTCACTCAGGTGCTTTCAATCTGTGTGTGATGCTTGACACTGAGATGCGATGAGATGCATGTGATCTTAAGTTTGCACGGACAGGGACCATTGGGAGGAGTGTAAAGCCTGCCAGAACTGGGTGAACCTGGGCAAGGGCAGGGCAGAATGCAAGGGCACTTGTGAGCTGCGCAGGGGTGAGGTGCAGTGGCAGGGGCACGCTGACAATGAGATGCTTAGCCATTTGTGCAATGCTTGGCATGTTCTGACAGGGACCACTGGGAAGAGTGTAAAGCCTGCCAGAACTGGGTGAATCTGGGCAAGGGCAGGGCAGAATGCAAGGGCACTTGTGAGCAGTGCGGGGGTGAGGTGCAGTGGCAGGGGCATATTGACCTGCAGAGCTGGATTCAGTGTGATGCCTGTGGCCGCTGGCGAACTGTGCCAGATGCTGTCCTCAGGCAAGCAACGACGACACGCTGCTTTGTCAATGCAGCTTGCACCCAGAATGCAAGCTTGCTTATTACAAGCAACATGACAACAAGATACAGTGGCAGGGGCATGCTGACCTGCAGAGCTGGATTCAGTGTGATGCTTGCGGCCGCTGGCGAACTGTGCCGGATGCTGTCCTCAGGCAAGAAACCACAAACTGCTGCACTGTCAATGCAACTTGCACCCAAAATGCAAGCTTTCTTGCTTACCAGCGGTGTGACAGCGAGGTGCAGTGGCAAGGGCATGCTGACCTGCAGAGTTGTGATGCTTGCCGCCGCTGGCAAACTGTGCCAGATGCTGTCCTCAGGCAACAATCCAAATCTGTTGTGATGCTGATGCTGCTTGCAGGTGCTCATTGACTTGCCTGCCTGCCTGCCTGCCTGCCTGCCTGCCTGCCTGCCTGCCTGCTTGCCTGCAACAACGACGATGCTGCTTGCCAAGTATCTGTGACAGGCGCCATGAGATTGGAAGGTCCTCCTCTCGATTGCACGTCGTGGCGTACAGCTTCTTTCCTGTCCTGAACTTCCAGCCCATGTAGGCTCCCATGATTGCGCTTGACCTGACGGTATGAGCTTCTACCTTGACTTTCCTTTTGCTGTGGTGCAGCCCATGGTATGCCCCGTGACAGGGCAAGGCAGTATCTGCAGTGCGACACCAGCGCGACTTGCAGTGCAATTCCAAACCACTTCAGAAGGGGATTCCAAAGGCAATTTCCAAACCTGAAGTTTGTTGCAGAAGATGAAGCAGTGGAGGTCAAGTGATACTTTAGCCTCAGCAGCGTCTGCAGCGTAGATGTAGGTCATTGTGGCATGTGGCGCAGAGAGACAGAGGCGCAGGGGAAGGAGGGGGCAGGTTTACGGTGTGGGGACCTGCAGGGGAGTTTCACAGAGCCTCTGACCATTGCAATTGATAGCATAGTCTTTCACTTGACAGAAAAGATGCTTAGGCAATTCACTGATGTACTGACTGAAGGCTGGGAGCATGTGGTGTAGGGAGATAGAGGCGCAGGGGGGAGGATGGGTGAGGGCGGCGGTGTGGGGACCTGCAAGGGGGGTTCACTTGCCGCAATTCTAGCAGAATCATATGCCATAGGGTGAACGAGACTGAAGCTACCACTTTACAGTTAGGCACACTCATGCAGCCATCACATGTAGTACAGGGAGATAGAGGCACAGGAGGAGGAGGGGGCAGGGTGGCGGTGTGGGGACCTGCAAGGGGGCTTCACTTGCCGCAGCAGCCAGGGGGACTGGGGCTCAGCCCTGCGCAGGAAAGCCACACAACAGCGCCAACACACTGCAGCAACTGCCCCTCCCATCAAGGTGATCGAACCGATATATACATGCGCACACAAAGTAGGCTTCTGTGCAATGAATTGAAGCAGCAGTTGCTGGAGTCATGATGCCCTGGTGCATGCATGGGTGAGCGGATGCATCACTGCATGCAGCTGAGCAGCGGAATCGAGGTGGGCAATCAGTAGCCCAAACAGGTGTATCAGCAGGCCTACGAGCTGCCGCCATCCTCACAGTCATGGTTGTGACAGTTGCAATTGTAACTGGTGTGTGGTTGTGGTCATGATTGTTGTTCAGGTTGTGTAGCACCATGCAGCTGAGCAGTGGGGGAATTGAGGTGGGCAGTCAGCAGCCCCAAAGGGTGCACTGGCAGGCCCACAAGCTGTCACCTGTTTCACAGTCATTGTCACTACAACTGTTACTGTTGTTGTCGTCACTCTTGTTGTTGCCATTCAGCAGCACATGCTTGCGTGCAGCTGAGCAGTGGGAAAATTGAGGTGGGCAATCAGCAGCCCCAAAGGGTGCACTGGCAGGTCCACAAGCTGCCACCGTCTTCTCACCTGCTGGAATACATTCCTGGCAGGGACCAGCTGTGGACACCGCAGGCTCTGGCAGCAGGTCCAGTCATGTCATGTGGCACCCTTGTTTTGCTGTATTCAGGCTGCTGTGACCACTAGCACGTGGTGCCTACATGCACGTGTCTCTGCCACTCCCTCTTGACAAGCTATCGCTGCTGCTTGGAGGCTGCTGCTCCATGCACGAAGAGGGACATCTGCTGATATCAGCCAGCAGCAAGCATGCACACGCTTTGTGTAAGAGCATGCTGATGATGAAGGTGCTTTCGATGTTACTGTGATATTTTGTGCCTGCACTCCTCCTGCAATCCCATGCCATCTCAGCAACAGAGCTATGCTGTGTAGAACACAGGTCAACATATACACGCATTGCTAGAGGTGAATGAACTTTTTACAGAGATTGCAAAATCATTGTCTCTCAATGCAAATGCAGCCCCACCTACAGAAAGCCAAGAAGAAGGTGAAACTATTCTTAGACGTTGATGGCAACAGACATTGACTGTGCACTGCTCAGATAAGTGTTCAATGCTCAGACACTTATGCGCGGCACAGGTTTAGAGGTGTATGACGCTGCATCTGGGGAGCATGTGCTGAGGACTTGTGCCCTGCCACAATCTGCCCTCTCTGCTGTCCAACCCTTTGTTGCCAGGCATGTCTCTCTCCTGCTCCCTACTTGCAGCTGTGACTGTCAGGTTTTATTTGCAAGGCTTGATTGCAGCCCTTACATGCCGCCCGTAGTTGCAGACCTTCAAGTTACAGCCTTATGCTCGCCCTTGTTTACGGTGCGCACTTGAAACTTTTGCTGCGACCCAGCATTTGCGACATGCATGTGAAGTTTATGTTATATTGTATTGTATTGTATTGTATTGTATTGTATTGTATTGTATTGTATTGTATTGTATTGTATAAGTTGCTGCACATCAGCTGCCAACAGGCATGGGCAGCTGCTCCACTGACGCTGCCCTTTGTAATACCAGAAGACAGAATGGAGCAACCTTGCTGTCGTTTGTTTGTGTGCAGGGGTTTGCAGCTATTTCAAGAAAGCAAGCTACCAGTGTGCACAGATGGGAGGCTGAGCGCTGGCCCTCTAGACTTGGCTGCCTTCCTTGCCCAGGCAAGCATGCATGTGCTCGACAACACCTGCTGAACATCACCACCCACGGCTGAGTTTGTAGCAGTGCTTCGCCGCCTGCAACCAGCATGAAGAATAATGATCATCGTCACACATCCCAGCACATGTGCTAGGTGTGTGTGGCCCAAGTCCTGTCCCGCCAGGCAGGCTTATTCCGAGCGTCCTTGTAAGGACCCCTGATATTCAACTTTGAAAGAAGGAATGCTGACTCTGTCGGGACAAGTATGCAGGCAGGCGTAGGAGAGGCAGTACAGCGGGCTTTGCATATGCAGAAGGTTGCTCAAGATGCATTACAGTCTGATGTGTCTTTGTCAGCAGCCATGAGGCAGCATCAGGGTGCAGCACAGCTACAGCATGCACGACAGCATCAAGATGCTCAGCAGGCACAGCAGGCGCAGCAGGCGCAGCAGGCAGGGCAGTTTGAGGAAGCTGGACAGCCAGAGCATGCTCAACAGGTTCAGCAGGCACGACACCTCCAAGAGGCTGATCAGGCACAGCAGGCTCAGCAGGCACAGCAGCCGCAGCAGACACAGCAGGCGCAGCAGGCGCAGCAGGCAGGGCAATTTGAGGAGGCTGGACAGCCAGAGCATGCTCAACAGGCTCAGCAGGCACGACCACCCCAAGAGGCTGATCAGGCACAGCAGGCTCAGCACGTCGGAGAGGCTGAACAGGCACAGCATGCTCAGCAGTCTCAGCAATTTGAACAGACTGACCAGGAACAGCATGCTGGCCAGGCTCAACAGGCACAGCATGCAGCACAAAGTCAACAGGCGCAGCATGCTCAGCAAGCACAGCAATCACAGCGGGGGGGCTCTGCTCAGCATGCTGAACAGCCACAGCAAGGGCAACCTTGTGCAAACATATCCACATCTGTGTCATCTCTTGGGAACCAGCCAGCAATTGCTACACTAGAGTTGCAAGACTTGGGAAGAAGCAACAGCCAAGGCTTTGTCACACCTTCAAGCGGTCTTCTAGAAGAGCCTGGTGCTCATACAGCTTTGCACAATTTGTCAGGGGGCTCTGCACCCAAGAGCATTGAACAGTCCCAGGATTCAGCCAGCACAGCTGAACACCTGAGTGGAGCTGACGCTGTGAGCCAGAAACCAAAGGCAGCCAGGCTGCAGCTGTGGCAGGTGACAACTCCTACAAACTGCTGTCCCTCCCTACACAAAGGTCTATGACAACCCTGCAATCTGCTGTTCTCAACAGGCAAGGTTTATGACAAGAGCCCCTCACTGCGCCTTCTTCTGTATGCAAGGTCTATGGCAACTCTCCCAGACTGCAGTTTGTTTGCTAGGCAAGGTGAGTGATAACTCCTACAAACTGCTGTTCCTCACTAGACAAGGTCTATGACAGCTTTACCGGGCTATCATGTCTCTGTCAGAAGGGACAACACCGCAAATGCCGTTTGCTTGTAGGCAAGGTGTGCGCTGTCAGCTGTCGTGACCCTTGCTCTAAACCTCAAGAAACACATTGGCAAGCTGCTCACAGCCCTGAGTGGGTAATTGGGGCCGCTGTTGGTGATCAGAGGCATAACTCCAAGCTGGTGACAGCACTGAGTGGCTTAGTGTGGTCACCATTGATGTCTAGAGGCATAACTGCAAGCTGATTACAGCGCTGAATGACTGCTTGAGTCGCTCTTCACCTCCAGAGGCACGACAGCAAGCTAATTGAAGCAGTGACTGACATGACTGGGCTGGCAGGTGGACACAGGACAGGCTGCCTTTCCAGTGTATGTTTGTGCAGATACCAGGTACAGAGGCTAGGGGCAAACCCAGAGACACTTGGCAGTCGACTGTTTACAAGCACCTCACCTCACTTCATGCACAATTTGAATGGTTCAGGATAGCACAGGACCAAACTGGCTGGAGACAGTTGATTGCTACAGCATGTACCTAGCTGGGCCTGCTGAGCATGCCTAGCATAGGTCTTGAATGAATGTAATGAACGAATGCAGGTGGTGCATGTAAGTCCTGACATGAGGAAAGCCTGCTTTAGTCGCTCTTCACTTTCAGACGCACAATAGCAAGCTGATTGCAGCAGTGACTGACCAATCTTGGCCAGCAGGTGGTGCATGTAAGTCCTGACATGAGGAAAGCCTACATTGGTGGTGTCACAGACCAGACTGTCAATGGCAAGTCCATCATGGCGTTTAACAAGAGTTGGCGCTCTCTCCCCATCCAAAGCTGGTCAGGCGGTTTCAAAATTGCAGGTAAAAAGAAATCAGAATCGATATAGAAGCCAAAATCCAGAGTCAAATAACGACAGATTTGGTGGTAACGTGCTGATCAGAACTCACATAATAGTGGTAGCAACAACAATGAAGATTGCGTTTTTTCCATTGAAGGAAAGTGCAAAGAGGCTAGACAGCTTCAGGTGACTTCAAGATTGCTGGCGCTCCTATTCATTGCCTCGGAGCGTCCAGAGCAGTACAGTATAGCAAACTTGCAATGCATGCACCAGCGTGCAAAGTTGTGCAGCATGTTTGGCCAGGAATGCACTGGCCGGCTGACATCTTTCTTATTTGTAAATGGCTCAAAGCTGTTGTGTCCATCTGCTCTAATGCTGTTGTGAGGTCTTTCCAATCAGTGAATCCTTATACTCTTATTTTCAATGATTGGTACTTCAAAACACTTGTGTATTGCGTATAGCGTGTTGGCGCCAGCGTATTGCGTATTCTACAAATTCCTCTGCATCTCAGTGTTTCACAGATTTGAATATCACGTACTGCATGTTACATATTGCGTGTTGAGTGTCATGTACAGTGGTTCACTGCTTTCCAATGAATGCTAAAACTTCTGCTCATGCATGTTTGAACATGCATAGCTGCAACAGCTCAGCTATCCAGGCAACCTAGCAAGCAAAGCTTGCATGCTGGTGCTGCAAAACTTGCACAGCAGGTACACCTTTGAGAAGAATGCTATGTTGTGTGGTGCAGACATGCCGGGCAGTCAGCCCAACAAGCTGGTGTCAAGCAAACTGTCCACCATCATGCGTGATCAGGTATGCACAATCATGCATGACAGTGTGTGCATCATCACGCATGCTTGGGTGTGTTCATTGTCTTGCGTGATCAGCTGTGTACAGCATCATGCATGGTCAGGTATGTGCGTCATGCATGATCAGATATGTGCACGTTCTGATGCGTGATCAGATTTGTGTGCCACATCGTGCATGCTTGTTAAACACTAGCCAGCACAGCCTTCTTGGTAGATACCTTAGGAAATGTTATTTTCATAGCGGGTACATTATGCGCAACCCAGCCAGTGACATTACACGTTGTTTTAGGGCATGGGCACAGCAAGCTTGGCTGTCACATGCATTAGATTAGTATTGACTGACATTGTCTGTATGGCCCCCTGCTGGGTCCCCATGACAGTAAATGTATATGGATGGATTGATTGATTGATTGATTGATTGATTGATTGATTGATTGATTGATTGATTGATTGATTGATTGATTGATTGATGCTTGGGTGTGCGTATCTTCGTAGGTTATCAAGTGTGTACAGCATCATGTGTGATCAGGTATGTGCACCATGATGCATAATGAGGTGTGCGTCATCATGCATGATCAGGTGTCTTCATCATCATGCGTGAGCACGTGTCTGCAACATCATGCGAGGTTGTGTGAGTGATGTCGAGATGGACTGCAAGCTTGCAGGCCACAGCACAGCTGGTACAGAGCCAGTTGCCTTGCTGCTCTCAGGGCGAAGCTCATCAGCAAAAAGGGTGGCTTTTGTTTTGCTGCAAAACTGGCAGCAAGTGTCATAATCAAAAGTGTTACCTTTTGTTGATGATACTCAGTGCCAGTGTTGCAGCAAAGGGAAGCTGCCAGACAACTGATGTGTCTTAACCTGAGGGGACGCAACGAGCACCTGCAGTGAAGCACTGAGGTCACATGACCTGCCGCTGCATAACATTCCACTTGGTGTGAGATCTGCGTCACAGCCACAAGGATGCGCACACATTGCGTGAGCTTGTGACTCTTTGCAAGCAGTCAGTGCGCATCGAATGCCTAGATGCAACTCTGCTCAGTACGCAGGAGGCCAGCCTGGTGAACGCTGCTGAGATTGTGTGGGAAGTGTTTGCGTCCGGTTCAGCCACACAAGCTGTGGCGCAGTGCTTGATGCAGAACATCAATAGATCAGCCTGTGGCCTTGCCGGCCGTCTTGAGAACACAGCAATTCCAGTGGTCTTGTGAATCATAATCTTGGCATATAACATTGTCCGCGGGATAGGACTTGGGCCACACACACCTAGCACATGGGCTGGACAGTGTAAACATTTATGGTCATTTACTACTACTAACACTGTGCACAACTTGTGTGAGGTAAAGGTGTACTGAATGGCATGACTACATGCAGCACTGCTAGATGTGTAGGGGGCCAGCCGGGCGAAAGCTGCTGAGATTGTATGGGAGGTGTTGGCATCTGGTCCAGCCACACAAGCTGTGGTGCAGTGCATGATGCAGAACATAACAAGATCAGCCTGTGGGCTTGCCAGCAATTTGAGTGGAACCACCAGGCCCCACATTGGTAGTTGTGCAGGAGAGCAGCTTGGTGAAAGCTGCTGAGATTGTGTGGGAAGTGTTTGCATCCAACTCAGCCACACAGGCCATGGCGCAGCGCATGATGCAGAACATAACAAGATCAGCCTGTGGTCTTGCTAGCCGTCTGGGGAACACAGCTTGGAATGCGTACTCGTTCAATATTGACTATAGAACAGGTTGGACTGGACCCCCATAGGTCAACTTTCTGCTGGTGGCTGCTTCAAAGCAGCAGTCCCAGCTGCCTCTATAGGCAGAGGCTTCGTTATGACGGCAAGCGGCATAGACTTTTTGTCCTCAAAAGGTTGCAGCAGCATGCCTGAGTGATCAGTCGTCGGGCTGACTGGCTTGCAAGTGCATTCATATGTGCATGCTTCTGAAAGCCACTCAAGCAGCAAGGTGTGTTGTCTGTGCATCTGTTTGGCAGTGACAGGAATTATTTTAGCATACTGGCATTACTTGTTGATGGTCCAAGTTGTGAAATGCCTTCAGACTTGCTAGCCTGCAGCACATGCAACTCATTAGGGGTCATCAAAAACCTCAAGTTGTTGTCTTGTTTAAATGCAGTACTAGTTTGACATTATCAAGTGCCATGATGTGCTGATGATGACTTTGTGTGATATGATGCAGGTAGCCATTTGGATGGCAAAAACACATCTGGGTCATACAGTGCACTGATTGTTCTTGAGACTGAGGAGCCCTTTTGTGGCAGCTACTACCTGTTGCCACAGTATCACGCCGCACTTGATGTCCGGCAAGGTATGGCTGGGCACATGTCCCAGACATTACCGGCTCAAGCATCCCCATTAGGCAGCAGCACATGCAGGTGTCTTGGTAGCAGTCCTCTTGAACACTCATCAGCACAGCCTGTCTCGAGAATGCCTTAGGCGGTGCGATTTTCATAAAAGCATGCTTTGCGCAACTCACATGCTGACATCTTGCACTGTTGAGGGCTTGGGCACAGCAAGCTTGGCTGTCACATGCAGTGGACTAGCATTGCTTCTAAACTGACAGTGTCTGTAGGAACCTTTGGTGGGTCCCATTGACAGAAAGCTGATTATGCTCTTCTATGCTTTCTGGTCCATGCAGGGACGCTATGTGCCTTAGCTTGGCAGTGTGACACGATTGTGTCTTAGCATTTGAATTGCCTTCAGCAGACCACCTAAAACGGGTCGTACATGAAGTGTTGTTAATGTGCAGGATGCATTGTCTTTCACAGAAGTGGTGATGATCCTGTTGGCACGCATGGCAATAGTGGTCTATGGAGAAGCTCTTGCAACTGCCATCGTATTGCGCTTGTGCTCTACCAGACAGACCTGAAGATAGGCTCAGAGTAGCTACTTCTGGCCCTGAGAGAGAGGGGGAGAGGGACAGAGCAGTTTTACATGCTGTAGCCAGCCAACTGCTCGCATGTGCCACACAGTGACAATGAGAATATGTCCATCAAGTCAAGGTAGTGTATGACACAGTGAAACACCTCCTTGATGCGCTAGTCTGAGCAGTTTGAACGGTTACTTTACATCTATTCCCTGTGTATAGAATTGAGGTGTATGTACAGTACTTAGTCCTTGGGCTTGATGTTGATTTGTTGTACTTGATGTAGCACCGCTACATGCTGAGTTTGACGCTGATCATGATAACCAGTTTGTAAGGTTTCAAGGCAATATCTTCTTGATTTGAAGCAGATCTTCATTCCATGGCATTGAGATCACACGAGTCCATGACAGTCTCTAAGGCGGAAGTGAAGAGTGGCATTGATGCCAACGCTGACATGACTGTCAGCTGCAGGTCGTTTGCTCAGTACAGTAAATGATTGCAAGGATGGACCTCGCTGACCATCAACTGGTTATGCAAAATGCTGAGTTAGCAAATTGACATCAACAAGATGACTCTGGCTGTGTACCTGGGTTGCTGCAGCAAAATCAGCATGAGCCCTTGGGGAAGCTGCAGCATGGACAGCTTGCCTTTCGATCTCCTGGTGCTTACGCGTGGCGGGTGCCGTCTTCTTCTTCACGCCTTGCCAAAAAGCGTGGGAATCTTCAAACTTGCGAATGAAGCACGTCAACGCTCGTGGAACACATTGACGTTGCTGACGGTCGCTGATGACGTTCAGGTTCAGGTTGCGGGGGCAGGCGATCTATGTATCGCTCTTCGGTCCAGGCATTGCTGGGCGTGTTGCTATGCAGCATCAGCTGTGCAGCAGCTGCTCCTCTTTCAGTGGCGGTGTGCTTCTTTGGCCTCACACGCTCGTTGGATTACACGATCGACAGTATACGGCACAGCATTCTTGATCCCTTGTGGCTGAACGATATCGAAGTCACAATTTATCTGCACACATACAATGTCACCAGCATAACGAATCCAAGAAGCTATGAAAAGAACGCTGCCGTGGACTGGCAAGCTTTCAAGCTGCTGCGACCATATGAATGGCAAATTGACGATGCCGACGCTGTCAGCCACGAGCTTATTGACCCACATTTGAAAGCGTGGCTTAAGCATGGCGATGGCTGGGCTGGGGAGACAGCTGAGCACACCTCTCTTCGGAACTTTTTGCGGCAGCTATACTCAATCAGTCAGGTCACTAAGATGTGGACGCAGCATGCTGCCCGCTTTGATCTTGTATTGTACTTGAGGTCAGACGTATGGTTTTTCAATCGACTGAATGTCGCTGAGTTTGTGGAGGCCACCAAACATCCAAGAAGGCTGTACACACCCAAATTTCATCAATGGGCTGGCTTGAATGATCGGTTGGCATTTGGAACTCCAGATGTGATGTCATACTACGGCAGCCGGCTCAATGTGGCAATGCAGTTTGCTCAGCAGCAAGCACTTCATGCAGAGCGTTTTCTGTTGCACACCGCCACACAAGCCGGCCTTGACACAAGTGGCCGCACCAGTTTGCTGTTTGAAAGGGTGCGAGCCACAGGCGAACTCTGGGGTATCCCGACGGGTCAAACCGTCATTGGCAATGAAAACGTTTTCCTCAAGAGGCCAGGCCTCAAAGTTCAGCGCAATCAGCATGGCATTGTCCAGTTTGTTCCTTTGTAAGCTCAGGGTTTGAGCATCAGTCTACTTGTTTCTGGATTAGTGAATTGCTTTTTGCACCAAGTAACAAATGAGATGATACAAGAAATGAGTACTAGTTTGGCAGCTGATGTTGGCCATTTTTGTATGACGCTGCTGTGCATAGCATTAGGACTGATAGCAGACCTGCTGTGCATGATGCCTGACAAGTTGAAGACAGCAGAACATTGCCATTTGCAAACGTTGTGTGAACAAACACTCTGTGCTGGAGGTGTGTCTCTCAAGAAAGATTGCCTCATTCTGACAGTGCTTAGCTTTCGAATTGCCAATTTTTCAGCCAGAATTGGCTAGATCTGTGTTTGCCAGCTTTGGACTTACACACCTGACACTTTGATCAAATGATCAGCTCAGTATTTGAGTGGGGCAAATCTGTACAGCTATGCTTTGCAATCCCGAGCTGCCTCTTTAGACAGAGGCTCCCGTTATGATGCCTTACAGCATCGACTTTTCTTTCTTTTCTTCTATATGCTTGGGTTCACAACTACTGCTTGCCTCATATGTTTCAGGTGACCTTCAAGTTCTGCTGTACTCAGTAGCAACAGAATGACAAATCTATATATATATGTTTTGTCAATTTAGTGTTTAAACAGAATTGTCGGATGATTGTGGCTTGCGTCATGCTTTCAAGCTAAACATACTATGGTATATTTGGCCTTATCAAATTTGTCAACACCAGCAGCTGACAGCCATTTCTCGTTAGATAGCTTTAATCTAATATGATATTGCAGCAATGCTGTATATGACATGCTATCATGCCTATGCCCAAAGAATGGTCACAGCAGCCCTGATGCACCATATGATTGGCAACGACAGCTGCCCAGGCGTAGCTGGCTCAAAGAGATACCATCTGGCCAGTTTGTTTTGATGTCACAGTCATTTGAGGAATGTTTATTGTTCATCACCTGCAATGTGTGTGCATGACTACAAATCTAATTGGTTTCAATGCTAAACTTGGCAGTGCATCTCGAACACTGGGTGGAGCCAGAGTCTCAAGCTAGCTTTGCCATCACTGCCATGCTGTCAAGACAAGTTGCATCAAGTAGTTCAAGGGCGCGGCTCGTGCTGTCAAGCCAGGTCCGTCATTTGGCTTGAACCAACACAGAACATTAGGAGGCAGTCTTGGCAAGCTGCTGAAAGTTTCAGACAAAAAGCGGATTGGCATGTGTTTGCCTGCCCAATGCCACCTGCAGGCAGCACAGCAAAGTAGACATGACCAGACAATGTGCATGCTAGAATGTTGCAAATCACAACAAATGCACTGATCATGCACTTTGCCCACCCCTGTCAGAAAAGGTCTACCTCATTAAGCGTCACAAGAGGACCCTCTGTGTCTGCAGATGCAAGTTGAGATCTATCCTGGACATCCATTTTCATGATGACGCTGCGCAAACGCCAAACAGCAATGCACATGCATGAGCTACACAACAGCTGCTGTGTGCAAATGACTGAGAGGACAATCACCAGACAAGCAAGTGTGATAAGTGGCCCCATGCTGACAGTTGCAGATTCAGTCCAGACTGTTGCAAGCCTAGATTGCATGAGGCTTGAGCTGCTACACTCACCTAGCACGATCTATAGGGTTCTGCCAGCTGCCTATAGGTTGCACACTCAGCTGTTGATCTGATTTAATTGACGAATGTACAGTACACGCTTGGTAGGCCCCACCACACCTTTCTCAGCATACGTCAGCCACCTAGGATCCACCCAGTCAGACACCCGTTCAAAGCCAAGGCGCTCATACAGCCTGCAGAGATGTGCATGTGATGTGGAGGGCTTGTCCGTCCCTTACAGCATTGGAAGGGGAAGAACAGGACAAAGCGAGGTAGCAGGCAGGAAGAACACCTGAAGGTCTCATGCAACATGTGCTGCAGCTGTACGAAAGAGAACACTGCAGGAACATGAAGTGCCCACACGCCTGCTGCATCAGCAAGGCAAGCAAGTGGCCACCCATGGGCACAGACCTTGCAAAGAAATTCAGTTTGCCAGAGATGCAATGCTGAAGGCAAGCTTTTATAGCTCGCTGCAGCAACAGCTGTGAACCTGTCACAAATTGGTGCATGCAATGCCCGAGTACCCTTATGTCGACACAAGCACATGCTGTTGGCTGCAAGCCTGGGTCAGGTAGCTCAAAATCTTGATGGGCGATGCAATGACGAGCAATGCAATGAAACCTAGGGCAGCCACTAGCATGCAAGCATGCAAAGGCGCAGCTAGTGACAACGCCAAATACAGTGGCTGCTCAGAGGCACGAGAGGCTGTCACACCTGATGGCTGCATAATTGTCCCTGAACACAAATAGGGCCATCGAATGAGCGCCTTGAGACGCAGCCCACTGCTGTGCTGCCTCCAACATCGCTGTTCCAATGCCTTGTCTTTGTAGCTCAGGCAATACAGCCATTGAAGTCACAACAGCTGCTGTTTTGGGCTGACCAGCAGGCAGTGAAGGGACGTCACATTGCAGTGAGATCTCAAGCACCCCAACTACTGCCTACATGCAAAGTGGTCATTGTGGCCAGCAAGTTGCGTCCATCACGTGTCCCTGTGTTGTGATGTTATAACATGTAATGTTGAGCGGTCGATCACATGAAGCCCTGGGCAAGCCTGGCATCTAGCTTGCAGCAAGGCCTGCACTTCTGCTTGCAAGCAACCAGCAACACTGTACCTGCCCTCCCGCATGTTGCGGTTCTGCAGGACGGGCAACAGCGAAGCAGCTGTTGAGCTTGTTGACTCTCCACCCTAGTCTTGCATACAGTTCAAATTTGTATGCAAGCTTTCGAAGCTTGACCACAGGCTGAAAGCCATCACCCTTGCAAAACACCTCGGTTGCCAGGGACGACACCTGCCAAAAGTACTCCAAAGCTCGCATACCAAAGTGCGCTGTGTTTGGTTATCCGAATTGCTGTGTTTAGCAGCCAGGCGTCACCTCACCCAGACCCTTTACTGCGTCCCACCCTTGAAGCAGCTGCACTTCCTGAAAATGCTGGTCAACAGCAGGATTACTTTGCTGGTTTAAGGTGCAAACAGGCCGCAGAAGTGTTCGTGTGAGCTGTACTCGGCGCTGGGCTGTTGACTTCAAATGGCACACTTGAAAGAAGCCGCTCTGTCGAGTCCTTTGGTCGCGCACTTGCACGCAACTATAGCGTGCAGCTCGGAACTGCGTTTGTTGCTGCATAAGACATGTTGTCAGCAGAACATCTGCGTGCAAATCTGCTCATTCCCGGATAGCGACTGCAGTTGCCTGGCGCAGCATGGGGCGCAGCAGCAATTTAGTAAAGGCAGTATTACTCATTGTTCACTGGCAAGTGACTAACATCGACTTGAACAGCCCGCGGGGGTGTTTCGGAGCCAGTTGCTCGTTTGCAAGAACTGCAGCAGTGCGTTAAGCCGTGCGGTAACAGACAGCCTGACACCAAGCGTAAGCGATCCATTCAGGCTACTGTTCGACATCGTCGCTTGTTGTTCAGTGCATCTTGACTCGGGAAGATTCCGCGACAACGACTTCCTCGTGAGTACTCGCGAATCACTAGGCTCTGCTGCCTCGGCCTGTCTGATCCGCATTGCCGGCGTTTAGCTGCTTAAAACTTGGCGGCATTGCATCTCAGCGAATGCGCCGTGCCAGTCCCGACGCTGAGTGTGCATGCCAAATGCTCAGAACGTAGCAAGACTGACTGTACAAAACCACAGCGCTACCGGTCATGAGCTCTGCAGCGTTCAACCGACCAGATCGCACGGACTCATCGCCTGTCAAAGAGGAGCGCAGCGGAGCTATGCGCTTACCTCAGAGACCGCCCTTGACGCTGTCTCAAGTGTCGACCTCACAGTTGAGGGCACTAGCTGCCTTTTCTGCCCTAGAGACAGCAGATGCTGATCGGCCGACCTTGCTGGCATCCCTGACGAGCAAATTGTCTCAAGAAGCCAAGCAGCAGTGGGTCATCCAAAACTCAGAGGTATGCACCCACATCACTACCTGGCTGAGCACACAAGCCTGACCAGAGATCTGTTTGCACAACACCACATTGCGCTAAAGTCCTTTGCAGCAACACCTACAAATGAGACTTTTCTCCAAACACTGCATTGATGCACCTTGTACACTGTGGTCAGACACTGTTAAGTGCAGCATGCTGAGTGTTTCACTTGAGTGCAATGCAGGGTCTTGCTCCAGGGCGGATGAAGGGTCTGCTTGTATCTTACAACCATGATCTGTATCTGTATGGGGGCATGCCACACACAGCCTTCACTTCAAGCAGAACTCTCACAGCAACCAGCTTTGCCTACCCTGAGGCAGAAACCATTTTCATGAAGCTGCCAAGTGGCACTGGAATTTGGCAATCTGTGAGTTGCGAAGGCGCTGTGCCTGAGTCCAGAACCCGCATTCATTCTGGGCATGCAGGTGAGCTTTCGCTGTCATGCTCAATCT
The DNA here is from genome assembly GCA_002118135.1 of Trebouxia sp. TZW2008. Taxonomy (NCBI): domain Eukaryota; kingdom Viridiplantae; phylum Chlorophyta; class Trebouxiophyceae; order Trebouxiales; family Trebouxiaceae; genus Trebouxia; species Trebouxia sp. TZW2008. Next base: position 183,047 of record BDIU01000070.1, on the reverse strand, counting down.
CTGACAAAGCGAATGACCAAATGTCATACTCAAAGAACATGTATTACGCAGTAGGTGCTGTGTGACAGTGTGAATCACTGAGATGCAGTGCAACTTGTGAATCATGCAATGCTTGAGCACCGACACGTGATATGTGACATGACAGTGATATAGATTTCCAGTACATGCAATGAAGAGCATGGTGATTCGCTGCTGTAACAGCTTGAGTTGACAGAAGTCAAATCATGTGACAGCTTAGTCAAGCACCGGCATGTGACCCTGAGCATGTGACAACACTCGCCTGCATGCATTGAGCCTGTTGTAGTTTCTGCTTTGGTGCTGAGCATGTAGCAGCCATTTTCTCTGCATCCAATCTGCTCATGTAGTATTTTGCACCAAGGACAGCTGCATCAGCAACAAGGCTCAGCAGAACTTAACAGTTGTCAGCGCACAGAAGCCATCATATATACACGTGACGCAATCTGATCATGCATGTGATGATGATACAAGATCAAGATGCATCGTGCTGGCACGTGAAATGGTGTCAGTGTATAATGGTTAGCAGACACATGTTCGGGAGACAGGCAGGGTGCCATATTTGACAGAGCTGATTAACAACACAGCAAAGCCAATGGATAAACTGTGTAAGACAGAGAGGAAGAAGAAGTTTTGCATGCTGTAGCCAGCTGACAAGGCTGATCGCTTGTGTCACACAGCGGCAATGACTATGTGCCCATCAGATTCAGGCAATCTGTAACATGATGAAGCACTCCTGATGCTGCAGGTGTGGTGCATGGTGATACACTCTATCTTGTGGGCAATTTGCAATCACCAGATCCAGATGAGAGGCCTGTGTTACCTACAGTCATAGTCATGTGTCAGTTCCACTTCCCCAGTCAGACATGGACGCGCTTGAGGCTGCGCACAGCCCCTGAGATCTGCCACTACCCATTGCTGGCAGCATTCGACGATCAACTCATCCTGTTCGGAGGTGCTGTTGTCATTGCTTTCACAAACACGTTGCTGACTCCGTACTGCACCTGAGATCTGTCACTTTCCCTTGCTGGCGGCATATGACGATCACCTCATTCTGTTTGGAGTACTTTGATCATTGCATTCCCAAGCAGAATGCTGGTTGTGCAAGTCAAATCTGGTTTGCCACCACCCCTTGCTAACAGCATAGGATGATCTACTGGAGGTACTGATAGTAACATATTATCTCATGGCATCTGAAAGAAATATGCTGTCTGTGCAAGTCAAATGTAGCTCATTTGGATGCATTTCAAGCTTTGCAAGCCTGAGTGCCCCTGTAGCATGCTGCCTTGCTTGCGTCCGGAGTGCATGAGCTATTCTCCTGTCTTCAGGCGCCAGTCGCTGTGTCATCAAAATAGCGTGCCTTTCTATTTTGGCAAATTTGCGTGTCTGCTGACGTATTGCTGATTGCTCAATGGCATGAAGTATCAGCACGCTCAAAGTTTTAGCCATGCTTGACCAACTCACAGGTACACCTAGAGAAGGCCGGCCAGCTTATCAACACATGCTGCTACAGGTCAAACAGCACTGTACGAGAACATTGGGCGCCACGAAGCTCTGTGGACCTTTGACATTCCCTCTGCATGTTGGCAGCAACGCAGAGCTACAGGTCAGCTGCCAAACCCTCACTTGGCTCAAGCCCTGGCAGTTGCCAATGGCAAAGCCTATGCCCTAGTGAATGACCCTGAGGGCAGCAAGAGGCTGGAGGTGTATGAGCTGGATCTGGAGGGGTGGGTGTGGAGGCGGGTACCCCCCTCTGGCAACCAACCCACCTGCCGCCGAGCTGCTTCAGCTGTCATCATGCAGGTCAGTGTCGTTGTGCTTGACGGTGGAACTCATGTGATGCTGCCTTGAATCTGCCTCTGATAACAACATGCAGGTCAGCACCTGTCGTTTGAGGCATGGAATGCATGTGATGCAGCCCTTCAAGATGTTCCTGGCATTATTTGCAGTTTGCTGGCATAGCTTGACGCTTTGCGTCAGACATGCTGGCAACCAAGTGGGCTGCAGGCTCGCTTCCTCCCAGCTGTCATTGTGCTTATGCTCTGCCTACTGTTGTGAATGCCGCACTGACAAAACAGTAGACAGCCCAGACAATGGAAGTATCGTTGCTTTCGGCATCTCTGGACGCAACAGTTACCGTAATACAGCAAGAAATTTGCCTGAGCTTGACTTGCTACAGAATCTGTTCAGCATCTGTTGCAGGATGTATGATTTGTTCTTTATTTTAAGGCTCTGCTGCATGATGACAACCGAGGCGTGTGGTAAATGAAAAGCATGGTGTGTGAGTGCAAACTGAGCAGCCCCTGATGTTGCACTGGTACTGTGGTCCAGGGTCAGTGGTGTATATATGGTGGGCTGTGGACTGGCGAGGCCTACAACTCCTTCTACCTTTTTGACTTTGAGAAGCTAGCCTGGACCAGCGTGAAGCTGACTGGAAGTGAACCACGGGCGCGCTATTACCACATGGCCACCTGTCACAACCAGGCTATGGTTGTCTTAGGCGGTGAGGCCATCATCACACCGAATAGCTGAGTCTTTGTTCAAGTTACAGAAGAGCGTTGTCAACTTTGAGGGCAAGTCTCAGTTCACTTTTGGCATGCTGTATTAAGCTGCGGCACATGTGCAGTCTCAAGCCCAAAGCTTATGGACACATTGCGCTGCTAAACATGCATCCGCGGCCCTTGACGCTGATTGCAAGCTTTCTTGTAGTGATGAGGGCATGTATGATTGTTGATGTCGTTTGTGACACACAACAGTGCACATGCAGGTGTGCCAAAGCATGCCAAGCTGCATGATGCATCACAAAAGCAGTCGCCGGTCAAAACTTTGCCTGACTCAAGACCTCTTTTCCCTACCTGCAGGCTTGGACTACATGAGGCCTGAGTATGAAAGGCTGCAGCAGGTCGACACAGTACAGTGCATATGGCAGCAGCCGATACCTCATTCAAGGGACTTCGAAGACCACAGTTTGATGAACTGGCAGTTAGGCTCCTCAATGCAGACCATGTATCAGCAGCAGCTGTTCACAGATGCCACCATATCTGTCCACGGCCAAACACTGCGTGCCCACAGAGCAGTCTTGGCTGCTGCCAGCCCTGTCTTTGAGCGCATGTTCAGCAGCCAAATGCAAGAAGGTAAATCATGCTTACTTGTTCAGTTTGAGTCAATTCATCTGCTCAAGGCCAAGTATTGCATGCCCACAGAGCAGTCTTAGCTGCTGCCAGCCCTGTCTTGGAGTGTATGTTCAGCAGCCAAATGCAAGAAGGTAAGTCATGGTTGCATGTTCAGTTTGAGTCATGTCACCTGCTCAGGGCCAAGCCCTGCATGCACACAGAGCTATCTCAGCTGCTGCAAGCCCTGCTTTCGAGAGCATGTTCAGCAGCCAAATGCAAGAAGGTATGCCATGCTTGCATCCACATTGTTGCTGTGCAAGAGCTGTCAGGATTCAAGTCTGATGTCAGCACAATCTTGTGTTTGATCAGTGCCTGTGCAATGTCATGTTTGTGGAGTTGACCTGGTATTCCATACACCGGGTCATTCGAGTTGTGCACCTTTAAGACACTGCATGCTAGCAGCAGAGCAGAGCTGTTTTGCCGTATTGTACAAAGCTGCTCAAGGATTTACATACAAAACTGCTCAAAGCTTCACGTATACACAATCAGCCACGATGCCTTTGATTTGGACCCTTGGATCACTTATCAAGCTGCCACCCAGACTTGGCAGTCTATAACATCATCTGCTCTATGTTGCAGGAACCAGCCAGAGCATTGTCATGTGTGACATGGAAGCACAGACAGTTGAACTGATGCTGCAGTATATTTATGGCTGCATGAAACCTGAGCTTGATCTACCTGAGATTGTGGCATTTGGCAGTCTGTAACATAACTGCCCTGTGCTGCAGGAAACAGTCAGAGCATTGTCATGTGTGACATTGAAGCACAGACAGTTGAATTGATGCTACAATACATCTATGGTCGCATGAAATCCGAGCTTGATCTCCCTGAGATCATGGCACTGTTTGAGGCCAGTGATAAATACGCCATCACCAGCCTTCATGAGCAGTGTACACGGCTTCTGAAGGCTCTGATCAGCTTTGACAACATCTTTGATCTAGTAGATTTGGCTCAGCTCCACCAAAGTCCTGGTCTGCTTCAGGTGAGCTAGACCAGCCTTGCAACATCCATGTCTTGTGTGATGAATATTGAATGCCTGCTTGCTGGCAGGGATGCCAGTCACAGTACACATTGCATGACAATACCAACTATCTGCAGAGACGGTAGATTGACTACAGTTGTCCTCATTATACGTTCTGCATGGTACATGCATTGCTACAGCATGCGTAGCTGTGTCACAGCATGCATAATCATGTGATGGACTGAAAGTTGCATTTGTGTTTCATATTTGCTTTGGCATGCATTGTCGGGTCAGAGGATTATATCATGCCTGTATGATTGCACGGCATTTGCCTTCAATCAAAACTCTTAGGTACCACTGCGCTGGACAAGCATGACATGGGCAAGCATGCTGTCAAACACAATTCATCATTCCTGTGGTGACATGCTGTACTGTCAAGCACGGTGCAGGCAGCATGAGAAAAGCATGCTGTGTTTTGCATGAAGTTGCGTTGTGCTTTGCAGGCCTGCTTGCAGTATGTGAATAGCTTACAAGAGCTCGAGGGCATTTTGGGCAGTGACACATGCAGTCAACTGCGCAATGACCCTAGGCTTAGACACCTGCTGCAGTGTTATCAGGGTGGGAAGCCAGAACCCCTGACACTCATGGACAGACACGGGTCAGTAAACTGTCCATCCTCCTCAAGCACAAGCAGGCAGTTCAGAGCGACCTGTTAACAAGGTTTTGGGTAGTTTGGCCAGTCATGTGACAGTCATAACAGATGTGCATCCCATGTGTGCTTGGCAGCATGACATCTGACACTGGTGGATTCACATGGCTCAGTGAATTGTTCGTCTTCACCAAGCACAAGCAGGCAATTCAGAACGACCTGCTGGCAAGGGTTTCTGTGAAGTTTTGAATGGTTTGGCCAGTAATGTGACAGACATGACAGGAGTCTGCATCCCATGTGTGTGGCAGCATGACATCTGACTTTGATAGACATACATGGGTCAGTAAATTGCCCATTCTGATCCGGCACAAGCAGGCAATTCAGAGCGACCTGCTGACAAGGGTGTTTCTGTGAAGGTTTTGGATAGGTTGGCCAGTAATGTGACAGTCAGATTGGGAGTCTCATCACACATTGTTGCATTACAGCAATTCATGATTTGATGCTTTCAGCGTATGTCTTGTGCTACGTGTGTTTTGAACCATGACTTTTGCCAGGTATAGCAGGATGTAGCAGGATGTACTTTTAGGTGTCTCAAAATGCACTGTTTAGAGCTGACGTTTTTGTTTATTGAATGATTTTCCAGGCAGTGGCTTGGGCTGACTGTTTATCAATGATGATTGCTTTAATGCATCTTTACATGTGACTGCTGGTGTTTGGGATCTGCTTCTTGCTTGGGCTTTATCTTACCTTTCGTGTCGAAAGTCGAAGTCCAGTGGTTTTCGTGTTGCAGTACAAATGCAAGCTATTGTGCTTGACAAGCTATGATCTTGCGCAATGTAAACAAGTGCTGATAAGTGTGAACCACATGCGCAACCTAACCGTGTATGTACAGTCGACACATGACTGCGCGCTTGAGCTTGTGTAGCGCAACAAAGTAGCCACCCTGGAAACATGTTGAGGGGTTGGGGTGGCCAGGTGGCCCAGACTGGTGACTCATCTCGATTGTACCCTGCTTGGTACTGCGGCTTGTCACATTGCGCACCAAGCCCCGATGCCTGTTGCACCAGGATACACAACTTGCAGACTGGGAGCTATCAGGGTCTCTCTGTGAGGGAGTCGCGACGCTTTTTGTGTGTTGGTCGTACACGTCTTACAGCGAGAACGCCATGCACTTCCTCCTGAAGTAACACAGCTTGGTACAAAACAGTGGCATTTGAAGCGCAGCAATACATTGAGTGCGTGTACTGCTGCTAGCGAGTCGACCGGGACTTTAGCGTCCAGCTATGGGCTTATTCTCCATTCTCAAGGACAAGAATGGTCAGGGCCACGACCAGGCGGACCTGGCTATCGCAGAAGAGCACTCTGTTGCAGCCAGAGCCAAGAGCGAGTTTGTTCCGAAGCGACAGGCGCACTTCACTGAAGCTCCAATCTATAAGTATGACTTTTGTTGCTTAAAACCCCACAATGCTGCGTTCAGCTCACTGCTTCAGTCTCTTAGCCATGATGGTGTCACAGGCCAGTCGTTGAGTCACCCAAGATTTCAGCGCTGTACAAGGCTGGTCCATCCAAAAGCTTCACAGCAAACACTACTGCCTTGTCTCACTTACACTTAGCAGCAGAGTCCAGCGATAGTACGCTAGGTGCGCAGATTTTGCCAGAGGACGTAGAGTACACAAGCATCACACAGTTCCAGAACAAGGTTGAGTTGTATCGCGGCAGGTGCGTCTATACAGCCTGCTGCATTCATAAGTCATGCGCAAAGTCAGTCACTGTCAATTAGCACTATTGAACATGCCCTTCAAACCTGGCCCATCACAAGCAAACATATGCATATGCATGAGTGCTCTTTGTCTCAAAAGCAGCAAATGTCGTTGCCAATGCAGCATGCTTGGTCTTTAGAGCCTGACCAATGTGCTGAGTGCACTGCATGAGGCTGCATGCTTGCTTTGTGCAACAAGATCAGTTGGGGTGTTTCACTGCGTCATACACTGCCTGAACCTCATGGACATACAGTCATTGCCCCTATGTGGCACATGCGATCAGCCTTCTTGAGGGCTAAAGCATATTGAACGACACTCTCTCTTTCTCTGCTGTTGTCAAGCCTGACTATACAGTGAGGAACAATTGTTGACATTGCTGTGTGCATGCTGCAGCATCTCCACAGTCTACAAAGCGCTATGCAGCATCAGCAAAGAGACCGTGATCATCAAGGCCTATGAAAAGGCTAAGATGAAGACCAAGAACTTCCTGCGTATGGAGAGGGAGATCAAGTTGATGAACTGTTTGCGCGGGGAAGGACTAGCACAGCTGTATGGTGTGTTTGAGGACCCCACACACAAGACGCTGGTCATGGAATACTGCAAGGGCGGTGATCTGTTCAAGTTGCTGTTGCTCAAGGGCGGATCCCTAGATGAGCACTGGGTCTGTTGTGAGGTAGGAGCAGGTCTTGATGGCATGCAATGTCCTGCCATGCCATGCAATGCCATGCAATGCAATGCAGTGCAGTGCAGTGCAATGCAGTGTCTTGTTATGTACACCATTGCATTGAATGATAGCATACCTCCATAGTGCCTGTCAGCTTATATTTTATTGTTGCGTACCAATGGCAATTCAAGGATCCAGTGTGCTCATCTGAATGACATGAGCTTTCTCCAGTCTAGCTATGTCTGGCAAATATGCTGTGCTGATGCAAACACAACACGTAGGCTTGCAATCAACCGTCTCTGCATGAATCTCTATGCAGAGTGCGTGAGAGCACAGCATTGTGCACACCATTCTGCAGGCTCGCTGCACCACTCCAACGTCTCAGCATTCTGTCAGTATAGCTTCAGGCATCTGTCACAGCTCTGCTGCGCAACAGGCCATCCAGTGACAAGTGTGTTGGTGCTACAGATCATTGTGCCGCTACTGCGGGTGTTGGTGCTGATGCATGAGCAGCACATCTTGCATCGGGATATCAAGCCAGAAAACATCTTTCTGACTGGCAAGACAAAGCTGAAGCTGGGTGACCTGGGACTGGCTATCAGGTCAACAGAGGAGCTGCCTTTCACTCGCTCTGGCACACTAGACTACATGGCACCTGAGGTACGACAACGTCATTCACTCTCAGGCTGCTTCTAATCACAAGGGCGCCTGTTACCATGCCTAAGGATGTAGAATCTCGTTTTTTGATCTGTGGCATTCAGCCTTCAGCCTGAGCAGAAGCATGGCGCATACAGCACCCATGTGAAACGTCCATGCAGATCTCTTAGCAATGCTTGACGCCTATGCGCTTGCAGCATTCAGGCTGAGTTGTAGCATTGCGCATACAGCACCCATGGGAAAAATACATGCAAATCTCTTAGCAATGCTTGATGCCTATGCGCTTGCAGTCAAAGATCGAAGACAGCTTGTATCCTTGCTTCTTGTGACTTTGTTATGAATGCACACATGCATAACGAACCTGACATGTGTGGAACCTCCTGCGCAGAATATTGCAAAGTTTCGTTCAGACAGCTGCCACAAGCAGCAGCTTGATTAGCAAAAGCCATTCTAAAAGCAATGTCATGCAGGTTTTGGCGAATCCCACTGCTGACATCCAGGAAGGCCCCAAAGTGGGTAGAGCTGAGCTGAAAGCTCGAGGTGTGAGACCCTATGATGAGAAGGTAACAAAGCGTGTTGCACGTCTATCTCTGCTTGCCAAAAGTACCTGTGATGCAGTTTTGCGGGCTTGGGCTTTGTGATTGATGGCTCAAATGGCCAAAGTGCACCGTAACCCCCTGTCACACTGTGCTACAAGCAGAAGATTGTTGTGCAGTGCATGCTTATGTGCTTCAATGCATCTCACAGTGCATTGCTATGGTGTGATTGAAGCTGCTATGCCATTGTAACTGAGTCAGTCCATCGCAGCACCCTCCCTGACAGTCTCACATCTGGCCATTATCTTCTGCAGGCTTGTCAACTAGTGAACGGTCTTGTTTTGTCACATTGCGTACAGTTTACATGAAGCTTGTGCCGAAAATACTGCATGAATGCAGGTTGACGTATGGGCAACAGGCATTCTAGCGTATGAGCTGGTGGTGGGCAGGCCTCCGTTTGAAGTGAACGATGAGGTCCAGACAGCCACAATGATCATGTTCAGCAACAACATTGTGTACCCGCCCAAGCACTCTGCCTTGTGGGCAGACTTTGTCAAGGTGGCATTGGAAAAGAAGCCGCACATTCGACCCTCAGCTCTGCAGATGTTGGATCACCCCTGGTAACCTCTCACAAAGTTTCTGAAATTGCTTTCAAAACACTGATTTGCGCTTTGTATCTCCGGCAATAATTGTCTGCAGAAATTAACCAATGCCGAAGCCAATGTATTGCGATGGTGGTATGCCTTTGCTCATGCTATGTATCTATCATGACTTTGACCTGTGACACAGGCGTCAAGCAAGCCAGTCCAGCACGTTACTGCAAAATAGGACCATGCACATGCTCAGCAGCTCTAGATCTAGCATCAGCAACTGCTGCCTGATGTCTGCAAAGCACAGCCTCAATGTGCAAGGCCTAGTGCATTGTGCTCAAACATGATTGTTCAGGCAGAGGTGATGTTTTTGCAGGATTGCAGCTCACCAGCAGAAGGCCGCGGTCACGCAGAGTGTGGCACAGATGCGCACATCTGGTGAGGTGGCGCCTTTGCATCCAGCAGTCATCAGCACAGTGGAGGCTCTGCCGCCTCTGCACGAGCTGCCACCTGTCAACGTGGCCACCTCAGCAGCGGCTCTCAAGAAGTCCGTCAGCAGCGGCACCGCTCTACACAGTCGCTTGGATCAGAAGGTGCAGGAAGCGACCGTCGGCAAGCCGTTCCTTCCGATGGCGACCTCCGCGACGCTGCACCAGCACCGCCCTCAGGATCACGCATCATCTCCTGCTGCTGTCAGTGCCGGCCAGGCTGCAGCCCAGGCTCACTTGAAACAGCAACTGGGCGGTGTGTCGGCATCAGGCAGCTCTTTCACGTCTCTGATGCAGAGTGCGAAGGCCAGGCCGCCGATGGCGCAGTACATAGATTCAGGAGAGGTCCTTGCAGAGGAGGACAGGACAAAGGCGGGCATCAGGATCAGGATGAAGCACTACTTCACCAAGCAGAAGGGTATCGAGGTGGCTCCAACGAATTAGAAGCAGGAACGTGTGCTGTTAGCTTTAGACCAACTTCAGCCAGAGAACAGTCCTTACAGCCTGCACAGGTTTTGATTTTCGTGCTCCCAAGGGTCTAGCCTATACAGAGTTTCCTATGCATGACAGCTCGTCTGGACTGACATTGCTCTCTGTCAACTAGTACATTGTCTCATCATCGAGCTGTCAAAGTCACACGTGGTTTGGATGCAAATACACAAAGTGCATGCATACTTATGCTGCAAGTTTGTGTAAAATCATTGGACTTCCAATTGGCTGGAGCCTACAGTCACTGAGTGTCCTGTTTCCGGCTGAACGAGTCAGCTCTTTGCAACACAATGCATTCATTCTGCACCAGCAAGGCTATCAAAGACAATGCCTAAACTACAGGTTTCATTGGCATCCTCGTATCCATGTGCCAATTCTTCAAGAGGCGCCAGAGACAACATACTACAGGTCATGCTTTCACAGGCTACGTTAATGTTCATGCTTGTACTGAGCAGCCCTGCCCGTCTGTCCTTGTGTAGCTTTGATGACAGGCTTTTTCTCTGCCCCAACTATGGGTGCTTCAAGACCCCTATATGTGCGTCTCTTCTGCAGAAACTCAGATGCTGACAAGACCTGGGTGTCACGCCCTGCAGATGGCACAAAGCGTATGGCAACAAAATGGCGCAATCCCAATTCTGGCCATGCATGATCAAGCAAATCGCCATCAGACACATTGCTTTGAGAGACAACTTCAGCACCCACGGGCTTGTCAACAATGCAGGATTCATACAATGCACTTATGTACTGCAGTGATATGCACCACTGGTGCTTGCACACCAGCAGCTCGATTGATGCACTGCTATATAGAGCCACGGGACACTAGTTGTCAAGCTGATCTTGACATGCCAGTGCATAACGTCACAAACCTTTAAGCTGCAAGGCTTGGTCAGCAGGCACAGCAAGGGCATTGCTGGCATCAGAGTCTGTTGGGACTGCACCATTACCAAAGCCGTCCCCTAGGACATCTGAGTCCCCACTGGCATGGTATGCACTATCCAGCAAGGAGAAGCGAGGCTGTCGAGAAGTCCTTGGCTTCGCACTAGGCTTGTCATGACCCTGGATCAAGCGCTTGTGGTCACAACATGCAGGCTGGAGGCACAAAGGAAAGGATCAGTTGAATAAGCGCATCATCAGATGGGTACAGGAAACTGACTCCTGTGCTTAATATGCAGCATGCACATGCTGACCAGAGGCATTGATGACAAATGTTTGATGGCATCAATTTCATGGTCGCCTGGCCTACTTCAGGCCATGCAGGCATATATACATGCTTGAACATGTGAGCTGCGCTGTGGTGTTCATTCAAGCTGTAAAAGACATCATATCCACACCATTTGCCACACAACTGTAAATGACTAGCACAACTCGCTCAACCTAGACATCGTTATGCAAGTTGCAGCCATCCACACCTGGAGAGAGCTGAAATCAAGGCTGTAGTCTCCTGTCCATTCAGCGTCCTCTGCAAAGGCCAAGTGCGCCTCGAAGGGAGTGATGATGGGAGCATAGTACTCCTTGCTGTCCAAAATCATGCCTTGAGGATCCGCCACCATCACAAACACCTCCACTTCTGGAAAGTTCGCCAACTTGGCAGGATTTGGCTTCCCCATGAGCATTGTATAGGTCTTTTTTCCAGCGGCTTTTGCTAAATTGCGGATTGACTCAATGGCATCTCTGTAGCCTGCTACTCCCAAGGTACCGACCAGTATTCCTGTGAAACAAACAGTCTTTGCCGCTTTGACAGCTGCAATCATGTTTGATCATAAGCAAGACCTTTGGACTCAGACACACTACTCATTCATTAAACATAAACGTGGGCTAGGCAGGCTCAGCAGGCCCAACTAGGTACGTACAGAAGCAATCAACTGTCTTCAACCAGTTCGATCATGTGCTCACCTGAACCAATTATATTGGACATGAAGGGCGGAGAGGTCCCTGTACACAGTTGACTGCCAAGTATCTCTGGTTTAACCCTTGGCCTGAGTGCCTGATAACTGCTCAAACATACACTGATAAGGCAGTCTGTCCTGTGACACACGTGCTGTGTGACCAAGCCATCCAAGCCTCCTATGGGCAACAACCTGATCAAGGCTAGGCAGCTTGCAAAGGGTCCTGCATTGTTGCTGTTGGGTAACAGGGTGCACCTGTCCAAGCAAGGTCACATCAGGTTGGCACGGTATGGCTTGGCGCTGTGTTATGCCTCTAAGCAACTTGTTGACACACTGCAGCACATGGTAGTGCAGCTTTGCAAGCCTTCAGACCATTGCTTGTATGTCACACAGCTGGTAGAGACACAAGACACAGCAAAAGCAGACAATGATTCCCACACAGATGACAACTGTAAGCAAGCCTCTCAATGACCATGCGTGTTCCATCGACTGCTCAATAGCAAAGAAGCACCTGACACTCACCAGAATGCAGATACAGCTTTCTAACTTGGCAGCAAAAAGCATATGACTTGCATACTAGCCTTGTTTCACTGGGAGATGGCCTGCGCTGCAGTACCGGCTCCCAACAAATGAAGCTTGTATCCTAGCCTTGCTTGACTGGGAGATGTCCTGATTGGATGAAGCAGCCAAGCAAGGTCTGGCCAGAAATGGACTCAGAATGTGTAATGGCCATCTATTGATGGGTCATGTTTCAGATGATACATGCAACACCTTTTCAGCTGCTGCCTGCCATCAGCTGAGGGGCAAAAAGCAACATTGCACTTGCATCCTAGCCTTGCTTCACTGGGAGATGACCTGCTCTGCAGTATCGGCTCCCAGCGAAATGAAGCTAAGTGGCAAGCTTCAGTCCTGGCCAGAACTTGAACCCAAGACCTGATTGGGGCAACCAAGCAAGGTCTGGCCAGAACTGAATATGGTGTGTCTGCAGGCAAAATTGTGATGATCATGTTCCTGACGACACAGCTGCAACATCTTTTCAGCTGCTGACGGCAATGAGCTGAGCGGCAGAGTGAGCAGAAGACTAGCCTTGCTTCAATGTAAGATGGCCTGATGAGATCAAGCAACTAAGCAAGGTCTGGTCAGGATGAAATTTAGAACACGTACGAGCAATTTTGTGATGGATATGACCCAAGAAACGCCGTTACAGCTGCTGCCCACCAACTGAGTGGCAAACAAAAAGCACATGACTTGCATCCTAGCCTTGCTTCACTGGGAGATGACCTGCACTGCAGTACCGGCTCCCAGCGAAATGAAGCTAAGTGGCAAGCTCCAATCATGGCCAGAACTTGAACCCAGGACCTCATCAAGAGGCTGGCAGGATCTGGTCATTACTGAATTTGTTGTTATGTTGCCCTGTTAAAATTTGTGACATCTAATGGCTTGATGCAGCTGTCTGTGTATGTTTTGGTCAGGGACGACAATACATCTGACCCCTTCTATAGACGCAGGTTGATTCTGTCTGAATGCCTTACGCAGGAGTCACATCATACCGCACCTTCTGGCTGTCCAGCAACAAATGCAGGCAAAAGGATATTTGCCAGGCTGGCCAAGACAATAGCATGTAACATAAGTTTCTATAATGCTGATGTATAATTGGACAAGCAAAAGTGGTTAACATGCTTTTTATTGCCTTCTCATCCCCTTTTACTTCTGTCTCATGACAGACATCTTGCAAAAGTTTGTGACATTTCTGCCTTCATGCAAGCTGTCTGACAAGCAGCTACCATGGCTTTGTTGGCTGTCAGCTAACAGTAACTTACCTATCACATTTGCATTCTTCGTTTTCTCCACCAAGAAGTAGCGCCGCTTCAGTGTCTTGCTGATATCCCTTGGCAATCCTTCCTGCCACGCATTGCTGACAGGGTCATACATTGCCCAATGCAACCTACACCACACAGGTCCCAGTTTCAGTCACAAAACGGGGAGCTTTTTGCTTTCAGGGTCATATCATGCTCAATGCAGCCTGTACCACACAGGCACAGCCTCAAGCACAGACAGGCAGAAACCACTGAGCTGCATGCGCATGCGCTGCACGCATGATTGACTGCACTGTTCCTGACAACCCAGTGCACAAGCCTGCAAAGAAGGTCAGGGGTTATGGCAAGTTATTATGTTCCCTATCGCTGTTGTGATACTGGTGCTTGTTGAGGTGAGCTGTGCACTTGAGCTGTGCAGACTTGCTCTCCAAATCAGGCCCTTGCTCATGCTTGTCTCCACACTTGTTGTCATGAGAACAGTTGCACTTCTGCTTGTGTACCAACAACAGCTTTGCAGGCGTACTTGTTGAACGCAAGATGCAGGTGCATCAGAGTTGGTACATCATCCGGTCCAACCCACACCATGATGCCGTCCTCCTGCTGCATTCCAGGCGGAAGCTGCCAGCTGTACCCTGCCAAACCACCACTGCTGCTTGCCGCTGGATCATGCCTGAGTCCGCCAGCACCTGCTTCTGGTGATATGCTGTTGTGATCACGCTGTGACCCTGTGACATCTGCCTGCAAGGTCTGCCTGCTTGTCTCAACAGCATTTCTGCCATTTGGAGTAGTGTGAGAGACATTGGCTCTTGCCGTTTCCGCAGAGCTAGCACCACATGGCGATGCAGGCGCTAGCTGAAAGCCTGAATCTGCGTCTGCATCTGCATCTGCTGCTGCTGTTGCTGCTGTTGCTGCAATGGAATCACGCTGATGCGCAGCTTCTGCAGCTGATTTGACATTGTTAGGGGTTGGTGCTGATGATGTGGAGTCACGCTGTTGCAGGGCCTCAGCAGCTGTGACATTAGTAGTTGCTGCTGCTGATGATGTGGCGTTGGCAGATGCTGCTGCTGATGATGTGGGTTTGGCAGGTGCTGTTGATGATGTGGCATTGTTGGACTTCTCACAGGAGCATGCTGCTGATGGAGGCTGTGCATGCGCTTGAGACGAGTTGCCAGATGGGTCCATGCTCTTCTGTTGGATGCTGGCAAAGGTCATTTGCAGGGTCTGAGCAAAACCCTGCAGCATGACACAACTGATTGTGGCACACAACTAGTTGTGGCATGACGCTATCTGTGAAGGTTTAGGTATTGATGCTGATCAATCGACTTCAACTGTGCCTGCCATGTGGTGAGCAAGGTGTCATGCCTGTTTGCATATGAAGATGCAGGATGACTTCAATTGCCCTCTTAGGCACAGCACAACATCATAGCACAACCATTGCTTGCTCCAAAAGCAGTGTTTGTGCCCACCTGCTGTATGTGATGTATGTGCTGCTGCACCTGCTCAACAGCATGTAGCAGGGTTTGATCCAAGAACACCAACAAGAACTTGTGCTGAGCCTGAACTGCCTTGTCAGCTGCGTACTGGGCAATGCGCTGGGCGCATGCAAAGCTGTCTAGCTCTTGCTTACCAAACACAAAGTATGCAGGTAAGCAGGACAAAGGACTCATTGAAGCCCTGCCATAGTGAACCTGCAAAGGGCAGAAATCAGCTGAAGTGCGTTTGCTTCATTCATTACAATTCAAGGTCATTGAGACCACTTGGCAATCGACCATTCTGCACACATCTTCAAGCAAAACTGCATCAACGGTCAGTTCATTACGAAACAAAAGCGACTGATAAGAATGATCAGCTGTTGTGTGAGCAGGAGAGCAGTTGACAGGGCTTGAGTCACTTGAGTGTCAGATGCAAAAGCGTCAGCACTGACACCCACATGGCCATTGAGGCAATTGATGATTGCTTACCACACAATCACCATTTGCATGCTGGGCTGCAACCTCGTCCACACTCAGGGAGTTGTAAGAAGTGTCTGCCAACAGAAACACCTGCAGAAGGCAATACTTTCAAAAGCCAATGCCCCTTTGGGATAGGATATATGTCTGACGTACTTTCTAAGTCAAATGCGTGCCCATGTTCATGGTTCCTTGTACAATAGCAGCTTGTTATCACCAACATTTGCTGCTGGTCAGTGTATGCCTTGAGGTCAAGGGCGAAGTCTGCTTACCTGGGCTGCAACGTCTCTTTCCGAACACTCTTGCTGCACAGCAGCCGCCACAAGGGTGGACATCTGCAGCAGTTCGTCCGGAAACTGCAAAGCCACCTTTGTGAATCCTCGAGTCTCGATCCAGTTCACGGTGCCGTGGACGTCCCAACGGGTGCGCCATTGCGCATCATGGTCGCCACTATTTGACGATGCCAGGTCCATGGCTGCGCTACTTAAAAACGCTGTAGAGAAACAACCGGCGAAGCTCAACGTTCACTTGCGATTGCTCCGACACCAGAGTTGCTTGCTGTTAGGTCAAACGTTTAACAAGCCAACATGCTTGTAGCGCATGCAGCTTGCTGAGGGACAGCGATATCGATTCAATCCTGAGCGGCACGCTGTTGCGGTTCTACACGCGATCTGAACTCTGTGCCCGAAGCACAGCTTGCAGCGTCCACTGCAGGCAGTGCTCAACAGCATGAACAAAGCCTTTTGCACGATTTACCGTGCGTTCTTTCGGTATAGCCAGCAACTCAAGGCTGCAGGACAAGCCTTGGAGGTCCGTGCGCCGCTTGACAAGGAAGCTTTTCAGACTGCAAGCTACTCTTGGGTGGTGAACGAGTCAGGTGTTTCCGATGCCCTGTACAAGGCTCTGCTGACACATCCAAATTTGCAGAGATGATTTACAGTTCTGCTCAGCTGATCATGGTTTGCTGTTGCAGCCAGCCGGCAAGATAATGTAAACATGCTGCTACCTGAGATTATGGAGGTGCAGTACTCATGCATCGCAAATTCTAGCAAGGCTAATTACATGTGCATGCCATTGCTGCTTTTGAGCCATTGAGTATGCTCTTTTTAGGGCTGCGGTCATAACATGCGTGCTTTCTTTGCGCAACATGATTGTTTGGGGGTGTTTCACTATGGCATAGACTGCCTGAACGACATGGACATATAGTTGTTGCCACAGTGTGGCACATGCAATCAGCCTTGTTGGCTGGCTACAGCATGTAAAATTACTCTCTCTCTCTTCCATGCTGTGCCTCATTTTGCATGGCATGCAGGTCCCAACAGCAGGTGTCTTCACACCACAAGCCCTACAAAGCTGTGTGAGAGCTAACTTTGCTGCAAACAGAGATGCGCCGCCACAGCAGCAAGGAGCGCTTCTTGACAAGGTGCAGTCCTACATGTGGCAAGCTACTGCAGTGCTTGCATGCATTGAGAAAATCTGCATGCTATAAGGTACATATAGTCACCAAGCGATTGTCGTTGAGCAACCTAGTCTGTAGACATGCTGAACCACTACAGATGCACTGATCAGTACTTGCAGCTGCAGTGTTTGCTGTCCCAGCACTAGCGGGCATGAAAGCTGCTTGCAGACATTGGTGATTGCAGGCATCACTTTGCGCCGTCAGTGTTGTTGTCAGTACCAGGACGCACGAATGCTACTTCCAGGCATTGGCTGTTGCAGGCATCAAATTGCCTCTTCAGTTTTGTCCTCAGTCTGAGCATGCTTAGTGCAGCTTGCAGGCACTGACTGTTGCAGGCATCAGCTTGCCCCTCTAAGCCTTGTTGTTGGTACAAACGCGCTTGAGTAATGCATGCCGGCAGCAACCATTGCAGGCATCAATTTGCCCTTTTAGTTTTGTCCTAAGTACAAACACTTTTTGTGCTGCTTCCAGGCATTGATCATTGCCAGCATTGATGCGTACCTCCGTTTCGATCATCCCCCTGTAGTCTGATATCCAGCGCAAGTGATTACAATTTGATTTGTATTGACAGGACCCAGAACTTTTTTAGCGCTGCTTGCAGGCCTTTGATGCATTGCGGATACTGTCAGAGCAGATGCATATGCAGAACTGCAGCAGCTCCGCTGTGACTGACGGCATCAAGATTGATGTCACATCAGTCTGTATTGGGGTACGTGCTGCGCTGTAGTGCTTAAATCAATCATGATGCAATAGTTGCTATGTTGTTTCAAGCTGCTCTTGGGCGTCCAGATTCCTCATGCTTCTAAACACCTTTTCCCAACAAGCATTGCAAAGCAAGTCAGCTGCAATGTCAACTTTTGCATCAGACCAATCAGTCACCATTCTCTCCATGTTAGCGATTGACACTCTGAGAATACTTGTTTATTGGGTATGGCATGTTCGCGCCAATGTGTTGTGTATTTCACAATCTGCAGTGCATCTCAAGGGTCCACAATTTAAAGTTTGCGTATTGTGTATTATGTATTGCATATTGCATAAGATGGTCCACTGCATCAGACTTGAGTTTGCCATGCAGAAAATGCCAGTAAGTCCCACAAAGACAAGGCACGTCTTCACCTACCGTGTCAGAATCACAAACATAGGGTGAGTCCCAACAATGCAGCAGCTATGGGTTTGCATCATCAGACTGGGCTGCCGGTGTGTTAGACAGGCAACATACAGCCCTCATTTGACATGCTGCATCTGTAGTGTACAGTGTTTTCTTTTACGATAACTGTCTTGGTTACCAAGAAAATTGTCCTTACACTGAATTGCCCTTATTCAGAGGTACCACTGCAGTCAAACTGCAGAAGAAATGGTGCCCAATTGCCTTGTCCTTATGTCGAAATCGTCCTTATGTCAAGTGTCCTTATAAAGAGAAATTTCCTTACAAGATGGGCTTGACTCAAAATGCAGAGATTGGTCCCCGTTTGCCTTGTCCTTACATCAACATTGTCCTTGTGTCGAGTGTCCTTGCAAAGAGAAACACAGTGCAAGATAGGCTTGACTGCAATGCTGTGCTGCTGCAGGGATCAGAAAGCACAGCTTATGAGTAGGCATTGGGTCATCGAAAATGACAAGGGCAAAGTGGTTGATGAGATTCGGGACGTAGGTATGTCACGCTTGCATGCTGCTGCTGTTGTCCCAGAGTTTGTACCTTGTATATCTCCAGCATGCATTTTGACATGTAGGTCTGTCAGTCTTGCATGCTGCTGCTGTTGGTGTAGATTTTGTATGTTTCATATCCCCAGCAATCTTATTGAGGCATTGGAGGGTTTGAAGCCATCTTCACAACAGGTGGATTTTGAAAACCATTGTATCATTGCTGTTGCTGCCTGGAGTCATTCTGCCAATAGCAAAGTACAGTTCCCTGCAGTGTTGCATTTGGAAGTAGATCTCAAATGTGCACCAATGAGCAAGGTATTGTGTGCATATGCACAGGCGTTTTTGGAAACATACCACTGCTTCCAATCCTACATTCTTCAATGATGAGCAAGGTACTGTTTGCATGTTTGCAGAGGTGGTTGGCAACACACCACTGCTGAAGCCATACGACTGCTTTCAATTCTACATTCTTCAATGATGAGCAAGGTACTGTTTGCATATTTGCAGGGGTTGTTGGCAACACACCACTGCTGAAGCCATATGACTGCTTTCAATACTACAGCTCAGCAATGATCAACTCAACCCAAGGCGCAATGCATGGCAGCTTCCAAATGCTACGAATGGGTTCTGAAAGTCAGCAACAATTTGATGCTGAAATACAGCCCTTCAGATTGATAGGGTCAGGTTGATGTCTGTGTTGGTCTGTTTGAGCTTGTCCCAGTGGGCTGTGGGTTTATCAGGAATTGAGAGCAGCAAAGATGACTGCTGCAATGACGCAAAATTTTTCTGTAGACGAGAGCTGTTTTGTTTTTGCCATGCATGTGTGTAGGCTTTTATTTGTGGAGATGTGAGTCACATTGACACACGCAGATCCTGAGCAAGGCCAGGACGGTCAGCCAAACGGTATGAAGTCCGTATTGACGTGTAAGAGACAAAAGCTCGTGTTCATAACACAAAGCACGTCTTTGCCACATGTCACAGGTCACAGAAAGGCCTGTGGGCACGTGCTACGGAATGGTGCTTCAAAATTGACGTGCTGCCTAGCATGCTGCCACTCAGATGCAAAACAGAAGATTGGACCGTGCAGGGAGCAGGCTCCTGGCAAAGTTTGTGACAAAGCAGGGTCGCTTCTTTGCTGCTTGTCACTGAACACAGAATAACCATCACGCCCAGAAAGCTGCATTGTGACTTTTCAGCAAGCAGCTCCTTCACAACTTGGCAGAAAGACTGAAGAAGTTGTAGCACAAGCCTAAAAGCATATGTGAAGCTGAGGCTGATTGCTTGCTGATTTTGACAGACAGCTTGAAGATGGCTGGTGATCTGCACTGCAAAGAGTGCCTCTTCTTCTTGCTGCCGGCAAGCTGACTGCATGCAGCTTGCATGTGGTCTGTGTGCCGGCATGAAGTTGTTTGACGGCGTCGTGTGTTACACTGTTCACATGATCGATACGTAGCCACTTTGTAAAAGGAGTGGGTCATCTTGATGCTATCTTGGTGCTTCCCTGAATATGTCATCATGACTTGCACCGTCAAGTAGGACGCCCTGCTGCTGCAGTCTACGCTGTTCTCTTCGTAACCTGTATTCATCCACAGCAATTTTGGGTCAGTCCTCTGTGGCTGAACTGTTTTCTTTTGGTTTTGGATACTGTCTGTTGAACCCCCTGTTTGGTCTCAAGGACAGAAAATTGGAATTCATTGAATTATTTGGCTTCGTTCAGAACGCATGCAAACAGGCTCAGCAGGCCTTTCCAGGTTACAAAGTAGAGCAACAAATGTATCAGTGTGAGGAATTAGCACCTCGCCATCTAGCCAGCAATGTGTTTGATCCCACATGCACTCTGTAACATCAACTGTCGCCAACAAGTTTAGTGTTGTGCCAACCTGTATGCTTCTTGCCTTTTTCTTCGCTTTTCCTCGAGCTGTTGGCCAGGACTCAATGTGGGCTGTGCAGGCTGCTGGCTTGTTGATACGTCTGTGAAGAGATCAAAGGGATCTGCTGTTGACCATAGGGGCTCATCTGCAACACACATCTTGGGTGTGAATGTCTACAGCGGAGCAAAGGCACTTCAGACACTTGTTCAACTGTGTACAAAGATGTCTCCACCGTTTACATTCATCCACAGTATAGATAGGTCAGATTAGCACAAGGCTGAACTGGTCAGAGACAGCTGATTGCAGGCTTGATCAGACAGTATACAATAATCACTTTGACTTATGCTAAGAAAACCTTCCTGATAAAAGAAGTCCTCCAGTACATGCTTGGCTGGGCGTGCTGAGCCTGTCTAGCATGCATGCTGAATGAATGGATCAGGAATCTCTCCATCCTGAGTACCAAAGCAAAGGCACGCAACAATGCTTGGTGTACAAGCTGCACTACGGTGCATTCTGAGATCACACCAGCTTCAATTATGTTTATCAAACTTGTGTGCATGCCTACCTTGCTGACCTGAAGGTGAGGCTATGTCTGAAGTCTTCTGCAGCTCTTGTGGCTGTACTTCATCGGGAATTTGAGTCACACTGGCTGCCGCAGCACTTGTGTCAATCCGAGCAGGCCTTTCAGCCAGCTCTTTGGCGTCCCTGCAGAGGTCAACAAGCCTTTCAGATAGCAGTTTGACTTCCCTGCAGAGGTCGAAAGGCCTTTTAGACAGCTCTTTGACTTCATTGCAGAGGTCAAAAGGCCTTTCAGACAGCTCTTTGACTTCTTTGCAGAGGTCAAAAGGCCTTTCAGGTAGCTTGTTGACTTCCCTGCAGAGGTCATAAGCTGACTCTGCTGGTGTAGATAGGGCTCATGGGTCCATCTGTAGCATGCAAGTATAGTGACTTCTCATCATGGGGACACTCAATCTAAGGACATGATGTGAGGACCATGCAAGTAGGGACTCAGCACTGCATTCTGACTGCAGTGGTATCTCTGATTCAGGGAATGTAGTAAGGACAAGAGATCAGGACAACTTTTAGGTAATCCAGAAGGTCAGTGACACAGGAAAATCAGCGTATAGCTGAGTGCTCTGCAGAAGCACTGCCCACCTGAGGAAAATGCTGTTCTGATCTTTTGCCCTTACTACCTCAATGGCTTCTGTGCCAAGTGGTGTGGGCAAGTTGATGAATTGGCGCAGGCAGTACTCAGCAGCTGGCTGTCTGTCTGCAACGTTGTAGCAGAGCATCATCCCAAGACAAACGGCAGGCAGCCTGCGTGCGCAATTTGAGTGCCTTTAGTCAACTTGGAGGGGCAGCAATGTCTGCAAAGCTTGTGCATGCCCAGCAAGTCTCAGTTAAAAGTGCAGGGCGTCTTTTTGGACATTGATTGATGCTGTTCCTATTGTACCGTGGACCAACGAGCAAACGACTGACGATGCCTCCTCCGATAGCTCCCACCGTCAGCTCTGCCATAGGTCGCTTGACCCATTCTGCAGGGCACAGCGTCTCAAGCTCTCGTAGACGACTATGGCTCACGGGTCCTAGACGACCCCACATAAGAAGCCTGACTGTCGATGTGCCTGATAGTTGCAAATAGTTGTGCATGCTTGCGCACGTTTGCTTACCAAGGCAGCAGTCTCGAATGGCGGCCTGATCTTCAGGGCGTGGACGGTAGTTGTGTTGTACGATACTGCTCGAAATGTCCTGAAGCCAGCAGCGTAAGCTGTTGAGAGCTGAAACAGGCAAAACCCGTCCGAAACAATACTTCAGCAAACAGGCAGACAGTTACTCTGAAAACTTCGGTGATGTCAAGGCTCCGGTTCTCAGGAGCCTCAGTAGCCATGAAGATTGCCGATCAGCTAAACCGTCAAGCGTTCCGAAAGCGAAGGTCAACCAGAGATCAAAGTGTCGAGACCTGGCCGGAACGAGGGCGCTTCTGGCTAGGACGAGGGCGTTGTGGCAGGGCGCATAGGGCAAAGTCAGTTTGAAACCCGGCTCCTATGCCAGGCTACGCGTTTGCGCGAGAAGGCTTGCGGCAGAGACAGTTGCATCGACGTCCTGAACCTGAATTGACTTGATAGTTGCTGCCTTGATTGAGCCTCTGCTGCTCGGCGCTGCTTGCCGCGTACCGTCACCTTGAAGCTTGAAGTCGTACCTTGATTAACAGGCCAACTCAGCACGTCTACATCGAGGTGCCACACCCTTGAGCACGCTCGTATTCGAGCAACGCGGCGTTGTAGTGCTTGTAGCTGATTGGCAGCCGGCACGCATGCCGGGCTTGCGTGCTGATGATGAGTCGGTAAGCTGTAACCAGGCTTCGTGTCGCTTTGACTGCAGAGGCTGTCGCATCGCCAAAACACTAGCTGCTGTATGCAAGCTTACAAGCATCAGCTTTTTGCAAGTGTGATGTGTCACGACGCTTGGGATAGCAGGGCGTAGGTCAACCCGTCGATGCTGATGCAGGTGGTAACCGAGACCACTGGAACCAAATTTAGCTATGTTATTCTCCCTGGTAACGAGTCAATTCTCATGGCCGATGCCATGGCGACCCGCAGTTGGTGGAAAGCAGTAGAAAAAGGCTCTCCAAACAACTTCTGGTGGGGTGGCAACGGGCAGAGATTTGGCTGGCCAGACTTTCAGAAAGGTATGCAAGCAGGAGGCTTTCCAAAACGGCATGACCACAATGTCTTGTCACAAAACTTGAAGATGCCCATGACCTTGCAGGAGTGAAGCGTCAGATAGTCAACCAGGTCGAGGGTCACTCAGAGATCTGCACAAAGACACGGCTTGCAGAAAATCTTCGCAGATATGCAAACGAAAGCAAGCTTGATTGCTGCTGGGTGCCAGAGACATTTGTTGTGTCGGCAGGATACAATGAAGGCAAGTAGTGTGATGAGCTGCTGTCTGGGTTGCATGTCCTTCCCACATTGTCTCATGGGCAGCGCATGTGACCAGGTGCACAATAAGCTGGACATGCAGTGTCCTTCTCAAATTATGGTGCTGTTGACTTTCGCTGTGGTAACTCAAAATCTTGCCGCATCCGCTGAGGACAAGCATGACACTTGCAGGCAACAAGCTGAGCTTGCTCAAGAAGTCCTATGCCAGGCTGCTTGATACAGAAGGTATGCTGCCTGCCTGCTTGCTGTTATTTTGTGCCAACAACATGCCTCGCTACGTCATGTCAGCCTGCTGCTTGACTTTGATCATCAAACTTATCTGGCTGTCATTGCTGATAAAGTCAAGCATGTTGTGACTATGAACAATTGGCTGCTTGCTTGCTATTTTTTTGTGCCAACAGCATGTTTCACTACATCATGGAAGCCTACTGCTTGATGCTGATTAGCCCAACCTGTTCTGCTGTTGCTGCTGATGAAGTCAGGCATGCTGTGACTTGGAACAACAGGCTGCCTGCTTGCTGCTATCTTATAGCAACAGCATGCCTCGCTAAGTCTTGCCAGCCTGCTGCTTGATTTTGTTTAGCTCAGCCTTATCTGGCTGCGGTGAGCTATGAAGTCAAGCATCTTGTGACTGTACAGGACCAGTTTGGATTGTGAAGCCTGCATCAAGAAATCGAGGCAATGGCATCCAAGTCTTTGGCTCCTTTCACGACATAGAGACCCACCTGCGCAATGCCAAGTGAGTGCCTTCCCTTTCAGTCACACCTTTTCAATGTAGTAGTGCTTGGGCAGAGAGCCTTGTGCTGTCATAGCGAGTGCAGCACTGCCTTCACTGCTTTGCGCTGACAAGCTTCCCTGGGTGATACTCTACGCAGCAGCTGATTGAGCTGCGTTGATGCCTAGCGCTTGGCATGCAATGCAGCAATTGGCAGCGATGGGGATAGCATTGACAGCTGAAAGCGGCACTGCCTTCACTGCTTGATGCTCAGAAGCTTGCCTGGATAAGTTGTGCAGCTGGTTGTGCTGCATTGATGCCTGGCTGTTAGCCATCGGCTCGCTGGTTCTTGAGGAGTCAGCTTCACAAGACTTTGTGGAGCCAACCATGCTTTTTTGCCAATAGTGGCGCTGGGCATGCAATGCAGCAGAAGGCGGCATGTTGTTCTGACACCCTGACAGACTTATAGGCAGGCAGCTGATAGCGCCTGTACACACCTACTTGCTCAACTTCAAGGCCTGCTTAAGAAAAGCTTGTAATGATTGATGAATGATTGAGTCTTGTGCAGGACTGGCTCGCAGTGGGTGGTGCAGAAGTACATAGAGCGGCCACTGCTCATTGACGGACGCAAGTTTGACATCAGATCCTATTGTCTGATTACCCCGGACCACAAGGTCCACATGTACAAGCACAGTTATATCCGGACCAGCAGCACTGCTTTTGACTTGAACAACCTGGAAGACAGGTAAAGCCACAGCTCAGAAGTACATTGTGACTGCCAAGCACTGACATGGTCAAGCTAGCTGCCAACAGATGCCAGCTGCTGTTTTGCACATGTAGTGTCATGTATTGTGGTTGTCGTTTACCGTCAGGAAAAGCACAGGGGTCTGTCAAGATGAACACAACAATGTCTTAAACTGACAGACTTCCATTCAGAGACTTTTGGCTCAGTTGGGCCTGTGTTTGACATTGTCTGTATGACCCCCTGCTGGGGCCTTATAACATTAAAACAGTAACGTAATGTGGTGTGGTGTGGTGTGATGTTATGTAATGTGATGTGATGTGATGTAATGTGATGTGATGTAATGTATCACAACATGCTTTTGAGACATGATTGGCTGAGAATACAGCAGGCATTGCTGACTGCTGTCTGTTGTGAGATTGCAGGTCATCTCACCTGACAAATGATGCTGTTCAAGAGAAGTTTGAGCATTATGGCACGTTTGAAGACGCAAACAAGCTCTCCATGGCAGCTTTCCAGGAGTTGTTTGCAGACAAGGTCAGTGCATCTGAAACTCAGCTGTCAAGTCATTTTGCATCTGCACCTCCGACAATGTGTTGCGATCACACAAGCCCTCTGTTTCCTGCATGGACAAGACACAGAATGCTTGGACCAATGTCACCTTTGACGTGAATATATGATGTCTGAATGAGATGCTGCATTGCTATGCCAATTTACAGCTGAAATGTTTGCTTCACGCAAGACTTGCTGTTGTGCTGCAGTTTGATGTGGAAGCTGATTTGGTGCCTCAGATGCGGGAATGTGCTACGCATGCCTTCACCTCAGTATTGAACAAACTGAACCCTATTCGGCGGCAGCACTGTTTTGAGCTTTTCGGTCTAGATTTCATGGTTGATGCTAATCACAAGGTAGGTTATCACAATGTGATTGTTCAAACATGCGTGTTTGGTCAAAACGACACACTTGCGCAGCTACTGCAAGCCAACATGAGCTCACAATGCAATGCTATGATGCTCCTTCGTTTGCTCATGTGTGTCCAATGATGAACAGTTGCCATGTGACACAAGTAGGTTCTATCACAGTCTTGGATGCACTGTGTATCACTGTGTGTTTGAGAATCAGGCGCTGCTGGCAGCCTTGGCAAGCATCTCAAACCCTTAGCAAGCATCTCAAAGCCTTAGCAAGCATCGCAAAACCTTGGCAAGCATCTCAAACCTTGGCAAGCATGTCAAACCCTTGGCAAGCATCTTGAACCCCTGGCAAACATCGCAATCCCGTGGCAAGCATCTCAAACCCTTGGCAAGCATCTGGAACCCCTGGCAAGCATCTTGAACCTTGGCAAGCGCCTCAAACCCTTGGCAAGCATCTGAAACCCTGTGTCGTGCTTGCAGATCTACCTAATAGAGGTCAACACAAGTCCAGCATTGTATAGGCACGGTCAGGTTCTGACTGACCTGCTGCCTGTTTTGATTGAGGAAGTTGTACAGAAGGTGAGTTGTCTAATTGACGTGCCACACACAGTGATGTGGCACATTTGGCCGTCTGCAGCCTTGCATACAATGTTCTTGTTGCTCACCACCTCGAAAGCCACCAGCCAAGGCGTGCAGTTGCTTGCAATTTGTGACTTGGGAACATCACCTAACAATGTGGTTGTTGGTATCAAAGCAAGCAAGAGCTGCAACGTTCTGCTTGAAATGTTGGCAGCGGGCACTGCTTGGACTGGTTTGCTGACACAATTTGCTTCTATACAATGATGGCTTCACGCAATGGCCTGCAAGAGACTGCAACTGTAGTCTTGTTCAAGCAATCCTGATTCAACAGCTGTTATGATGTGCTTGAGCATGCAGCTGCATCTGTGCATTTGGCTGAGAACATGCTGCAACTGTACTGTCAATGAAGCGCTCCTGACTCAACAGGTCAATATTTCTGCGCCTTTCATCGAATGTAGTGGACACCTGACTGCGACCCTCATCCTACATTTGTGCGTCTAGACCCTCAAAGGCCGACATAACACAAGACTACAAAACATACTAGTAAACCAACTTTCAAAACCCTGACTCCAACACTAGCCTCAAAAGCACACTATGTTCACTGAAGAATTGTTGCTGCAGGCCATCGACCCCTGCTTTCCAGCTCCCAGTGCTGAGGCAGCAGCAACAGTGCAGCCCTTAAGGGGGTTTGATGTGCTAATAGACACGCCTCCTGGGCGCAACATGCGCAAGACCATCAGCGGCAGCGGCAAAGGTGCATACAACAGCACCCTTGCAGCAGCTGCTAGGGCGCTCAGGAAGACCACCAGCAACAGTGGTAATCCTGAGAATGCAGCTGTGGGCAGAACAAACAGCAACAGCAGCAACAGCAGTGCAGTGATTGCAACTGGATCGGGGTCAGCAAGCGGTGACGAGGACAACTCTCCTGTTGTTGACAGATCGCTGCTGCGCACAAACCGCACAAACGCTGATGACAGCAGCTTAGTCAGCCATGCAGCTCCTGCTGCAGCTGCCAATGGCAACAAGCCGGACACTGGCTTGAGCAACCAGCTGCTCAAGACCGCCAGCACAAGTGCAGCCTCTGTCTATCAGCAAAACCTGGTCATGAGAACGATGAGGAAGACCACCAGTGGCTTGAGCACAAGCAGAGCGGCTTTTAGGGTTTGAGAAAGCGTCCTTTGCATTGCGCCATGAAGCTGATGTGGTCATGCCTGCTTTTCATTGGCTGCAATGATTGTCTGTCTGCAGTCAAATGGATGTGTCACATGTTGCCCAGGTCTGCTGCCCATCTTGGTCTGTAAGGCTGAGCAACATTTCAGACTTGCAGGATGCTCAGTCACGTAAAAGGGCTTTACATCCTACTGCCCGCCGAGTCTGCATAAAGCTGGTTTTTACAGCATTCACACCTGAAATTCAATTTCCATGAATAATTCAATGATTTATGCCAGGTCTGCTGCAATGCCAACAACCCACGCATGTGCTCTTGGCCCTTTCAAGTACAGATATCAGCCGTTTCACACCATTTGCTCATTCTGGCAAAGTTTGCGTGCTTAAGTTTGCCACAAAACGGCACTACCGGAGTCGTCTGCTTACTTGCTAGGGACATTGCCTCATGCAGAGCCTTGCAGGCGCCCCTGCTTTTTGGTCAACCGCCCTTGCCAAGGGCCCCTTGACCCTGAACCGAACGCAAATTGTGGTCTGCTTGATTGAGGACGCATAACGCCGTTTCGCGTGACACACTTGGCCGTCGAAAGCCCTGATTGTTAAAGTTGAGCTGTGCGACCATTCCCCGATCGCCGGCACGATCGCAAGGGAAGTTGAGCTGGAGCGACCTGGCCAACATGTATTTATGGTCGTTGAGGCATAGCTGTGCTGTCGGCCTGCGCCTTTGCATGCGTTTCCATTGAGCCCATGCAGCATCGCTCTCAATAGAACGGCATTGAGCTCAATTGTAGCAGCCAACTCTCCCGACCACGGCCAGAAGATATGTCCTCTGCTCGTGGGATAGCTGCACTACATTCGCCCCAAGTGCACTGCGCGCATGTCCGATCGGTGCCAACATCACACACGGCTCCCTTCAGAACAGCGCATGGGAAAAGCAAGCTCAGGCATAGAAGATCGATAGCTCCATTCATACGTGCGGTCAATAAAGATGAAGGCCAGCTCACGATACCGTCCCCACTCAAGCGCCTGCAGACGCGTCTGTTAGGTGGAGGCAATGGTAAGAACACACAAGATATCGTGGGGATTGTCAAAGTCAGCTCAGACGAGCTCAGCTGTTTCACTGCTGCTGATCACTTGAATGCAGGTGCCAACAACTCAGTCGAGCAGACATCAAAAGACGAGGATGTCCTTGACTACAAAGTGGTTGTTGCGCTTTGTGCTGCTGTGTCGCTCATTTGCTCAATTGACAGGGCGTCCATCTCTGTTGCCATTGTGCCCATGGGTGAGGAGTTTGGCTGGTCAGATTCGGCCAAAGGTGCCATCAGCAGCGCTTTTTTTGCCGGCTACACAATCACTAACCTTATAGGTAAAGTCTGCACTTTGCTTTGGGCACTCCTGCAGC
Organism: Trebouxia sp. TZW2008; assembly: GCA_002118135.1. Classification (NCBI taxonomy): domain Eukaryota; kingdom Viridiplantae; phylum Chlorophyta; class Trebouxiophyceae; order Trebouxiales; family Trebouxiaceae; genus Trebouxia; species Trebouxia sp. TZW2008. The sequence goes on along the minus strand of BDIU01000070.1, from coordinate 153,984 downwards.
TTGCTTTGCATTGCTAACCAGAGCTGCCTCCCCATTCTCACGGCTTCAAATTAACAGTCTGCTACACCAGTAACAACTGACAGGCTGTGTGCTTTGCCTCAATGCTCAAAAGCACTGTAAATCTCTTATGTGTCCTAATTGCTGCATCATCCTCAGTCTGATTCTTCATCTATAGCTGCTCTCTGCTCCAAGATCAACATGCGCTGTCACGTCTGGGCATGCTGATACACATCAGCACATCAACACCACATGCCTACAGGGCTTTTAAGCATTCTCATGTCAGTGCTGCAAGGCTGCCTGTGCTGCCAGGCTTTGCACATGCTTGTCCCCAGATCAATACATGCTTTGCTGACACCCTTTTGCACATTGTTGTCTCCAGGTGGTTACATTGCAACCAAGTACTCTTCCAAGATCGTACTAGGCGGTGGCGTGGTGCTTTGGTCCTTGTTCACAATCTTCACTCCCACCGCAGCACAGCTGGGTTTCATGCTCATACCCCTCCTGATATCAAGGAGTATCATGGGGGCCGGTGAAGGGGTGGCTTTCCCTGCCATTTCCAACCTATTCTCGAAGTGAGCACAGTCTTTTCAAGCATTTGAAGCATCCAGGTCTGCGTTGAGCTTGAGCATTGGCATTGAACAGTGAACAGAGCTCTTTTGATGATGCAAATCTGTTCTCAGCAGTCAGATTTATAATGGCTCTCAGTGCCATGAACGCAAATCTCTCGCTTGATGTTTGTCATGCTTGGGCTTGATGCCGTTTGCATCAATGACAAAAGCACATCAGCCAAACAACTGCCTGAGAAGGGTAGCGTGTTTGATCCTAGATTCTTTGGGCTTTTGCTTGCTATTTGTGTGGTGCATATGCAAGCTGAAGCAGGTCCAGAAAGAGTCATGTTCCATACCCATGCCGGCGCATCATCATGTAACGCAGAGCTGCTACTTGAACACACAATCATAGGTGCCTGCCATGCCTGCTGCTCACAATGTCTGACACCAGAACACACTTTCTACTTTCAGGTGACTGTGCGTCTACTCACAATTCAGTGATATCAAACAAGCTGATGCTACCAAGTGTGCACTGTTTTGGTCTCACTCACGTCAACAAAGTTCCATGAAAAGTGCTGCGGAGCGTGGACAGGCACGTGGATGTCCCTGAGCAGGACATGCGTCCATGTTTTTAAGAATCTGAGCGAAAAGATAGTCCTTAGAACATGTATGTGTCACGGCAGGTATGAATCAGGAAATCAGTCATGAAGCAGGCCCAGCGATGTTGTCAGCATGTCATCACATGCCCATGACCTTGGCTTCTATCATGGCAACACATGTGCTGCCCTGCAGTTGGGTGCCCCCAAGCAGCAAGTCGCGTTCCTTGGGGCTAGCGTATTCAGCAGGCCAGGTGGGCAATATCGTGGCGCTAGGGACATCACCATTGCTGATCAACAAGTTTGGGTGGGAAGCTGCCTTCTGGGTGTACGGCACCCTGGGGCTGGGGTGGATGCTGGCCTGGGTACCCCTGGTGCCAGACTATCCCCCTAAAAAAGCCAAAAGCGGCCAAGGAGGTGATTTTCCTGTTCTCAAGCTGACTGGACTGTCATGACAACACTACAGCTGTTCTTGTTGTCATCATCATTGCTACTGTTCTTGTTATCACTGTCCCTGTGAAAAGCCAAAGGTGGCCAAGGAGGTGTCCATGCTCATCCCTGATTGTCATCATGATTGTCATGTTGTTCTTGTTGTCATCATCATCATCATTGTTACTGTTCTTGTTACGGCTAAGTGCCTAGCAAAGCCAGGAGTGGCCAAGGAGGTGAGGTCCTCAAAAGCTGCTTGGATTGTCGTGATGTCATTACTGTAGTTCTTGTAGTCATCATCATTGCTACTGCTCTTGTTACAACTGACCCCTAGCAAAGGCAGGAGTGGCCAAGGAGGTGACACCCCTTTGCCGAGCTGAGTGGCTTGTCATGTTGAAACTACACTTGTTTGTATCGCTATTGGTATGAGCAGCCCCCTACCACAGCCAGCAATGGCAAGCAGATAGCCTAGCCCCCCCCCCTTCCCTGTTGCGTCTGTAAATCCCTAGTCCCTGGGTCTCAAAGCCTGCCTAACAAGCGTATCTGATGTGTGCAAGCAGCGGCAGTATGGAGGTGATGACACTGCTGTCACACACTCTACTCATACATGATGGGTTTGCAAGCAGTGGCAAGGTGCAGGCGATCACCTTGTGCACACAATCGCTCCTGATGAGCTAAAGAGGCCAATTTTTGCAGCCACTCAGAGTCCTCATGCACTATTGATGTGTGCAGGCAGCGGGAATGTAGAGGTGAGCAGTAAAAGTGAGAAGGGGGTGGAGTCGCTTGGGGACGTGCCCTGGCGGCGCTTCCTGCAGAATAAGGCACTGTGGGGGCTGGGGATCGTACATTGCTCCTTTGGAGTGGGGCCCCTGGTCTGCCTCTCCTGGCTACCCAGCTACTACTCTGATGTAAGGCCCCAATCACACCAACATCAGCTTGAGCACCAGTGACAACTACTGCTGCGATTTAAAATGTCTTAAAGCATGAATATCAGGTACAGCTCTATTTCACTGCCCCTGGTCTGCCTTTTCTGGCTAACCAGCTAATACTCTGATGTAAGACCTTGCACAACATCAATATCAGCTACCACTGGTCTTTGAGGTTGTTCTGTTGGCTCAATGCTTCACAACATATGCAGGCTTCAAAGTTTCCAATAAGGTCCATGGTCCATGGTGCATAAAGTCGTCATGGTGCTATTGTGGTTCATAGCGACGCTGCATATGCGCACTTCATTGCACATATGAGCTCCACAGTGCAAGTGGGCTTCGCTGCTAGTTTTTGTTTCACGCTAAGTTTTTGGAAGGCAGCTCACGGCTGTATGCAACATCAAACGTCCAGACGCAGAACTTTTCGTAGTCAGACTGATCAGTTCATCCTCCCTAACAAAATTAGCAAGCAGGATTGTGAAACTTCCCGCAATAAGTGTGTGAAAGATGATGATATGCTTGATGGCATTGCTGCTGGCACAGGACTGGGGCCTAGATGTGAAGATTTCCTCCTTCCTAAGCGGTCTACCTTGGGTGTTGTCCTTCATTGCTGATGCCGATATTACCCTTGCTGTCACTACTACTGTAAAGACATATGCAGACTCACAGCTTTCATGGCTGCTTACACCCATAGGGGTTCCAAGGCGTTCATGGCATCCATTGCTGCTGGCGTAGGAGTGGGGCCTGGATGTCAAGAACTCCTCCTTGCTAAGCGGGCTGCCCTGAACGTTGTTCTTTATCATCATTCCTGCTATTGTCATGACTATCACCACCAATGTGTCTGGCTAGAACCGCATCAGCAGGCGTGCAAATCATGATGAAGGCAATACTGATGGCATTGCTGTTGCTGGTGTAGGAGTGGGGCCTAGACGTGAAGAATTCCTCCTTCCTAAGCGGGCTTCCTTGGGCGCTGTCCTTTGCCCTAGCCAATGCGGCCGGCTGGAGCGCTGACACCCTCATCAACAAGAAGCTGCTCAGCACCACCAACACGCGGAAATTGATGCAAGGCATTGCTAGCCTGGGCCCCGCAATCTGCCTCGTCCTTCTAGCCTTGCAACCTGCTGGCCCAGGTAAATCTTCCTGCTTTCCGTTTCCCCCTCCCCCTCCCCCTCATTCTGTTCCATGATATAGTTTCTCCTTCCTCCCCTTACCTAAGCTCAACAGTCGCCGGCCTGGGCCCTGCAACCTGCCTCACCCATCTAACGTTGCAACCTATTGGCCCAGGTAACACTCTTACCTGTCTCAGACAGAACCCAGATTTTTTTTGACTGGCTGTGGCTGTATCACTCTGCCTGCTGTGAAATGCCTCCTGCTTGTGACATTTGGATGACTCTGAAGTTGACGAAGCCCTTTTCAGGCTCTCTGACCTTGCTAAGCTACAAAGTTAAACCCTATGGGTATACCCCAGCTGGACTCAAGAGTGAAAAGCATTCCTGCAGGGAAAGGTAGCTGACAAGGTTACTTGCCTGTGTCTAAGCTCCCTGCAGTAGGCATACTCACAAGCGGTGGTTTGCACCCTGACAGGGGAAGGAGAGGGAGGAAAGTTCACTGTCTCAGCAGGCTTGCAAAACTGTTGCAGCAATGTTGCATGACGGTTGCAGCAGGCATACTGACAAGCTGTGTTGTCGCTTGTGCAGAGGAGGAAACCCATTTGTCTCAGCAGGATTGCTGACAAGCAGTGGTGTTGCCTGACTGATGCAGAAGAAGGCAATCCAAGGGTGTCAGCAGGGATGCTGACAAGCTACAGCATGCATGACTGCTGCAGAAGGAGAAAACCTGACCGTCTCAGCAGGCTTAGTGATGAGCTGTGTGGTTGACTGCTGCAGATGGAGGAAACCTCACCGATGCAGCTGATTTGCTGATAGTCTGTGGTGTTGCCTGACTGCTGCAGAGGGATTTAATCCAAGTGTATCACCAATCATACTGACAAGCTGTGTTGTGGGTAACTGCTGCAGAAGGAGGAAACTTGACCGTCTCAGCAGGCTTGCTGACTGCCACCCTTGCCATTGGCGGCTTTCAAGCAGCTGGCTATGGCAGCAACCACCAGGACCTGTCACCCAAGTACTCTGGCATCTTGTTTGGCTTGACGAATGCTACTGCCAGCTCAGCAGGCGCCCTTGCAGTGTTCTTGACAGGTACGCAGCTTCGCAATGCTTGCAGATGTTGCAGACCTGTCAAAACTTATCTGTGAGACATCACAGCTACACTTGCAGTGTTCTTGACAGGCACCTAGCTTCCAACACGTTGACAGATGCTGCATGCCTGTCCAAACATATGTGTCAGACATTGCGGCCATACTGCAGTGTTCTTGACAGGGACCTATGCAATAATTGCAGATGCTGCATGCAACATGCCTGTCAGGACCTGTCAATCAGACTTTGTGGCTGCAGTTGTTGCAACAAACATTGTTCAAGCAAGACTGATTGTGTGCCTGCTTGAATGAGAACACAGCCGGGCTTTGGCATGAGCCGCATGGTTGATGCTGCCAGTCTTTGTGTCAATCTTGCTGGCAGAGTCATCCACACTGACATAAAGGCTGGCAAGCACAGCAACAGCACAGCTGCACAGGCGTGAGCTTTCCAAACGCAAAGCTGGCAGTCTGCATCTGGCCTCACACACAGCACATGCAATGTTTCTCATGGTCATCAGCATAGCAACTACAGCGACTTTCTGTGCCTGTTGACAAGAACACTGCATGCTGCCACAGGTGTACTGTTGGACCAGACGGACTCATGGTCTGTGATTTTTGGGGTTGTGTCAGTTGTATATGCTATTGGATTTGCCGGCTTTGCTGCATGGGGATCAGGCGAGCTGCAAAATTATGATGACTGACGACAAGATGAGTCAATATGACAATCTCAGTGTACAGTAGCAATATTCAATTGCGTTTTCAAGCTGGAGGCAGTCTTGAAACAAGGCCTGTGACTGCTGGCGCTTTATTCAGTGTTACAGTAGTGATTCGGACGATGTGTGAAATCTTGGCATCTGCATTTCATTAATTGACCGTTGTCAGAAGCATTGTGTGGATACGCAATGAACAAATGCTGGTGTCACTATACACTCACTGGCATGTGAATGTGTTGAGGTGACACTTTTCCTATAGGCTCGGCATTGCATCACTGAGCATGCAAGTGCCGTACACGTTTCTTCCAACAGGCAGCATGAGGGCGCGACACCGTCTTCGCATGACCCAGCATACACTTTAGCTGCATCTCCTGAAAAGGAGCTTCACCATTTCCAGATGCAGCTGCAAGGGAACTTATGGAAGATGAATCGGCGCACAACGCAGCACTTGTTTGGCTGTGTACTTGTTACGCAAGTCACAAGCTAACTGACGTGCGCGGGCTGCTTCAACCGGCAGACAATCTACCGTACAGTCTACTCAAGCTTGAGCAAGCGAAAGATTGCGAGGTCCACACCGTAAACATGTGACCATGCGTTTGCGATCATAGGCAGGGCCGACGTTCGTGAAAGACTTCAGCATGGGGAAGCAAAAGATCAATGCTGCGCAAAAACAGCATATGCAGCAGTTTCAGGGGATCACAGGCGCCTCGAAAGATCAGGCCTTAGAGTGCTTACAGGCTACCCAGTGGAACGTCGAAGTTGCGATCAATCACTTCTTCAACGCTGGACTCACTGGAGCACCGCCAAAAGACAACTCCACAGTCGTCAGCCTGTATGGACGGTACAAGGATCAGCAAGCAGATGCTATAATGGCAGAAGGTATCAGTCCCTGCTGCTGTCTGCCTCTGCCTGGTTTTTGGCAGCCCTGCCACATTCAACTTCGATGCATCCTGCAGGTGTTGGTCGGTTTTGTCAAGACCTGAAGGTGGACCCCTCTGACATTGTGATGCTGGTGATCAGCTGGCACTTCTCAGCTGCCACAATGTGTGAGTTCAGCAAAGAGGAGTTTGTAGACGGTATGGAAGACCTTGGTTGCAGTTCAATAGATGATGTCAGACGCAAGCTGCCACAGCTCAGAGCAGAACTGAAGAATGATTCTACATTCTGCGAAGTGTACAAATATGCTTATGGCTTTGCTTGTGAGAAGGGTCAGAAATGCCTACAGCTGGACACGGCCGTGGCTATGTGGCAGCTACTGTTTGGTGAGCAGGGGTGGCCTCTGGCGAAAAGATGGTGCAGCTTCTTGGAAACAAACCACAAGCTTGCTATTTCCAAAGACACCTGGTCTCAGCTGCTGGACTTCAAAAAACTAGTGAGGACCGAGGCTGACCTGGAAAAGTTTGATGCAAGCAGCAATTCTGCCTGGCCATACTTGATTGATGACTTTGTGGACCATATGAGAGGGCCAGGTGCATAGATCAGGCGCATATGCAGACGCTTATGAATCTTGGACATCTTCCTGCTGAATCTGTGTGTCAGCAGTCACAGCTGATTAGAAAGTAGCTGCACTGCTAGACCGTATCTGTGTGTCGTTAAAGCCAGACTATCTAGTAAAACAGCCAGGCGACATCTTGACGTGCCTCAAACACCTCAAGTCATGCCTTTCAAGCCTGCCCTGCTTCTTTGGCCCCATGCTTTGCAGTGAGATGTTGCATCAATGCTGGCAGCTTACAATGTAAGCCTTACATGGGCAACGAAACCAGGTCAGCGCAAGAGCGCTCTTGAGCAAAGCTGTTGTTGTGTCCAATTCTTGAACAGTGAACTGTAGCAGGGAACAAAATTCAACAGCGAGGCTGTCTTCATGACTTTGTCCAGGTCTGCTAGGTAATGCAGAATAGTGCATCCGGATGAAAATTGTCATTCAAGCCTGTTGATGCGAATTGAACAGAGCTGCAGACGAGCCTGAGCTGTAGCAACTGGCTAGACATTCCCTTCTACAAAGGTCAACGGCAAGAATCTTCTGCAATCCATTGCATCAAGTTGACAGGTCACTCATGAGCATTGTCACTCATGACTCATGCACGTTCACTTCTGTCATGGGTCACTGTCCTCTGCGATGCTGACATCTTGCATAAGCAGATCGCCGATAGGTCCTGTCTCGGCTGCACGGCAGTAGAGTCATGGGCCTATTGTGCCCCTGATGAGCTGCTGCTGCAAAGTTCGCGGCTGCACGGAGGCTCTGGCACTGTACTAACAGCACAGATTAGCCAGCCTGGCGTAGCCTGCTGAACGTCAGCATGCCTCTCGACCACGAGGTGGTAGACCTCACCAGTTCCAGCCCCAAAGCACGCCAGGCGTTGGAAAATGGCGGTCTCACGCCCTCGAGCGACGATTACAACTGTCCCATCTGCCTGGAGCTGCTACTTGAGCCTGTAGTCGGTGCATGTGGGCACGAGTTCTGCAAAGATTGCTACTCTCAATGGCTGTCCCGGTCGAGAACGTATCCAAGCTGTCCTCTCTGCCGTTTGCCACTGTCCATGACCATACCAGGTTAGCCTTGTTTGTGCTCACCCAATATCTTGCTGCACTTGTTCCATTGCTTTGGTTCTCAGCAATCTTTGGCCTGTTCAGGTGTGAGCAGACGGCTAGCTGATCTGATCGAAGCCAGCTTCCCTGAGAAAATGAAGCACAGAAGGTAGTTCTCAGCCGATTGCAGTGTCTTTCTTCTTGGCATGCAATCATGTCCTTCATTGCCAGCTTCAAGACTGAACATTGAATATTGTGCATGGCAGGGAGATACAAGAGAAGGACAAACAAGTTGAGGCTGCACAGCCTCCTGCAGCAGGTATAGAACCTACGCAACCTCAGTTTGAGTAAGCTACGGTGGTTTCTTGATCAAACAATGTGTGTGTTACAAAGTAGTCACTATTCAGAGGTACCATTGCAGTTCAAAACACACACAAAATGCAAAATGCAGTGCGTAGTCTTCACTTTCCTTGTTATGTCGAGAATGTCAATGTATCCAGTGTCACTGCACCAAGAAAATGCTGTGTACAATTTTCAGCCTGTCCTGCATGCTTTTGTGACGCTGCTGCAGGCAATCTACATGCCCACACACACAGCCCCCCCGAGGCAGCCAACTACAGTCTTTGGCATGAGGATGTATCCCGCATTGCCAGCCCTTTTCTTCCTGACAATGCTTACATGGCGTCCGTCCAGTCACACTTCTTACAGCAGATGCAAGCACAGGTGGCCCCAGGTGAGGGTACAGTAAGGTGGCCCAGCATGGCTAGGCAGGCGGCTCTAGATGCAGAGCAGCTGTTGCAAGCTGATGCACTACCTAGAGCTACCCCAACAGCTGCACATGCCAGTGCACATGCCAGCAGCTCTGATGACAACTTTGAGGCTCAGCTGCGTCAACGTTTCAGGTCGTGGGATACGCAGACACCAGAGTCTTTTGTGCAGGAACAGACAGGCCCTGGTAAGTCGCTTCTACTTTCATGACCTGGGCAAGAGAATGTCTGCAAACATTGAGCCTTGCTGGAGTCAATGCATATGGATAGGATTGTAGCAACTTGTTACTGCTTCTGCTTTTGAAGTGTGCCTCAGCATGTGAAATCTTACCAGAAGGGCATTCAGTCATGTACCCTGTTTGACATTGTGCTTGAGTGTTGCCAATGCGCAATGCCTTGCTGCGCTTTGCCTCCTGCATCTTGTTATTGCATTGATTGTCAAGGTTGTGTTTTGAGCAACTATACAACTGTCATAACTCGTCATGCACCAAGTGCGCAGCTGTGCTGTTCTGCTGTTGCACGCTGTCAGCACTACAATCTCAATCATGCAACTTGCTTGAAATGACGCCCGCATCATGTGTGTAATACAAACTTCAGAGCAGAAACATGTTACAAGGCGTAAATCAATGTGTTCCCTTGGCTCTGCAGATGATAGCCTTTCACCTTCAGACTTCTCTTCCAGCGAAGACGAAGAGTCTGACGATGGCATTCAAGATGACAACCCCCCTTACCCCTACCGTCCCGTCCCCTTCACCGTTCCACAAATGGAGGCTGTGCGAGCTGCAGCCCAGTGGCCACATCATTCACCTCCACAGTCCCCAACCCATGACAGCCAAAGGACCCGTCCAAGATACCAACGTCCAGACTCACCATACCCATTTCAAGAGCTAGCAGCAGCACAGCATCAGCATGACACTCACATGCTGTCTGCCTCACCAACACCAGCTCAGATACCTCATTCAGCCAGGCAAACAATCAACAGTCAGTCCAACAGCGTGTACCCAGTGACACATGCTCTGCATGCCCCGTACCTGCCAGGGGTTGTGGGAGCCTTGTCCAGGCCCTTAGGGTATGCTGGGGCCAGTGCACTACCCCATGCAAATGGCCTGCCCCATGCAACTGCCCTACCCCGTGCAGGCAACTATATGGACTTTTCAGGGCTGCTGCACTCAGCAGACAGGCTGGCTGAAGCCTCTGAGCGCCTTGCAGTTCTGGCTGAAAATCAAGGTGAATGAAATGACATGCTGTCCTTGTGCCTTACACAGTGTCACATCATCAATTTCATGTTGCACTGCATTGCTGCACGCAGGCATGTGTGCAAGAGAGTTCGCTCATTCTCCTGTGATTAGTTGCAACACCAAGAGACCGCATTGCACAGATAGCATGACCCATTTGGGTGGTTCTGCGCGGTTTTTCTGCACACGGTGTGCAGCCTGTGCAGCAGAGGAAGCTTGTTGCCTGATTGGCGTGCTGTGTTTGCAGGGCAAATTACTGAACAGATTGCAGGCATGAGGGCTGGGGCTGGGGCTGCATTCCCAGCCAGTTCAGCATACGCTCTTCATTTCTCAGGCTACAGCAGCAGCGTGCCTTTTCACCAGCCTGCGCCTATAGCAGCAGCAGACCATGCAGCTGCTACCACCCTCAGTAACTTCAGCGCTTCAGCCCCAATCAATGGCAGCTTTGCACAGGGCTTGCCCTCCCCTAACAGTCTGCCCTTCACCATGGGTGCTGAGCCACAAGCACCCAGTTGGGGTTCACGTGCCAGACGGGCTCGCCGGGTTGCCAGTGCATCAGCAAACCCACCGCGCTTCAGAAACCGCATGCAACAGAGGAGAGAACAGGGCTCACAGTAGAGACAGTCAAGGCACAAAGCAGACAGCTGCAGCATAGTTGCAAATCACTTGTAGACAATGTAGTCAGCTTTTGGCGTGATCAACAAACATTGCACTTCTACTGCTGTTTTGTTGCATGTCTGAGTGCTGGGCTGTGTGCATCTATACACGTCTGGCATTGTGCCTCGTCTTGCTGTTTTTACCAAATTTCTGAATGTTGCAATCACGTGTCAGTTTCTGACAGCTTCAATCAGAATTCCGTTGTAAGGAAACGGCTTTAGAGTCATTCAATTTACTGAGCAAAGCAATCGAATCTTAGATTGCATGCCGAGAACACTGTTATGACCCAAACGCGTCTCAGTGAACACATCATGCTGTTCGACGTTGAACTTCCATGTTATTCAGGCTTAGCTGATCAAAAATAAAGTCAGGCTGACGCAGACATTGCTCAAGGCTCTGGCACCTACATCGGGTGAAGATGCTTGATCAATGCATGCAAGCTTGCAGCCAACCAGGAATGAGTGACACACGTTTGCTCCCACCTGTTGTATGAGCAGTCATAACAAAGCTGTTTGTTGATAGTAATGTTGTCATGGTTTTCTGCACAATCTGTAAGAGTGAACCACAGAGGTAGTGATCACAGCAGCAACAGGACAACCATCATCAACAACACGCTTGCAAACAGACCTGGCAACAAGGCAATCAACTCATGACTTTCTGCTATTGTCAAAGATTGTGCACACATCAGGATTTCTGAAAAGACCAAGCTGAGGATGTTGTCAATGGAATATGCTACAGCTCTGTCCAATCGTCTATGTCAGGTATAGACGCAGAGTCTGCCTCGTCAGGCGTCTGTGCGACGTCGCCAGCTTTCTCATCTGCAAGTTTGCTCCTGGCTTCTGTCTCAGCATGCAGCTTTGCGAGCCCAGTCAAGTCTTCAAGCATCTTGGGATCCTGCAGATGCATTTCAAACAGTGTAAAACAGGTGCAGCAGCGACAGCGACAACTGTACCATGGTGTGCGACAGGCGTGGGCAAGGGTGTAGACATGCCTCAGTCAACTACAGCCTGGGGTGTCATGTAGGCACCCCACAGTATTGCCTATACATTGTAAATGGAAAATTTATATTCTGTGCAATTTCCTGCAGCATGTGCATCAGCTCAGGTGTGAGTGGTGTCACAGATATTCTTATGCCCAAGTGACCTTCAACTCTCGAATGCACCGAAACATGAAATGTAAAGGGCCCTATTGCACTTTGCAGGAAACCACGTGCGGCGCCTTGCTTACACCTTTCATCAATGCTATGCTAGCGCTGTCAACGCGCATACAGCTGCTGCTGATTTTTGAGTGTTTGCAAACAGCTGCTGTGAACAGCATTGTTGCAACAGCAGGCCATCTGCAGTCCTGGGCAGTTACAGCTTGATACTGCACTATAAGAGTTACCAAGAACAAGTTGCTGAGCTAATGGAAGGCTGTCAGCAGCTTTGCCTTATAGGCATGACCAGTCCTGCTGTTTGACGCTGTCGCATTCTTTTGATGCAGATGTGCTATTTGGACTGCAGAGCTTGCATTTTCTTTGGGCGTTGTGCAGGATACAGTCAACATCTATCAGTTTCTGGAATCACCCTGATGTTATGGTGCAGTATTGACACAGTGCAATTGATTGCTAGATACTACCAGTGTGTAATACAAATCTCAAAGCAGGACAATCATCTGCAAGGCCTGTGTGAGTAAAGACCGTCCATGCTGCTTGTACGGCTGTACAACAAGAGATGAGCAAGCCTTGCACTCCAGCAGGAAGCAACATCACCTGTATCACCTGTATCACCTGTACGGCCTGCGACAGGCAAGCCTAGCCATGTTGATTTTACTGCTGCACCACGGTGGGCGAGCAGGCCGTGAACTGCTGGTGGGTGAGCAAGCCATGCATTCAAGCAGGAGGCAAAAGTTACCTGTCAGGCCTGTGACAGGCAAGCCCAGCCATGTTGACTTAAACTGCTGCACCACGGTGGGCGAGCAGGCCGTGAAGGCTTGTTCAGTGAAGCACATCTAGGCACACAACACATGTGAACCACCCACTTTGGTGGGGGAGCATGCCATGCATTGGAGCAGGAGCTATGATTCACCTGTAAGGCATGTGATTCAAAAAATCAGCCATGCTGTTTGTATTGCTGCACCACGGTGGGCACGCAGGCCGTAAACTGCTGAAACGCTTGTCAAGTGAGGCATATCCAATGGTCCTACCACTTATGGGCAGGCGTCACAGGTGCCTGTCTTGTCCTGCTCGTAGATGGAAGGACCGTTTGATGTGCCTTACTGTTCAAGCTTTTCAGCAGTGCATGGCCTGCTCGCTCACTGTGGTGCAGTAGTACAAGCAACACAGGTTACCTGTCCCATGACAGGGCTCAAAGTAACTGTTTTGTACATGCGTAACAAAAATAACCCCTTGCATGGCTTTCACTGCTGCATCGAAGTGGGTCAGCAGGCTGTGCACTGCTTGTCCAGTGAAGGACATCTGGGTGCAGATAACCCATTAGACAGACTGAGAGCAATATGTGAGGATGATGTGAACATTTGGCATACATTTGTCAAGAAAGTGGTTTTCAGTTTTGTAACAGAAAGAGGCAGTCACCTGTAAGGCCTGTGATAGGAAAGACCAGCCATGCTGTTCGTGATGCTCCACTACGGTCGGAGAGCAAGCTGTAGATTGCTGCACAGGCCTGTTTAATAGACACTCCTAGTCATACAGCTCACATATGGGTCAAGAAGGCATTTACATGTAGTGCCTGTTGCAGGAAGGACCAGCCGTGTTGCTTATACTGCTCCACTACGGTGGGCGAGCACGCTGTACACTGCTGGAAAGCTTGGCCAGTGAGGCACATCTGTGAGAAGCCACTGAGTTGACCCCTGACCATGTGGGGCACTGGCCCTAGGGGCAAGCTATCCTGATCAAACTGCTCCCCTGGTACTGCTGCTGGTGCATGCATGCCCTCAGGATGCTGCAGTGTGCTGGCCATCAACTCCACTGCCACGCCACCTTCAACAGGAAAGGTCTGTTAGCCTTGCAGAAACCTCTTACGACACGCCAGAATGCTGCAATGTGCAGGCCCTCAATTCTACTGCCATGCCACCTTCTGTTTGCTCACTAGAAAATGCTTTCCCCTTGCCCCAGGATGCTGCTGTGTGCAGGCTATCAGCTCCGCTGCCACCCCACCTACAGTAGAGACAACTTGTATCAGCAGCCTGGGAAGCAGGCAGATGCTACCGCCATGCAGACATCAGGAAGAAGCCACTGAGTTGACCCCTGGTCATGTGGGGGACTGGCCCTAGGGGCAAGCTCTCCTGGTCATACTGCTCCCCTGGTACTGCTGCTGGCTCATTCATGCCCTCAAGAGCTGCTGGCTATCAACTCCACTGCCGCGCCACCTGCAACACAAAAGGCCTGTCAGCCTACTGTTGGGCTTCTGGCCATGTGGGGCACTGGTCTCAGGGGCAAGCTCTCATGGTCAAAACGCTCCCCTGGCACTGCTGCTGGCCCATTCATGCCCTCAGGAGCTGCTGGCCATCAACTCCACTGCCGCGCCACCTGCAACACAAAGGGTCTGTTAGCCTACTGTTGGGCTTCTGGCCATGTGGGGCACTGGTCCTAGGGGCAAGCTCTCATGGTCAAACTGCTTCCCTGGTACTGCTGCGGGCGCATGCATGCCCTCAAGATGCTGCAGCATGCAAGCTACTCCAATGCTGCGCCACCTATAAAAGGAAAGGTTTGTTTCAGTGTTTCTTGATGTAACAATTGCACTCATTCCCCTTGCATGGCTGCTGATGCATGCATTTTCAACACAGCTGTTGAATCAGTGCAAACACAGTGCTATCGCAACTCTGTTTGCTGCAGCTGCTGTGTGCTGCAAAGTACCCTGTAAGTCGAAGTTAAAGCATACAGCAGGGACCTGCTATAATGTTTGAGCCATTCCAGGCTACAGTCTGCTACTTGCTGTAGGATGCATGCATCGTACAAGCGGGCTTTCGATGTATTGTTGTACCTGCTATTGAGGCAAGGCCAGGTCTGGCCACAGTGCACTGCTGCTCCAGCGTGCGGTCCACGGTGCTGTTTAGCGGTGCCACCACATCATTGCAGAAGTAGCAGCCCAGCCGCTTCCCCCTGCCCTGCTGTGGCTCTGATCCCTCTTTGCCTGCACAAACAAGCGAAACAATCTGTACTTCAGCCAGCACTGTTTCATGTCAACAGCATTCTGAGATGCAACATTGTAAACGCAAATTTCATGAAACCCATTGCGGCCATTTTAAGCACTGATGCAAAGTATGCGCTAGCTGGTGTGTTTTCAGCCCAGCTTGCTGCTTGCCTGTGCTGCACCAGAGAATTGTCAGAAACAAACCACGCATGCTATCGCCCACAGATCCCTCTTTGAGTGGTGACCAGACATCCCAGACAGGCATGCTGTGTGAAATCAATTATCATGTGAAGTGCTGCATTAGTACCTTGAGGAGGTGCCCCATGCCTCATGACTAAGAAGGAGTCAAAGCCCAGGGCAGCGTTGATGACCATTTTGCCTTCAGCGGCTGCTAATAGGGTGGGCAGCCAACGTGACTCCCTGGTGTCCATCAGCTCAAACACCACATCATGGTCTGCAATGAGATCTGCTAAGCGCTCTGTGTCTGCTTGCACCTGCAACCAGACAGTGTTTACCATGGAATGATATGATATGAAAGGTTTTGGAAAGGCATCAGCGTAGGCAGCCAATGCGACTCTGTTGCGTCCGTCAGCTCACGCACCAAATAATGATCTGCAGCATGATCTGTTAAGTGCTCTGTGTCTGCTTGCACCTGCAACCCCATGATGAAGATCAATGGTCTGATACAGATGATGTCATGAACGCTTGCCTGCAGCAGCTGCTGGCAGGGTGGGCAGCCAATACAATTCCCTTGTGTCCTTCAACTCAAAGACTACATCATGATCAGCAACAAAATTTGCCAAGCGCTCTGTGTCTGCTTGCACCTGCAGCACCGATGGAGACAGTATGAATGGTGTGAGAAAGGCTCATCATGGTGAAGGGTGCGACCGCAGGCAGGTAATGTGGATATTTCAGTGAGGTTCAAGACAGAGTTGCAGCAGATGGCAAATACTACACAAAAGCGCAGGACTTCCTCTCAAGATGGGGCCAACTTGTCTTCAGCTTTCCTGAATCACTGCTTCTGAAACCTAGTCATAGTGTTCATCAAAGCATGAGATCACAGCATCAGGGACAGGTGACTGACCGAAAGGGGATCAGTCGAGCAAAGCAACGCAGCACAGCACAGCACAGCACAGCACAGCACAGCACAGCACAGCACAGCACAGCACAGCACAGCACAGCACAGCCCAGCCCAGCCCTGCAGCATGTGTTTGAAGGGTGCATCATAGCAACCAGTGGCCAGGCAAGCTGTGAGGAGCCAACAAGAAAGACGTTTAGGATTGATCAAACTGAGGAAGTTGTGAGGGGGCAACAGCAAAGATGTCATAGCATCAACCAACCTGAGCAAGTTATGAGGGGCCAACAGAAAAGATGTCACAGCATTGACTGACCTGAGGAAGTTGTGAGGGTGCAACAGGGTGTCCTGGCATGGGTATGGACAGGCT
The DNA here is from genome assembly GCA_002118135.1 of Trebouxia sp. TZW2008. NCBI lineage: Eukaryota > Viridiplantae > Chlorophyta > Trebouxiophyceae > Trebouxiales > Trebouxiaceae > Trebouxia > Trebouxia sp. TZW2008. The sequence goes on along the minus strand of BDIU01000070.1, from coordinate 137,821 downwards.
GAAACCCTGGCTGACGGCTCCAGGGTAAATTTGGCGTAGCTTGTCTGCTGCAGCCTGCGCTTTGGGCTTGCCGCCATGCAGGCAGTCTTCAAATTCAAACAAGCTCTGCCGCACTGGGTTTGAGAACGCCACCTGGCCAACAGCAGAAGCTAGATTGGCAAGACAGGCTTGAGCAATGAGAATGGCAGCACAATATGCAAGAGTTATGTCTGGCAGAACCAACAAGGCAGATTTTCAAATTATACAGGGGCTTTTGTGACAGCTTTCAGCGTTGCTACCACCAAAACATGTTTGTTTCTGGAACACATGATCAGGAAAGGCATCAACATCACTGCTGTCCTGTGTGCTTGATTGAAAGCATTCTGAATCACACTGCTCTTACTGTGAGGTTCCTGGACACATCAGATGCATCAAAGAAAAGCTGCCTCAGTTTGTTGTGCGGCAAGCTCTGTTGAGGTCAATGACGTGTGCACAACAGCCGCAGCAGATGCACCTTGTTGCAGACAGCCAGGGTGCAACATGCCTGTTGTCAACCCAGCAGCCATGCAACACTGCTTATTGTTGCTGGGGCCACTGATGCATGATGACGGTAGACATGGACTCACATTGGAGTTGTCCACAAAGTCAATGTGACGCACCCCCCACCCCAGCAGCACCCTGGCAACAGCACACCCCAGGGTCCCTGCAGCCATACAATCATCCTGTTTGCAGCATTCCATTGTTTCACACAGCCTTCGCTCAAATCATTGTCACACATATGCAGTCGACAGCGCTTCAACAGAGATGCTTTTTGTCTGCATGTGCTGGCTGATGTCAAGCAATATCTAGCCAGAGGAGCGTCTGTTGATGGAACGTCAAAGGGTTTTGATCAGCCTCTTAGTGAGTAGCTGAGCGCTTTCAATCAGTAGCTGGTGTCAGCACTGCTGGCAGTCCTAGCAGCAAAGCAATCCTGCCCTGTTCCTTGACTGCTGTGTCTCACCTCTAGAATACTGGGCATATATTCCTAACAAGCTACGCATGCAGCACAAGTCCACATTGATGCATCATTATTGTATTGCCATAGTCACACGGTTTGAGTCCACATGTTATTGCATGCAGTGGCTTGAAGTGCATTTGATACTGACCTTGACTGCCCGCTGTGACTTTAGCAGCAGCAGCAGCAGTAGAGATGCATGAAGCACCTGCCCCAAGCAGCAAGAAAGCAGCAGGATCTTGAGATATTGCAGTCGGGCAATGCCTAGGGAGTGGACTTACCTCAGATGCACATGTGCGGTTCTTGTAGCGGCAGCACTGGCAGCAGCAAGAGCAGCAGCAGCAGCAGCAGCAGCAGCAAAAGGCAGCAAGGAAACACCTGCTCCCAGCAGCAAGATTTTGAGGTCTTGCAGGCGATCGATGCCCAAAGAGGGGGCTGCTCGCCAACGCATGAGACTGACATTGAGGGTGACGGCTGACTGGGCAAGGCGGTGGGGGTCCATGCTGGGGCCCAGGTCCACCCTATGGGGGGTCAGCTTGCCATTACTGTTGGCCTCCCACCCAACCACTGTTGAAGGCTCCCAGTCTGCAGGAGGCAGATGTACTTGCAATTATCCCTTAGTGTGTTGAGAATGAAATGCATAGCGCGTTTTTCTAACTCAGTGTCAACACTGTTTGCCTCCCACCCCACCACTGCTGAAGGCTCCCAGTCTGCAAAAACACAACAATATGCATCAATTTGTTGCGTTTACAATAATGACCTGTTTGCAATTGCTGTGAGCCCCTGCTGGGGCCCAGTGACAGGATTGTTCAACCAATCAGTTTCTGGTTCAACTTGATTGGCTGTAAGTCTGCATATGACACAGCGCACGGGTCAGTTCCACTTCTGTGATAACACACAGAGAGCCTGCTACTCATTGCGCAAGTGCTCAAGCTGTGGTCCACAGAGCATGCATGTGTGCATTTGCTACATTCCAAATATGCAAGGGATTTATAGTAATTGTGACAGAGGCTCAGTTTGAGTGCTACACACCTGACAACTGCTGGGAACTTGCAGACATGCTGAAAAAGCAAATTTGACCATGGCCAAGACGGCTGTTTCTTAATTGTACCGATCAATACATCACAGCAATGGATGTCAGCACTGACAGTTTACCTGGTGCAATTTCTGGTAGAATTACTGACAACGCCAGGCTGCGCTGGGCATCAGCTTTGCCTCGGCGGTCTCGCACACACAGCACAGATAGGTTCCTGACATGCCACCTCTTGGCAGCCATGAGCAACATGTTCCTGAGGGGCCAACCAGGATGGTCAGGCAGGTTGGAGGGGTCTGCCATACACAGCCAGTACTCCCTGCCACTCTCTGCCACCTGTGTAGCGGGAACTGGATTGAGCATCAGCTAGGCATGCAACAGCTGCAGATCTCTGTGCAAAGCCATGAGCAGCATGTTCCTGAGCGGCCAACCAGGATGATCAGGCAAGTTGGAGGGGTCTGCCATACACAGCCGGTAGTCCCTGCCGCTCTTGACAACCTGCATGGCACCTTCTCTGTTCTGACTAGCTTATATATCTATCTGAGTCCATGTCTAGAATGAATTATGCCTGTCACGTTTGCAGATCTTGGTAAACATGAGTAGCATATGCCCGAGGGGCAGACCAGGCTGGTCAGGCAAGTTGGAGGGATCTGCCATACAAAGCCAGTACCCCCTGCCACTCAGAGACGTGCATCGTGCATTCAACCTCCATGCATTCTTGACATGGAATTCTGTGTAAAAGCCAATATAGGGAGGTTGGAGGGGTCTGCCACACACAGCCAGTACTCACTGCCACTTCTACTCACCTGCAAAGAGCTACCTCAACATTCACAGCAGACCTCTGTGTTCAAGGCTCATAGCAGCGCAGCAACGTTTCTTTTGCGTTTCTTGTGCATTTAACCAAAGCAAACACGCTTGCAATCAAGGCGCTCTCAAAGCAGTCAAAGCCATTCACACCACCTTTTGTCGGCAGCTTCTGGCAAGCAGTTGATACAGCACCAATGCCAAAGTCAGAGAGGCCTAGGCAGAAAGGCTGACCGTCGCATGTGCTGTCAGAGGTTCAGCTGTCCAGCTGCCAGCATCATCTTTGACCAGCAACCAGAACGGCCACTGAATCTGGTTGGTAGTACTGCTGCTGCTTGTGGCTTGCTCATCTTTAGCAGCCGCACGCCAGGTGTCACACGCTGTTGCCACCTACAGCATGTTTCACAACAAGATGCTGTCTAAGCTCACAGATAGATGCTGTAGCGTGTGTGGCACATGCTTTTGCTACCTACAGCAAGCTCAACAACAAAATGCTGTCTAAGCTCACAGATGTGGCACATGCTGTAGCGTGTGTGGCACATGCTTTTGCTACCTACAGCAAGCTCAACAATGAACTGCTGTCCATGCTCACAGACACATGCTGTAGCTTGTGTGTCACGTGCTGTTGCCACCTACAGCACGCTTGAGATGCAACTTCGGTCCATGCTCACAGATACATGCTGTAGCTTGTGTGTCACACGCTGTCGCTACCTACAACACACTCCAAAACGAACTGCTGTCTACGCTCACAGATACATGCTGTGGCTTGTGTGTCACAAGGTGTTGCCACCTATATTGTGCCCCAGATGAGGATGCTGTGTATGTACAGAAACACATGCTATCAGCTTGTGCGTCAAAGATGGCCTGCAATACCGACCTGTACTGTGCAGATTGCAAGAGTATGCCACTGCTCTTGAATTACAAATGCTTTCCAGCTGGGATTCTTGTTGTCTCGTGATGATGACTTGGCAGATGTTCAGCAGAAGGTACTCAGCATGACTGTTCTATGGTGGCAAAACAAGCCATGTCTGCATGAACCTGGTTGCAAGGCAATGTCTAGCGCAAAGTAGCTAACACACCGTTTCAGCTTCAGCCTCAAAGTGTTGTTCAAGGGTCTTTGTGCTGCTGACTTTGAAAGGCTCTGGAGGTTTCAAGGCTGGAGATGCAAACCTGCATGTCAACAACAGTGCATCACGCTTTGCAACTCACCAGGACCTGCTTTTGTGCATGCAAAGCCCATCCAGCAACACTGCATTGTGCTTTGCAGCTCCATAACCTGACTTTCTGCAGGCAAAAGAGATATGTGTACATACTTATCACAATACTAGACATTGTGCAGGAAACACAGGCATCTAGAGTCTGTCATTGTGACGCATGACTCTGCAGATGTGAGGGCACACATTGCTTGATGGTTGCTGCACAGGCATACCAATCTGCTTACCTGAACCAGTAAATGTACTTCTTCAGGTCTGCATAGGTCAGCAGCACAAACAAGCCAAGACACATAGGGTGCTCTTCAGCTGCGCCAGACACTATGTTCTGCCAGATCCTGTGACCTGCCTGCACAGCATCTCAGACTTGCAAATCGCTGTGAAAGCCTTACAGATGGCTGGCTGGCTGACTGCTTGCTGCACTCGCAACATGCTGGAACGTGTCCAATGGACATGTGGATTGCTGCCATGATCCTCAAGTATCTTGCTTGCTCAGGATAGTTGACAGTGTTGCCACAACAGCCCTCGTAACAGACATGCAGCTCGAGCGATGGCACATACATTTCATGCACATTTGGTCAGCCCAGGGTTTTAGATCAGCAGGAGATTAGATGCTGTCTAGTAGGCAGGGAATGCTAACCTCCTTCAGCGCGGCAACTTTGTCAAAGTCTTGAAAGCCTTTTTCAGTGTTGAAGTTCTGGAGGGTGCCAGGCACAACATAGGAGCTCTGCAGCGTCAGGCAAAGATGCACTTTAGTCCGCTTGGATTGGCAGGCATAGAGTGCAGAGATCTTGCAGCATGCAGCTGCAATTTTGCGCTGTGTGAGCTGATGTACCGTCTGAGCCGGTGGTTTGGCAGAAGGTGTGAAAGAGGAGTGCTCCAACTGTATGAAAGCAGGCATGCCTGGACCCAGCGTCGAGCTTGAACTGCCTGCATCATAGGTGTCATCAAATCAGACCTCAGCACAACAACTCCTCAGTTGTGCCCTGTGTCTTTACCTTGCAGGTTGACCCGTTCTTCCGACAGTCTCCAGATGTTAAGCTTGAGATCACCAAGCTCGGACCAGAAGGTGACATCAACAGCGCTCTAAAGCAACACAGCATGCTTGAACCGGTAATTCAGGGGTGCTTAACGATTCTGAGATCCACGACGCCCGCACCTTCATTGGCTCGAACTGCAGAACGCTCATGGCGCCTGTGATCTGCTACGGTAAACGCGCGCGTCTAGCTGAGGCGCTTAAGCATATCCGTTGTTTGAACCTCCCAGCTACAAGTGCGTAATCAAGTCGTCGAACTTGTCCGCTCTCACAGCGAAGTAAGCACAGCACAGCGCGCATCACATTCTCGGGTACTGCAAAGCCGAGCGTTTCATTTTGGCGTTAAGATCCGAGCTCACTTCAACCTCAACCACCTCAACTCAATAGGCTTGCTTGTGCAATCGGCGATCTTGTTGCCATCGAGTTGCGCCTGGTCTCCTGTTCAAGACATGGAGGCTCGCAAGCGTCGCAAATGGGACGTAGCCGCTCCTGGAGGCATGCCCCTTACTGGCAACAGAGCTGGCATCGGCAGCGGCGGCAGCGCCTCAGGTCTAAGCGGCTTCATCACTGCGCAAGGCTATCAGGCGAAGCCTTTAGGGACGCCAGCAGCACCTGTTGCTGTCCCTACCCCTGCTCCTGTTCCTGCTCCTGCTCCTGTTCCTGCTGCTCAGCCAAGTATTGACATCAAACCTGGTCAGACCATAGACAAGGCCACGATAGCCAGAGCTCAGCAGGGAGCACAGGCGATTGTCGAAAGAATCAACGCGGTAGGTTGACAAGCAGTTCGAGGCAGTTTGAGCAGTGCTCATGTTCATTCCATACAATTGGGACCTTGCTGCAGGAGCTCAGGGCAAAGGGTCAGCTTCCGCCAATGCGAGGTCAGCCTCGGTTTCATGATGAGAGCAAAGAAATAGCTAGAGAGGTTGTCATCAACGATGCACCTCCGCCAGTTCGGTTCAACCTGACCAAAAGGAGTGTTCAAGATGACATCCAGAGGCGCACCAACACCATTGTAGTGATCAAGGGGCGCTACCAGCCTCCAGGAACACCACCCAATGACGCAGAGGGACCACTGAGATTGCGTGTCATGCCAGGCAATGTTGGACCGGTAAGGTTCTTTTGCAACTGCCAATATCCCTTGCTGAGCGTTTGACTTTTGGAATTGTGATCAAGCAACACTTCATTGTGGTCTCCCATAAAAAGTCGTTCAATTTCTTGATTTGAACAGCAATTGTTGTTACATCTGTACAGCTTCCATCATTCACAGAACCTTTCTTTCCATGTCATTACTCTATAGTCAGGAACTCAGTTGTTGACCGAATTGATGCTATGCTACAGGATGAGATGGTGAAGCAGCAGGCTGTCATCGCTGGTGCGTCAGAAGTCAGGCGCATCTTGCAAGGAGGCAATGCATCAAGGTCGCCATCAATGCCGGCAGCCATAAGCGCTCCTCCTCCAGACAGAATGCCTGGCTTCGTCAGCGGTGCATCACAAACCATGCAGGCGCCTGTGCAGATGCCACACTCCATGCCAGCGCAGCCTGGGCAGTTTATACCCCAAAGCGGAGCACCTCCGCCAATGCAACAGATGGCTCAAACTGTACCGCTATATGTCGGTGTTGAGAGCCTGCCGGACTTTGACCTTCACTCAAGACTGAGGGGACCAGGTGCGTTGTCGCACTGCTTGACAAGCATGACATGATCAAATGTGTGCTGCTTGGCTGTCACAGCAATAACGATGATAATAATCATCATCATTGTGATATTCATCACACTTTCCAGCGCATGTGCTAGGTATGCGTGGCACATGCCGTATGACACCAGGTCAGCGCTTTCATGACGGCACGGTCAACATGCGTGATGTCTTTGAAAATCAGACTGAACAAATCTCATACCCAATTGTCCCCGGCCAGCACCTAGAGTTTGGAACTTCCCAAACAACCTGCTGTGGGCAGTTCAATGTCAAACATGATGCACATGGCACTGACAGTGTCTGTATGGCTCCCTGCTGGGTTAGGACAGCAAATTGTTCGTTAATACGCTTATTACATGATGGCATAATGGAATTGCGTGCTCCTTGGCTGTCACAGCATCTGAGACAGTGATCCCTTTTGTCATCAACTGTGCACAATTGTAAGGCCAATGTCTGCGAATGTCTGCCTTATCTTGTTCACAGTTGGTGACAGCAAGAATCACAGTGTCAAATGCTGTGACAGCGAAGGAGCTCCATTTGCTCATATCAGGGGACACAGTCTCGACCCGGCTTTGCCAGGTGCAAGTCAGATTCAAGGTCAGCGCATTGCAAGTAGCATGCATGTTGTGTCTGCAATGTGTTTGACTTTGCCAAAGCACCTGGGATATGCCTCATTGGGCAGAAGGTGCTGCAGTCCATTGCACACAGCCTTTGTCTTTGTGCTGCAGGTGACAGCTACCTGCAGCATATCTCCAGCACAACTGGTGCTACTGTCACCTTGAGAGGCAGAGGGTCAGGCATGTATGACAGGTAAAGCATGCTTCTGCATAATGCAGTCAGCAGCACGCACTGTCTGCACTAACCTTTTCTGCAGTCACATGATCTGCTGCATTCGTCTTCTTTCAATGACAAGGATGCTACTGTGCTTTCTTACTTAACTTGGTACAGCCATGGCTGGATCACTGATGTAAGTGTGCTCAATTCAGATTTGCCTGTGCTTTGAAGCATCTGCATGTGCGTCAAATCAATAAAGGCCCAATAGGTCACGTCTGGCTCACAAGTCGGCACTGCGCATTCCATTGGCGGCCCTGCCCTCTGCCTGCCTATTGAGACAGATACTAATCAGTGTTACATTGCTGATGCTGCAGCCCAGATCACCTGCACTTGTTTGTGTCCGCCACCAACCCCAAGAGCTTTGAGGATGCAAAAAATCTCTGTGTCAACCTGATTGACACCGTCAGAGCTGATCATGCAAAGGTGCTCTCCTCACGACCTTCTCCTGCTGCTGCTCAGCTGCCACCACAGGCCCAGCCACCCCAGATGCCACCCCATGCCAACATGCCCAATGGCCACACCAATGCTGGTAAGCATTGCATCGGCAAGTTTCCCAAACATTGCCTTTGCAGGTGCGGAATCGCTACCGCATTTGGCTTTTGCAGCCAAGTTCTGATCATAAAGATGCATTGAGTTCTTGGCTAACAGGTTGAGGGCTTGGGATGCTGTTTGCGCCTTTGCTCACTCATTGCTGCTTCTTGCAGCGCTGTGTTCAGCATGCCATATGCTGCCTGATGTCAGACTCACCACAGCAGCTTGCAGCACTGACACTTTACAGCATCAACAGCAACATTGGAGAGGCTTTGCATCAACATGGCATCCTGCAACCTGATTCTGCATGCCATGCAGGTCCTGCACCTGGTGGCTACCAACAAGCACCTCCCTCTTACCCTGGGAATGATGGGCGAGGCCAGCACCCCCCTTATGCGCCGCCCACAGACCAACAGACATCGTCAGCACCGTCACCAGCACCCCAGTCAGCGTCCAGCTACCCCCAGCCAGGGCAGTTCCAATCAGCTCCTCCCTCTCACAACCAAGCACCCTACAACCCTCCCCTGCCTTCATCAGCTCCTTTTGCCTCAAATCCTGGGGCAGGGAGGGAGGGCGCACCCCCACCGGGGCAGGGGCCTGCTCCCCCTGCAGCAGGCGGGGTTGTTGCTCTGGAGCGCGCACAGTCACAACGGTCAGAATCCCCACATGGGCAGGTCAGCCCTGCACATGGGCAGCAAGGGCCTTTCCAGGGTCAGCCCTCCTACCAACAGGGGCGGGCTACGCCCCCAGGGGGTCAGCCAAGTCAAGGCGGGCAAGGTATGCCTGGTCAGCATGCACCGCCAGGGCCTACAGGGTCCTATCCCCAGCATGGCCAGCATGCTCAGCAGCCCTCATACGCCAGGCCTCAGGCTTATGCTGCTGGTGCTCAGGGCACTCAGCAATATGCCGCACCATATGGAGCACCACAGCAGCAGCAGCAGCAGCAGCAAGGGCCAATGCACCATGCACCTCCTGGTGGTCCTAGGACCATGTCAGCTGACTACGGTCCAAACAGGGCGCAAGGTGGGCAGCAATGGCAAGGTCAGGGTGGTGCAGCAAGACCTGCACCGCCTGGCCCTGCTTTAAGCAAGCAGGAAATGGCACGGCAGGCAGAACGAAAGCGCCGCTTCTCTGAGTCAAAGAACAAGAATCAATGGCAACAGGTGCTGAGTCTGCTTTCACACTTCAAGTGCTCTCATCGCATCCTGTGAGCCCTTGCCAATGACACATAAGCAATGCATTGTACAGTGCATTTGGGCAGTGCACAAGCATTCTAGATTCCACCCTTGTAATATTTAGGCAATTTCAGTCAGGCTGAACACAGATGCACAAGCTGCATCCTGTGAGCGATTGTGCGTGACACAGAAGCAATGCGTTACACAAGCCAGTGGGAAAGTCTTATGCACTCTGCATGCAGACCTGTGATCTTCCAGCACATTCGGACATGCTTTGGAAATACAAGACATCATGTTATATGACGATGTTCTGTGCTGTGTCACAGGGTGCAACTCAACAGCCCAGCATGCCACCCTATGCTATTCCTCCTGGTCACTCCGGCGCACCCCTCGGCCCAGCCCCCCCACCACTGCAACAGAGGCCACAGCCAGCTCCGGAACAAGAAGCACCACCTCTGCCTATGGGTCCTCCACCTCCTAGATCTCCTGTGCAGTTCAAGATGGGCAGCATGGGTCCCCCGCCCCCTAGACTTATTCGCCCACCTACAGGTATTGGATGATGCTGAGCTGACTCATTGCTGTGGATTTGTACCAGGGGGACACAGTGTGGACATCTCAAAGCTTGTGCAGGTGCCAAAGTTGCAGCTGTGCTATTGCATGCAGGGCTGGTTGGGATAAAAGAAAGGAAACAATGTCAGAAGTGCTTATGCATGGTTGCTGTGTCTGAACGTTGCTGCGCTGCTCAAAGCTTGAGTTCGGTGTCAATTCAGACAGATTGCATGCAGGAAAGAGCGGACAAGCTCAACATTCTGATTGCTACTTTTTGAATACTTTGCTGAATCTGCTCAGAAGGTCATGCCATTATGCGTTTGCGCAGGGTCCGATAGAGACACCCCGTGGGCGTTGCTGATGCACTGGGTGGCAACTGCATCATTGCCATACAAGCGGCAACATCCCTGCTGATGTTTTGTGTTGCTGGTGACAGGTGGCCCTGTGCAGTCTCGTCCCCCAGCTCAAGGTCTGGTGCCCTATGGTGATGAAGATTAGGAACAGAAGCGCAAGCAGGGGTATTCTGCGCGATCTCAAAGCTGGATTTTCTCTGCAGGATTGCACTGTACCCAGTGCACAGAATATACATTCTGATCAAAAGGTTCATGCCACAGCCTCTGCTGGCTCTGCACTTGACCAGGAGAAATATTTGTGTCATGTCTTCTGCATGCTTGACACAGATCGCAGCGCAGCCTGACGTACTGCAGGTGTATAACTTGAGTAGACAAGCTTTGCTGGGTGCCTGCTTGTCATCGCGAGGTGTTGTGGTTGCAGGGACGGTCTGGTCAATTGCAATCAATTCAATTTGTATTGAACACAAAAGTTGGCTTGTTGTTGCTGTTGTAACAAGATTTAGGTTGCACATGCATGAACTGATATCTATGGCTTTGACAACAGCTGGTGGAGGCGTGCAGCAAATGAATATGGACGCTCCCAAATTTGCAGCAGACAGCCTTATTGGGACCAACTCAATTATGGCTGGCTCAATCATGTAGCTCAAGCCACATGCATGCAGAAAAATGCACAAATCTGGAAGCACAGCAACTTCATTGGAACAGGTGTATCAAGCTTGAGCATGTGGTAGCATCATAATTTGCAAAGGCTTAGTTAAGCATGCATGCACCGTGAACACATACTTATCATGCATTCTAGGTGGCAGGTCACCTTGATTTCTGTAAGGCAAGCTGCTTTGGGCAGGTAAGGTTCACTTGCATTGTATAGCCAATACCTTCTTCTGTCACCAGATTGGCTGTTGCAGCCGGGTAGCCCCGGGATGAGCACAGTCGGAGTTAGAAAAGAAGTGGCCGTCTTTGTTGTGAGCGATGCAAAGATATCAGCAAGTTGTCCCCACATGTACACGGTCTTGAGTTGGAGCTTAGGGTATATGACCAATAGTTGGTGCATCAGGAATCACTTTTGATTGACAAGATCTTGTCAATGCTGATGATCTCTAGAGATCATGCATCATGATACGCAGCAATGCCTGTGGGACACTGGCAGTCTCAAGATCCGCTGCAGCTATTGCCAAGTGCAGATGACGTTTATGTTGGCGTGTGATGCCAGCACTTTGTAGCTATAGCTTGCCAAAAGCACAAATTCGCTGTTTCTGCTTGTTGTCAGTGGGTCTACTTTGACCAATGTAATTATGCACTGCGCCGAAGACGCTCCTGTTGGCGAAATCTCCTTTTGTGCACAGTCAAACAGACATGCAATGAAGTGTTGCATGGGCGATGCACGCAGGAAGAATGGGAGGTCTATATTGTCTTGGGCATTTAGACTCCCTACTTTAGTTTCAAGCAAGGTACAGCATGAGCTTCCCAAGCTGAAGTTGCACGTAGCGCAAGTGACGCAGTACTTATCGAGCGTGGACCACTGCAGAGTGCGTCTGATTATCACGCAGATGTAGCCGTGTTCTGGTGGCAGCGCTTGCCAGGGACTGCAGATAGAGCTCAGACAGAAGCTTCAGCCATACACTCTGCGCCAAACTGCCTAGTGGCTGGTGTTGTTAAAGCGTTGAAGGTAAGCGTGTGAAACGTGTGTATTGCACAATAGTGCAGTAGAGCGCAGCAGCCTAGCGCTTGCATGACGGTATTTTGAATCAATACCACCTGATTGCAAGTAGTCTGCTTGCCTTGGCTGGCTTTAGCAACTGCTGCGTTTGCAGATTTTAGCAGCATGACCGCGGCGTCGGAGTTGACAGTTTATGACTGCCAGAGCCGATTGGATGGCTGCCTGCATGAGCTGCAGCGGTTTTCCATTGTAGCTACGATTGAGAGCTTGCACTGGTACCAGTCAGCGGTGATACCAGGAGCAGGCATGCAAGCGCTTTGCTGCAATGTCGCAAACATACTCCTGGAGTCAAAAAAGAAGAGCCTGCTAGACGTGGTCCTGCTGAAGGGTGAGTCATCTGCCTGAGTTGGCCTTGCAAGCTCAATAGCTCAGGCCTAACCCTGGCATCTTCTTCAGTGAAATGCCATGCAAATTGCTTGAGCAGACCTAGACATGGCTGTCAAGCGTACCCTTGCACAGCTTGTTATGCTACAACATGGCATTGCTTGAGCCAATGTGTCAGTCAACTGATCGTTTCTACCACAGGTGACAATGACCTGATGAAGATGGCTGTGTACGTCAGTCAGTATCTGGCTATCGGCACCCCTGAGCTGGCACTACAAAGGTTGTTGCCAGGCCTCCTGAAGCATGCTGGAGACCAGCCAGCCCTACACAACAACTCAGGTCTTACGCAAGCAATGCTTGTTCTGTTGTTGAACGTCTCTGCCAGTCCAGAAATGACAGCAAAGTCTCGCAAGGGTACCAGGCATGCAGTGCTGGCGTACTGCACTACTGTCATTCAAGGGAATCTCAAGAGGGCTGGGGACGGTGCGCCAATGTCCACAACAGAGCTGCAGCTGGTGTGCTGCATTGTGACATGCTTTTGGGTCTACGGTGGCCACAGCTGGCGCGAGGTGCAGGCGCATGCAGCTCTTCATGAAAGCGCTGCTCAGCTGACGCAAGGTATGCAGCACTGCAAGCTGTCCTCAGTGCATCATTATTGGTAGTATACAGTTTTGATGCACATTGACAAGCATGAATCCAAGAAACCATCAGCATTGACAAGTACATATTGCTCTTGTACACATGCTATAGTGGTCCACGCTAAGTGTTTGCTTGCACCTGTACTTCTGGCAGCTGCTATGCTTGCAGCCATGATTGTCTGCTGCAGATTGCAAACATGTTGTATGCCTCGCAGGCCAAGTGCAAAGCAACAACTCAAGGGCCACCATGGTTGCATGGCTCATGAACCAACCAAGCCCTTCCAGCTGCCAACTGCCTGAACTTGCATCCATTCTCAAGCTGCTGATGGTGTCCCCCAGCAGCAGCGTCGATGAGCAGGCTTGGCGATTGGTGAGGGGTTGGGCTGGTCTATGGTTCCTGGCAAGCCCAGCAAGCTGCGGCAGTATTACAGCCCCTGAGCAGTCCCCACTCTGGAAGGTGAGCTTCTGCGCTTGTTCTTTGCGCAGCCAGACACAGGACCTGTCCCGAACTTTACTCTATCTTGCCTTCAGCGACTTTCACTTTGACGGTACATGCTGGGGTTGCAGTGATCAGCCTGACTAGGCTGGCCAAATATTGTACATATGGCAAGCGGACCAAGCTGCTTGTCTCTCGTGTGTGTTTAGACTTAAATGCTGTATTGCTTAAAGGGTGATGCCGGGATCATACTCAGAGATGTGGAGCCAGTCTGTGAAGACTCAATTTAAAAAGAGACCTTTCTGATTGTGAAACAGTCCGCTTGCTGAAGTGAGGCACCAAATCAGTGTTGTACAAGCAGTCAGTCTATAAATTGAGCATGAGTCACATGATGATGACTGATGCAGTTTGAAAGCAATGCCTCGAGGTGTTACACATGATTGCAGGTGGCACTGAGCAGGGCTGGGTGGTCAAACTGTGAGGTTGTCCGCATTTCGGCCAAGAGCCAATTGGTGGCACAACAACTGGACAGGAGTCCTCTGTTTCTGCCCTTTGCAACTGTTTGCAACCTGCCTTCACAGGTAAGCTGCACATTGACCCTTCATACATCAAACTTGTCTGGGCATTGGTCTTGATTTGCGCTGAAATGGGATGGCACAAGTCACCAGCCGGGTTTGATGACTGGTCCACTCTTTGGGTCAGGCTGCACATGACAAGTGCGTCCAAAAGTGCACTTTGCTGTGGAAGCTTGCAATCAGATGGTTGAGTCGGTTAGCTCAGCTACCCTAGCTGCCTCTACACACCGTCGCTCATTGCTTCTGCATCTTGAAAGCACACCATGGGATCACAATTCGCATGCTTGCAAACTTTGTCTGCATATGTTTGGCAGTCACTCCCTTGTGCGGCAAAGACAGTGTACTCAACAGCAACGCAAGATTGCAGCTATGTGTATACATGCCACATGCTGCCTCAGGAAGGACCGCACTTTACATGCATGGCAGCAGCAGCTGCAAACTGCAGTGTGGTGACAACATGTGCATTGCAGCTGTTGAGAGTCGTTGCTGTGTCTTGGCAACAGGCGGGACAACATGGCAGCCTATTGGGCGGGGCAGAGGTGGCAGGCCCCAGAACCCCCCACGGCACCCCCCATGCACCCCTCAGGGGTTCTCTGGCACAGCAATTGGCTCTGGTGAACCTGCTAGACTGCCAGCGCCAGGCCCCGCCAGGCCTCAGCCAGGCGGAGCATGTGGAAAGTTTACAGAAAGACGCTGACAAGCTGCAGCAGGCGATCAAGAAGAAGGCCGACCTCGTGATCCGCCTGCTGCCCGCCTTCTTGCACTCACACGGCATCAGTTGTGAGAGAGGCCAGGTCACGGACGAGACCTTTTGCCTGAAGCTAGTACGGTCAGCCGCAGCAGTTTTCAGTGGGCAGGCTTCTCAGTGTCACACGCAGATATCGAGGCAGCCGCGACGACACAGGAGTGGTCAAGCGATCGGCAGCGCTTGGTGAACTTGAACCTGCTGCTGGGCCTGGCAGACAAGGCCCTAGCAGAAGCCACCCTTTTGTCAGCTGTTGCAGTCATGAGTGCTGCGAAACGACTTTTGGTGCAAATCGACGCTGCAAATGCCACATTGGTCTCAGCATTGCAGCAGGACCACCTGCCAGAGGCACAGCGTGGCCCAGGAGTGGGGGCTATGGCCTTCTGCAGTACTCTGTGTGGCTGGGCACGCCAGCACCACCTTGCCCCTCCAACCCCTCCCCCTGAGCTCATGGTACAAGAGCAATATGCCCTTCGTTTGGCTGCCCTGACTGTGCCAGCCATCCCTGCACCTGCTCAGCTCAGCCTGCCTGCATTAGCAACAGGGCATGAAGCAATGCAGCAGGGCTCGCCTTCAGCAAGAAAGCAAGCAGGGTCCCCTTCAAAGCATGGCATGACACTGTCCAACAAGACCCACACACTGGCAGCAGAAAGCCGCCAGTCAAGACTTGAGGGTCAGATCCCTGTTGCCCGGGAGCAAAGACATGCCAGGCTGATGGAGTCGAGGCTTGCTGCCGCTCGGGCTGCCCCTGCTGCAACCTCAGCAGCTGCTCACGCTGCGACTACAGACGTGCCAGAAGCTATGACTGACTGATGAGCCCAGGCAGTTTGCAGGTGGGTCTAAACTTGCTTGAGACAACTTTGGTTGCTTGCTGTGACGCAATGATTGCCAACATCACTGGCACTGCATGTACACTCGTGCACTTTGTTGTTTTCTCCCAAAGGCATTGTGCTGCAGCCCTTTAAATGCATTCAGAAATTTGCTAGATGCCCTGTCTGGATATGTTGCACTTGTGCATGCAACTGGGCTCATGGCTCGTGGTCTGTGTGCAGGAATGAATGATGCTGAGCCTATCTGCCTGGACGTTCCTGATGGCAGCATGAAACTTGAAGCCACAAACACGGCCATGACCTCACGTGATTTTCTCTATTTTTGACAAGTGCCCCCCTATGTATTGCTTTGCAAGTCTGCCGTTTGTAAACAATTAAGATTGCCTTTATGAGGGTATTTCTCCATTCACAGAAACAGTAGTGGCGCTGACTTGAAAGTCTGCACATTTGATAAGCATGTCCATTATTAGCATGTCCGATGCTAGCGCTATGGGCACCCTCAAGTATGTCCACCTGAGCGAACAATGTGCCCGGCCCACCTCAGAGAGAGAAACGTTACACGCTTTGGCCAGTCTGATCGCCTGCGTCACACCTGAGTGTGCAACATCCACCCACACCTCTTGTCTTCTTGAGCGGCCCAGCTAGCCCTGCCTTTTTCCCCCGTTGGGGTCCCCCAGCAGCGAGAGAAAGCTCACGCTGGACGTGTCGTTCCGTGTGTAGCGTAACATTTGCATTTACAGCCTGCTGCGCGCTACAGAGCTCAAAAGCACTGTTGTCGAGCCTCATCGCCGCCTTGTCAACTTTACTGCAGTCGGGCTCAATTGCACGAGCGCCAAGAACCACGAAGACAGGCTGTTGCTTGCACCAGTTGGCAGGATAGGTCAAGACACGCTTGACCGCAACCTGTGGTTTTGAGACGCGCATCACGAGAGATTCGTTGAGAGTCAAGTTGCTGTGCGACAGAGCTCATCTCACTCAGACGTTTAATTGTACATCATGAACTGTTGGCGTCAAAAGGGTGGCAAGAAATCAAATGCAAGAGGGAGTTCTGAGGTGCGCAAAAACTTGCCTTTGCTCGACGTTGCGGAACACATCTGCTGTAACATCGTGCCGACATGCTGCAGGCCGATGGCGACGAAGCGATTTTGGCAGGGCCACCTGTTCGCCTTGTCGATGGCCAAGACTCACTGCAGGTATGCTGCTTGATTGACGCTTGGGCAATCGCTGTTTGGTAGCTGCACGCCCGTTTTGTAAGCTTTGTGAGCAATGCTATCGGCCTGCAGGGTCATTCTGGCAAGCAGCACAAGGCTGCTCAAAGAGGAGACAGGAAGCCCTGCAGAGTTGTTGCCAGCATCAGGAAGTGCCTGCCCTTCCAGCGCCAGCGGTCTGCTAAAAAGGTACACTATATGCTGTCATTGTGCATTGTGTGTTTGAAAAGCGCCAGCCTACTGTCAAGTCCCTCAAGGCTGTTGCAAGGCATGCTTTGGCTCTGACTTGGGGCCATGGTTCTGAAGCATGACCTGCAACAAAACCAAGGCGCCAAGACAGATGCAACATTGCTGCTTACTTCTTGCACAAGAATCTGCTCAACCAACTTGCAATCAGCAGCCTTTTGCCATAGCAAGCAAGCCTATGCTTGACGACCATCAGAAAATGACTATAGACCATCATTGCACAGACTTTCTGTTGATGAGTTAGCACATGCGATTCATTGACATGCTGAATGCAGGGTGAGCGTCTGACTGCAAGTGCTGCTGGTCAGAACAAAGAAGACTCAGGTGTGGAAGGCAAAGATACCAATGGCATCATGACTGTACATGCAGAGGTAAGAGCACACTAGCGTGCTGTGTGTGCTGAGACACCTGAGATTGGCATCTACAGCCAAAAGTATGCAGCCAAGCATCCTGTTTGTGAAGCTTATTCAGCATTTTGAAGTGTGTCGTCAGTTTTTTTGCAGTTGAGCAGAAGTCCTGTTGCTTTGTATGCAATATAGCTTTTGCAGCATCTGAGTGTGGATCATTCCACCTAGATCCAGTTGCGCCTTGTTTACCAGTCAACAAAAGCATTGAGAGTTTCACTGGATCTTGCGCAGATTGGCTTTGCATGACTCTGCGGTCTTCTCAGCTTGCTGACTTTGAGTGCACTGGCTGATTCGTTTGCTGCAACTACTGAAGGCCTGTGCTGGGCAAAGCATGCCTGTGCGCAGAATTGTTCAACAGGTTGCACACAGTGTAGGATCTGTATGATGAGGCTAAAGTTTTTCAGCACAGATGTGTTTTGCATGCAGGCATGCCAAAGTGACGTGCAGCAGCTCCAAAGCCAGGTTCTTAACAAGGACAAAGAGCTGACCAACCTGAAGGCGCAGCATGCTGAGCAGCTGGAGAAGAAGACTGCTGAGCTGGAAGAGATCCAAGGACAGCATGCCCAGCAGCTGAGAGAGAAGGACGCCGAGCTGGCAGATTTGAGGGCATGCCCAGCAGCAGGAGCGCCTGGCAGCGTTTCAACAGGGGGCCTCCCTGACTGGTGGTCTGCCTGATGCCAGTCAGCAACAGGTATGTCGGCCTGTGCTGTTGGTTCATTTCTAAGATCTAGTGAGGTTCTATGACCCGGGTGCATTTAGAAGCAACAAACTGCCTCCAAACACTGTGGTGTTGGCAAACAAGCCTGTCGTGGAGAGAGCAGAGCAGCAGTGCAGCTTTACTTACCCTCAGCCACACATAGGTGTCAAATGCAATGCGCTACTCCAAATGCTGGTTGCTGTTCTCAGGGCCTCAGCGTACATATCTGCGGCCTTTTCAGCTGGGGACCTCAGTCTGCCATTGTTTTAAAGGCTGCTTGCACTCCTGTCATTTTCTAGCATGCTGTTTTGTCAACAGTTGCAGAAGGTTCTAGAGACATGCAAGCAGCACTTCCTTTGCATATGCTCATCCACTATCTTTTGCGACAGTACGCTGTATCTCTGTACACTGTGCTGTTTTGATTCAGTATGCTGACTTTGATTGGCTGCCTGGCCCCTGCACCACTTGCAACATGCTGACCTCTGCCAAGCAGCACTTCAGTCACAACACTCTGCACATTTTGGTACAGACATGTCCTTCAGGGTGGTATATTATGGTGTATTACGGCATACACAGCAGAAACCTTGGGCGCTGTGGTTTGGAGCATTGAGAACATCATGCAGGGAGCAAAGGCTTGACTCCTATAACATCACATGCTGCTGCTATGCAGGCAACTGAGACCCAGAAGGCAGCATCAGGCACACAAGTCAGCACTCTCTCAAGTGCTACAACTGAGTCAGATGAGGATTTGCAGCAGCAGGTGACTACGCTGCAGGCTCAGCTGGCTAACAAGGAGGAAGAGCACCGGCAGGAAGTGGAGCTCATGCAGATTGGCTTCCGCAGGCAGCTCCTTTCTGCTCAGAAGCCCCTGCTCACCTATGCCTGGGTGAGTCACTCGACACATGTCTCGCCGAGCAAGGCTTTGATTCTGCAGTCATTACAGACGCTAGCAAGATTACTATTTGCGACCCTTGATGTGCTTTGCTGAAGCAGAATACAGCCTCTTGCTTCATGCACAAGATAAGGTCGAATACATGCCTCTTTACACAGCAGTCAGCGAATTTTGTGACTTCTGTTCTCTTCTCTTCTCTCTTGCTTCACTTCACTTTATTGATGCATGCAGCATTCATATGTAGATGTCTCACCAAGTCTAGGCTGCTTGTGCCACACTTTAATACATGCTTACTTGCTCTTCACATTGCTGTGACAATACACACATATGTCAATCAAGTGGGATGGAGTTTTGGGATCAAGTGATGTTGTATGCAGCCTCAAATGCAGTATATAGTTAGCATCACTGGCAATCACATACATAACAGCAACAGCAATAACTGAGTGCAAATCAAACTCTCCTGACATCCCCAGCATGCATCAATTCTGTGCTATCACATGCATGCCTCACATATGCACTGTACATCAGTGAACCACCATACTCTCGACTTCAGTCACTCGTACTACGAAAAGTTCGCGTGTCGGATGTTACAACTTGGTTCAACATATTGCGCAACTCACGAGTTGCATTGCATCTCAGTGATTCATGCTCTTGAATGCTGTACTGGGCATTACATATTGCATATTCAGCGCTATGTATGGTGATATACTGCAGCAAGTCAATTGAAGCCGGTGACCACCTGATGTGCAGGATGGGAGGTGGGTTTTGGGGTCCCAGCTGGGGCAGGGGGCCAATGCTAGTGTGCACGAGTGCGATAGCTTGCAGCTGCCAGGCACAGTCCTGAAGCGGGGCCCCCAGACACGCCTGAGAGCAGAGGCCGAGCTGCAGCATAGGGTAAACCACCCAAATGTGGCCAAGGTGTACGGCACGACTGTGAGTGAGGAGCTGGACCCACAGGGGCACCGTATTGCCTACCTCATTTTGGAGAGGCTTGACCAGGCATTGTTCGGCAAACGGTATGCGCCTCCCCTTGCCCTTGCCCTTGCCGGCATCTTGGATCCTGACCCATGTCTGCAGATTGCAGCATCTGTTTATTTAGCTTACTTTTGCAACAGAGCCCTTTTGTACGGCTAGCCGCCGTTTCATGCGCCTTTGTTTCAGTGCTATACATGTGTACACTGCTGACCCTAAATGGGCATGAGATGCCATGCTGCTGAAGTGACAGCTGAGCTTTGGGTTGGTGATCGTGCAGGCTGAGCGTGCGGCAGGTTGTGGTGTGCTGTCACCAGATTGCATGCGCTTTGGTGGCCTGCCACAATGCTGGCATTGTGCATCAGGACATCCGTTCTGATAATGTGATGATCAGTCTGGACGGCACAGCAGTCAAGCTGATGGACTTTGGGAGCGCAGACCCCAGCCATGTGGACGGCAAGCGCTACCTGCCAGATCGCATCCGGTGAGCCCTGACAACATGTGCAGCAGCTGCCTTTGCTTACATTGCCTTCTACTTACCCTCCCCTTCCCTCCCCTCCCCTCCCCTTCCCTCCCCTTCCCTCCCCTCCCTTTCCCTCCCTTCCCCTGAGTGCTGTTGTTGCGCTGTACTCATTTGTGTAGGGCAACATCCCTAAGCTGTGGCATCTTTCAACACATATCTGGATGAATGCTGTTGCCACAGTGCATGGCTTGACTCATGTCTGAGGCAAGCATTTCTTGCAGAGCTTGCTCTAGTGGTGAGCAAACAGCTCTCCTGCATCGCTGATTGCTCATGCGCAAACCTGGTGCTGCATCAGCACATCATGTCAAGCTGGACCGTCACTGTGCCCAGTTGCTGAAAGCCACTGTCAAAGGCAGCTATGTCTATTGACAGTTGGGCATGCGCATTTCATCTGTTTTTGCCAAAACAAGTTTTTCCACAACTCAGAATCCTTTTTTCATTGGCAATCTTGCCTACAACTGATGAATTTACAATGCATGCCTGCAGTGTTGCTGGAGGCACAGAGTCCCCAGAGGCTGCCGAGGTGATGTTGGAGAAGGGCACTTACGAGGTGACTCCCGCCCTGGATATGTGGGCCTTTGGCCATCTGATGCTGGAGCTGGCGGGGCAGTTGCCCCCTGAACCCCACAGGGCCCTGCTAGAGCTGCCGGGATTCAAGCAGGAGCTGGCTGCAGGGGTGGACCCCAAGGGCCCCAACTGCCCCTACCAGCAAGCCCACTGGCAATACCTGGCAGAATTGACCAAGCCAGAGTACCACAACAGCATCTATGCTGATATGGTACAGTCATCTCTTCTGTCAAGGACACTTGCTGTAAAGACAATCATGTAGTAAGGCCAGTGCAGTTGGGAGCCAGTCACTGCATTGTGAATGGCACCTCTGGGCAAGGCCAATGGTATATCAAGAGGTCGTCCTTAAAACTCAAAGCAGTTGTCATGAGGAGCAGTCACTGTATATATAGCAGCACCACTCGTACTGGCATTAGTGTTGTAAACAGTATTGATTGGCCGCTGAAGTTTGCTCACGATAACAATGATGACAAGTGTTGAGCAAGTGTTGAGGACTCGATGACCATCATGATGGGGCTTGAAATGACAACATTGACACGGAAGTACGAGACACAATGACACTGAGATTGTTGCAATACTGTGCTGTGCTGTGCTGTGCCTATGCCAGATGCTGTGTTCAGTAGCTAATGGATGCAAATTTCACAGTGCCAAAAGTGTTCACTGCAGGCAGTTCACTGATCAGCAAGCTGCTTTTTGTTTAGCGTGCAGATGATCATGCATGTAGCTGGCACACAATCACACGCTGTTGTACACTGTCATACACAATATGGCCACCGCCAGTGGATTGCATGAGACCATCTGCTGCTTGTGTTGCAGGGCAAAATTGAGACTTGAAGGTCAGTTGGGCAAGAGGGTACCTGTGACACAATACATGCTCAAGCTGATGCTGCACGGTTTTGCACAAAATCTGGTCATTGAAATCGCGGCTGCTGACGCTGCTGCGTCTGTTCTTGGCTGGCGTCCCAAGCTGTGCTTTAATCTGTCAACAATGAGTGCTGATCATCAAGCAGCGACTGGCACTCTGAGTTTGAAATGATCTCTTGCAGATTGAGTTCGCTGAGGCTGAAACCGTGGAGGATGATGAAAAGATGGCTTGGGAGCCTTTGAAGAGCATCATCAGAGGCTGCTTCACCATTGACTTCAAGATCAGGTCCACAGCCTTGCAAGTCCAGCGTAGCCTGTTCGAGATCATGCAGCAGAGGGGCTGGGGGCAGGATTTGTGCGATGCCCCCTGCATCACTGCAACTGACAGCGATTCTGACACAGACAATGGTGTTGAGGCAGGCATTGCAGCTGCTGACACCTCTGCTCACAGCGTCACAGCTGGGCTGTTCACAACAGACATGATGCTACAGTCCCCATACGGTCTTGAGTTTGACCAGTAAGCAGACATGCAGCCCAGTGAAGCAGAAGTGCAGCTGCGGAGGCAGTCTTCCCAGCCCACTGCACACAGCCGTTGCCAGCAATGTAGCGAGCTCTGATTAGTATCCTTAGTACTCAGCCTTGGTACAAATGCCTGTGCAAGCCAAACTTCATCATTTTTGATGTGGCAAAAAGTGTCAGCATTTGCAGCCTGCTGTACTGATACGTCTTATTTCAGCCAGCCCAGCATACTCTGTCAAGATACAGCAGGTGCTATATATATGCGCAAGCGTCAGGTGCTTTTTGTTGCAGACCCACAGCCCATGCGCAAATGTCAGACTAGCTACGCTGTCAGCATTTCCTCTGAGCAATGTCACACGTTCTCATGAATGAGGTCAGTTGCTCTACTAGCGCTAGTCAGACACTTGTCAGCACTGCTCAGACACCCTTAAGCTTGGTCGTCTTGATGTGGCATCAATTGTCATTTATTCAAGCAGGTGCTCATGATGTGGTGTTTTGTAACAATTACTGATGCAGTACTGCAGATAAGTTGCTGATGCTCGTTGCTGCCTGCATGCACCAAGCTGTGCATTCATCAAGCATAGATCTGCATCTGACGTGCAGGAGCATTGTTGCCGGTGCTTGTCACATCTGCTTTGTTTGTCTTCGTTCATCGTAGTCACTGTTGGTGAGTGAACAGATTACAACTGAGCACCGCATCAGCGCTCCAACATGCAAAGAAGTTTTTGGAAGAAAGACCTGCAAGCTGTCCCTTCAAAGAGCCAAGACCGCTCAAGAATTGAGTGTGTCTGCCAGGATTGCGCTGTCAGCAATACATGCTGGACTCAAGGCATCTGCGTTGCTATGCCATCAGGCCTGTGGCTTGACAGCAATGCAAAAAGTTCTAAGTGAATGTTGCCAAATCTTTGCAGCACCAGTGCCAAGTCTAGATTGCAAGGCATGCAGCCTGCAACATTATGCGGGATGCGCCATGCATCAGGGACGTGAGGTCTGATGGCCATTTTGTGCAAAGCTGTTGCCGCTGTGCATGGGAAGGAAAATTTCACCTGTTGATCAAAAGAATGCCGTTCTCAACACAAGTCAGAGGAAGAAGAAGGGCTCTTGAGTTTACGTAATCAGTCATACATTCTTGCATGCACATGGCAGACAACGGACAATGTCTCGACCGCCGATATTGAACTGTGCGAGCGAGAAGACATCGAGCCGCAGCGCAAGCGATCACAGCTTTCGCAAGGATGTCTGACTTTTCGCAGATGTTGCCATCAAGCTTGTACAACCCTGCACCATCCGGCTGCTCCTCCTTCATTGCCGCTGCCACTGCACGATCTGATGAGGCCATGGTGTCTCCTCACCAAAGTACGCTCGCACAGAAGTTCCGCATGGGAGGTGGCAACTTAATGCTCGCAGCGCCCGCAGAGAAGAGAAAGATCAAATTGTACAGCTCTGAGTTCTACGGCGTGTGTGCGGTGGGAGGCATGCTCTCCTGTGGACTCACACACACAGCTGTGACCCCGCTCGACGTTGTCAAGTGCAACATGCAAATCGATCCAAAGAAGTATAAGAGCATATCCGCTGGATTCAGCCTGACAGCTCGCGAAGCTGGACTCGGTGGTCTTGTCAAGGGCTGGGTACCAACCTTGATTGGATATTCTGTTCAAGGAGCTGGGAAGTTCGGACTATACGAGTTCTTCAAGCAGTAAGTGCAAACGTGTCACACGACTGAGTCCAAGCAAATCAGCAGACTGCAATAGGTGCTAAAGATGCTTCTGTGCTGTAGCTACTACTCTGAGTTGGCTGGGCCTGAGACGGCTGCCAAGTACCAGACAGTGCTTTTCTTGGCGGGATCAGCATCAGCAGAGTTTTTTGCAGACATTGGACTATGTCCTTTTGAGGCTGTCAAGGTGAGTTCGTGCTCTTAGTCGACCTGTTTTCATCCTGCTGTCATTTTGCCATGCGATTCTATGATGTTACAAGCATGTATGCAGCTCAGCCAGACACATGTGGTCCATTGATACAGATCATTTCAGTGTGATGCTGCAACTGCAGGTCAAGGTGCAAACCAGCCCAGGCTTTGCAAAGGGATTGGCTGACGGCATGCCCAAGTTCATTCAGCAAGAGGGTGTGGCTGGGTGAGCACCACCTCTACTCTCTCTCCCTGCTGTGAACTGACTGTGCGACCTAGCCGCTCTCATGAGCTATCTGCATGGCTGTTTTTTCACGGAACGTCAAAGGACATTGAGCAATTTTTTTATCATATATGATAATCTGCATCTTCCTGCGTGTTAAGGCTAGCTTGTCAAGTGCCATCATTGCCCCTTGAATGTCAAGGGGTGTCATCGCCTTTGGGGTTTAAAATGCCATCACTGCATTTTGGCACAGTACACGACATTGTCATGGATGCGCAGGCTTTGGAAGGGTGTGACCCCGCTGTGGGGACGACAGATCCCTTACACCATGATGAAGTTTGGTAAGTCACGCCTCAAGCAGCCTGTGTTGTGCTGTGTATAAGCTACTTGAGGTCCATCATATTCTCCAACAGTGGCATTGTGGGATTGACATGCCAAGGCTTGTGTAGCGTGTAGTTATCGATCGTTGACTTGCAACTTCACAACACCCTGAATGCAACACAGCACTGACCCTGCTGTTGTTGTGCAGCTTGCTTTGAGAACACTGTACAGGCCCTGTACAAGTATGTGGTCCCCAAGCCCAAGGAGCAATGCAGCAATAACGAGAAGCTGGGAGTGTCATTCGCTGCTGGTTACATTGCTGGTATTTTCTGTGCGGTGGTCTCGCATCCAGCTGACAACATGGTGTCCAAGCTCAACTCCAGCAAAGATGCCACAATCAACAGCATCATCAAGGACATGGGCTGGTGGAATCTGTTCACAAGAGGCCTGCCCTTGCGTATTGTCATGATTGGTACCCTGACTGGTCTGCAGTGGGGTATCTATGACGCCTTCAAGGTCTACGTAGGCCTGTAAGTATCCTTCTGCCAGCTTGCTTGATTGCTTCCTCACAGTCAGCTGTTTCACTGATCATGCATGCTACTGCACATTTGCCTTTCCATGCGTTGGATGATGTGTGTGACCTGTGTGATGTGTTCTGCTGTGGCGCCAGATCATTTTCAACAGGTTGGCTGCATAGCATCTGCTGCATTGCAGCGGCATTCAATGACAGTTCAAGTTGCATCTGTGCAGAAGATGTCGTCATGGTGCAGTGCCTGTTGCTTGCCTTCTCCATTCTTCTTACACAGCTATTGATGTTTGCAGGCCAACAACAGGCGCTGCAGCTCCCCCCACTGAGCCCGCAAAGTGATTGTAAAGCCTCAGCATGCGGTTGATGTCCAAGACTGCATACTGCAGACAGCCTGCTGTCATATGTGCAGCCTGGAATGGCTACTAGCTAGTCCCAACATTCAGTACTGCCTCAGCGTTTTCTCAGTACCGCTATACATGCTTCATGCTTTTTGACTTGGTGATAGCTTAGCTGCAATGATCTGATGCAAGACATTTTATGAAAGGTTTGCGCAAGTGTGCATGCAACATAAGTGGTTATCACCGTGCAGGCTAGTCAGTGTAAAACGTTGCAGCTGGCCCTGTCAACGACATCTAACTGCTGTGTGCACAACATGTGCCTGAGCGTTCCATTACAAACAGGTTTGATGTAAAACGCTAGGGAGAAGCAGCAGCATTCCCTTGAAATGCCTGCTTCATATGTAACAGCTGCTAAACAGAGACTCTGAATGCTTTACCATGTCAAAATCTAGCTAGGACCATGACAGACATGCAATGTGCTCACGTGCAGCTGCTTGTGCACAAAGCGCTTGGGTAATGCGCATCTGCTCAACTCCAATTTGCAACATAGCTGTAATGACTATACTCTGCGGCACTGTGTGGCATATGCATCAGCTTAAGGGTGAGTGGCGTCCCAGATACTCTCATGCCTAAGTGACTTCTGAGTCCCAAATACAGTCTGCACATATTGCAGCCCCTGTTCCTGTTGTACAAGATCATGCAAGCAAGTAGCTTGGCGCTGCGGCTGTGCTGACACAGGATAGTTGTGTGTGCTGACAGCTGTCCTTTATGCTTGCCAGCAAATGGGCAAGTCTGTGACTGATTCAACCAAACAGTCATACGTTGAGAAGTGGCTGCCATCCTTGAGACCATATGTATGATTTTGAATGCTTACTATTTTCAGATCTGTTTATACTTGCATTGCTGTCATGTGTGATCGTTCTGTCATTATTGTCTATCAGCCACCTCAAAACTGCCTTGCAATCTGCAGGTGGCACAGCAAATGTCATTTTGCAAGCACGCAAACAGGGCTGTAAACAGGATCTCCTGATCAGAATAGAATCTCACCTGGAACAAAATGTGGTGCCTCATGCTGTGGAGAGGTTGATGACCATCGCAAAAAATGACTATCTGGCAATTGAAGCGCAGAGATATATATTTCCATCTGCTGTTGAGACAATCGTGCATTGCATTGAGATATTCGTAGTCCAGAGCTGCGCCTGTCATAGATATTGCGGAGGGCTGGGTCTGAGATTACCCAATTGTGTGCTAATCTTCCAGTCAATTGGGGCCCTCTGTTAACATGTTCAACGCATGGAGCTACAAAAGGTTCGCCGCCGTCTACCAATAAGGCTAGACTACAGCACTTGGGAGCAGCATCAGGCGCAGTGTTCAGGGGCCCTATGCATGCTAACTTCACTTCTACTGGCAGCTCAAGTTCCTCCAGCAGAGTGAGCAGTTCATTTGCTGTGTCAATGCCACAGTTCGTCGGCTCACTATAGCCTCCCACAATGTATAGATCAGGCGTTTCCATTCCGCGCAGCATTCTAGGCAGGCATTGCACCTGCCCAGCTCGGCGATCAAAGTGTGCTATGCTGTGTCGTCCAGATTGCCGACAGCTCAGCGCAAGTATGCAGCAGGTGGTAGCTTCTGACGAGCAGATGCTGATCCTTTCAGTCTCCTGTGCAATGCATATGGACGCCATTTCGCCTTGCAACACATGCACAGTCTTGCATGCGGGCGGGGGTAACGTTCTCTGCTTGAGATATGCATCGACCTGTCCTTGCGCATATCGGTTCTTACACAGACGCGAGACTATGCATGCGGCAGAAGCTCTCGATGCTTGAAGGAGGGGCTGCCCGTTCAGAAGCAACATCAGTCGGTATTGCTGCGCAAGCTAGTGACCCTCGGCCTTGCACCGGGCTCTGCATGAAGCTGCACACGGCATGCGTGCAAACGGCACGGAGCATATACGTATGCAGCGTTTGGCATGGCGCTGCAGATTGAGCGGCAACTTGCCGTGCATCTTCGGTAAGCCTCAAGCGCTCGATCGGCCGAGGCGCTGCAGAGCGGCATCTGCAGTCATTCCGTGCCGGCAGGTGTGAGGCTCGACAGGGTGTGGCGCAGTCACTCAGTCCTTGCGAACTTTCAGGCCGCATCTGCGCCTCACCAGACAAAAGCCAGACGCGCGCCATCATGCCAGCCACAACGTACAATGCAACCACCGGGGTCAAAGTCGCACCAGATCGTGTGCACAAAGGCCCAGGCCAGGTCAGTGGCTACTTCAGCCGTGTGCATGTGCCTCTGAACGTTTGTTTCGGTGACAGCTAATCCTGACGCTGCTGTGCAGGCTGGCAACAAAAGTGCTCTCACCTACAGGTGCGACATAGGCGTACCAGGATACACAGGTTACATCCCGCAGACAGCAGCCATGCCTCTGCAAACCAAGGGCAGTACTCAGTACATAGGTGGGACCGGCACGTCAGACTTTTGCTGAAGATATGCATATAGATGACAGCACTTCTATAGTCATTGTGTGCAAATGCGCAATTGCTGTTGCAGGCAGGGGATGCACTGTAACCCACAAAGATACAGAGGCAAGCAGCGTGCCTGACTTTCACACAACGAGCTGGTATGCAAACTGCACTTTCTGATGCTGTGAGCAAGCAAGACATGCATGCTGGGTCAGCTGTCTCAGCATGCCAAACAGCTCACAACCTCGTGCCAGTGTACAGGTACAAAAAGCAGTTTCAGGCAGATCCTGCAGCTTACCATAGGCCTAGAAAGGACAATGGTGGGTACTGGATTGCCCAGGTATGGTTTGTTTGACGTAGTACATCATCGAGTTTCTCAGTCACTCAGGCAGTGAGTGAGCTGGTGAGTCAGCCAGTGAGTGTTGCAAATGGTGCTTCAGCAAGCAAGCTTTCAGCAAGTGAGCGCTCCGCATAACAATTGTCAGCTTCTGGCGGCAGCTTCTTGACACAGTGCAGCTTCACATGCTCAGTTGCACCATAGACACGTCGCGCAAGCAATTCTGATCCAGCTAGTCTACAGCCCAAGCATTTCATGGTCGTCGCTGAGTTTGTGTTGCATGCGTTATGCTTTGAGAGGATAACATGATAGTTTCCATGTGGTCATATCAGGCAGACTGGCACGCAATCAATGCATGCATGCTTCGTTCTTGCAGGGATGTGAGACCGCTAGCAGGCCCTTTTCTGCCAGCAGTACTTACCAGGCAGAGCTGCAGCATGGAGGCCCAACAGCTCACCACCAGCTGGCTTCCACTGTGGGCCTCAGAGGAACTGTCAGCTGCTATGACGCAGCTCGTAGGTACAGCAATTTCTCTTTATAGGGACACTCAATATAAAGACGTTGCACTTGCGCCCCAATGTCTGCATTTTGACTGGAGCGGTTCCTGTTGAACAAGGACAATTCAACACAAGGACGATTCAACACAAGGCCGATTTGGTACCAATACAAATTTCTTGATAATCAAAGCAGTTGCCACAGAGAGAAAACAATGCTTGAGGAACCTGCAATGACTGCCATCACACCTTTCCACCACAAGCCTCTGTCAAGTGTTGTTCAGGCATGCATGCAAACTTGATCTGTGTTTCAGTACTGCAGCACAATTGTCAGGTTGCCTGGTAATTGTCAAGCAAACAGGGCATTTGCCTTGGTCAGGGTTCCTTGGCCTGACATGGGCAAAAACAAGCTACTAAGCAGATGGTCCAAGTCTATCTGGGCTGACAGCTTGCATGAGCACAAGCATGTATGCAACCCTTCAGGTTGGCCTCAAGATCCAGAACCACAGCATTTGGGCTTGTTTAAGTAGGTATTGCTGCAGTCTTTCAGTGATATGACTACACTCGAAACAAAGACATTCTTGCTGTAAGGACAATGCAGCTGGAACCAATCTCTGCATCCTGAGTGCGCTGTTACTGCTGAGGACGCACA
The DNA here is from genome assembly GCA_002118135.1 of Trebouxia sp. TZW2008. NCBI lineage: Eukaryota > Viridiplantae > Chlorophyta > Trebouxiophyceae > Trebouxiales > Trebouxiaceae > Trebouxia > Trebouxia sp. TZW2008. Next base: position 108,220 of record BDIU01000070.1, on the reverse strand, counting down.
ATCTGCTTGGGGACATTATGCAGTCAGAATACCAAGGAAATGCTTGTGCGACCATGTGCAGGGGTGCATCCAGTGGCACCATCAAGACGCTGCCAGCATCAGTGAGGCAGCCTCTGGGCTTCCGCACCGTGTACAGCAGCATTCATGCATCAAAGGTACAACACGACTGACCGTAGAACACTAGTGACCTTATATATTGCCATGTGCAGGGGTGCATCCAGTGGCACCATCAAAGCACTGCCAGCATCAGTGAGGCAGCCCCTAGGCTTCCGCACCATGTACAGCAGCATGCATGGAGAGCAGCTGGAGCTCAGCCAGGCCTACGCCCCCACCCCAGCAGCCCACCACTCCCACATAACAACCCCTGCTGCAGCACCCCGTGCCGCCACAGCTGCTGCTGCTGCAACTGCATCTATCACTAAGGGCACACCACTGCAGGTACAGGCTCCTGACGGTGTGTTGCATGGCATGTTTGCAGTCTTTGCTATCAAATGCTGATGTGCTTGACTTGCTGCGGCTGCTGCTGCTGCTGCTGCTGCTGCTGCTGCTGCTTGAGAATGGCTCCCTGTCTGTTGAAGTGAATGATACGGCTGAGGTCTTTGTCGGCAAATGCTAGTGTGCTTGGTCTGCTGTTGCACAGCTGATCAAGCTGCATGTAAGTATGCTCCTTGCATTTGTGGCATTGACAGCTTGTGTGTCAACAAGCTGTCAATGCAAATGGCATGAGTCGCATAGCACTGGCAAGTTGTTAGCTTTTCACAAAAGGTCTCAGCAGATCTGCCCCATTGCAAGCGCCAACCACAACAAAATCACCGCAATCAGGAATCATATGCCATGCCCTAGCTGACATCAGCGTGAGCCAAGCTGATGCCATGTCAATTTTATAGTTTGTTGCATGTACTGTTTCCTTCTGCACCCTCAGAGCAAGTGTCATTGGCACTCAAAGCCAACATGATTGTCCAGAATGGTCCGGCCAGCCATACAATGTGCGCGCACACAAGTCATATAGTTGCTGCTTATGTCAGCTGCAGGACACAAATGCAATGTTCACACTCTATGCTTGCCCTGCAATCCTTGCAGAAGTTTGCGTTGGTTTTGTACCCACTCATCTTCGTATCTGACAGGTCACATCCACCTTGAGGCATGCCCCAGCAGAGGCGGCCAGCCGGTATGCTTCAGACTTCGGGGGGTATGGGCATGACCCTTTAGTGAGGGAGGTGGGTGCAGCCAGGGACATGACCACCAGTGCTACCACCACAGATCTGGCTGCTGGCACAGCTAGAGCCACAAGGCAGCTGCCAGGTCTGGAACAACTAAAATTGTCACATGCTGTGCACAATGCTCATGCATCCGTCACACGCTCTCCATCATAAGGCCCTTTGTGAGGATTGGGTGTCATTATAAAGAATGCACAAGGCTTGACATGCTGACAGGGCCTTGTCCATGCGTGCTGTACACAACCTTTGTGCTGGCCCAGCTAGAGCCACTGCCAGCTACTGAGTCTCCTTCTGCACCGTGATGCCCTGACACTCAAACATCAGGCACAAGCGTGCATAAGGCATGCTCTTGTCTATATATGTTGTGTACAATCAGGCTGGCTTGGTGAATCTGTTGAGCCTGCAGCCAGGCAGAGGCTACACAACAGCACATGCATTTGTGCTGTAGTGCACTCTGTCAAAACGGCTTTTGCGCAAAGCAGAACTTGCTGTAGGCCTGTTATGAGGCGTCAGTTGGAACACAGCCCAGGAGAGATGACACGGCCAGCAGAATGCTGTTTGCCAGACACTGCATATGCCAACAACCACTGACTGCTGCAGGTTACACTAGCTTCAATAACATGCAATTTAACAGGCAGTGCATCTACTTACAAATGTTGCACGGTGCAGGCTACACTGGCTTCATTCCAGGGTCAGACTACAAGGCCTGTTTTGAGGTGTCAGCTGAGACACAGCCCAGAGGAGATAACAAACCCAACAAGCCGCTTGTTTACAGGCAATGCACGGGCTAACAAATGCTGAGTGCTGCAGGCTACACTGGTTTCATCCCAGAGTCAGACCACAACGCCTTGGCCTGTTTTGAAGCTTCAGCTGAGGCGCAGCCCAGGAGAGACGACAAGGGCAGCAAGATGCTATTTGACATGGACCAGTACTCACGCCAGCGAGTGCCTCTGTACACTGGCCATAGGGCTAGGGCGCTTGCCAACCTGAGTGTGGTGGAGCCTGCTCATGGTCCCACTCTACAGACAACTCAGGTGCTGTTGTCTGGGCTGTTGTGAGCTAAGTGTTGAACTTTTCGTTGCACCATGGCATTCCAGTAGAGTGCATACGTGTCTTGTACATCTGAGTTCATGCCGTGTGTAACCCACTGAGCTTTGCACTACAGTTTTGCATTGTGGTGCATCAGGAACCCATTGAGCTTTGCATTACAGTTTTGCTTTGTGGTGCATCAAGAACCGAGCTGTGTTGAGCATGAGATGTTCTCCACTTGTACTGCTTGCACAAGTGAGCATATGACTTGCAGGGCTATGCCAACTTCCTTGCAACTCAGCGGCCCCATACTGTGGACAACTCCAACTTCATCAACAGCAAGAAGGGCATCATGAGCTTCTTCAATGCTGGCAGCAGTATGTTTGCCTCAGACAATGGTCTGGCAGAGGCACAAAAGTTCTACCAGAGCAAAAGAGGCAAAGATGCACGTCGTTGAAAATGTCAGAGACGTGCATGAGCTGCTCTAAAAGAGAAAATTACTTGTATATGCCAATATTAGCTAAGAAGACTGCAAAGGAGTTGAGCAGAGTTTGTGAACAGTCTATTGCCCTAATGGACTTGTTTAAGGGGGCCTTGGATATAAACCCTGGCTATCCTGCGTGTTGATATGCTACTAGTGCTGTTACATGTGGTTAGCTTCTATGCATGAAAGGCATCAGGCTATGTACGGCACACAAAACCACATACACGGGGATAAGTGCACATAGCAGCTTTGTATGCTGTTGCATGAACTCATCAAAGCATTCAATCCTCATTATAACATGCGTTAGACAGGCTCAGCAGGCCAAAGCATTGATGCAGTGACGTCATGACATTGTTTGTACAGATGCTGTCAAGCTGTAAATACTTAGAAATATGCTACTGTACCATGCAAGGTCAACATCATCTGATCAGCCATACTGCATGCATCATAAAGTTTCATTGACGCTGACGTGCTCTGTGCTGTAAGCGGCTGCTTTTGCGCTGTCTGAGATTCCGTGCATGTTCAGCTGACATCTTACATTGCCTTATGTCTGACAAGATTGATGTCAGTTGAAGTCTTGGAATGTTTGCATCTTGCTTGCACAGACTCACTTTGCATCAACTGCAACCACCTAAAGTGCCTCTTTTCCAAACCGCAAACATGCGTTCACAATGTGACTTATGTGAGCTGTAGTATACACAGCTGTGTTTTCTGTGGCTGTCAGACACGTGTAACATATTCAACATTGACATGCTGATTGTGTTGTGCAATACTGGACAATACTGTGCCAGACATTATGCTGATAATCTCATTTTTGCATGGTGAAACCTGGTTGAAAAGCTGACAAAACTGCAGGGCACAGATCCTAGAAATGCAAACGTGTTATGATCCCCACAGTGTTTTCATGCTAAGGGCCGCCCCCCCCCCCCTTGATTCAACTCTGCTGCTTGTTGCTCTAGAACAACAACTTTGGGTTGCCTCTGCTTCCTGAGGCTCCCCGTATGATGCCTAATGGCTAAGACTTCTCTTTTTCTTCATGCTGTATTTCTGCCAGCATTGAAAGCTGGCAAGGCCGGCTGGCTATATTTTCCCTGTTGGACTTCCTCCAATATTTGCTCAGCTTGCAAAACAGCTGTTCTGATGTTCACATTGGCAGGGTCAATCTGATTTGCCCTCCTGAAAGCGGAGATAGCTGCCCTGTAATGACCCAAACCCATGTGGGCTTGCCCCAGCATGTACCATGCATCCGCACTGCAGTGCACAGCAAATTTTCAGCATGGACAAGAAAGGAAGAAAAGTCTATGCTGTTATGCAGCCTGGGACTGCTGCTCGCAAAAAAGCAATCAGCAGAAAGTTGACTTATGAAGAGTCAGCCCAACATGGACAATCTGCATGGAATGCTGACGCATTGCTCAGTCGTAATCCGTCTACTCATCACCACTGACTATGATGAAATAAGACAAACAAAGCAGAAATGGCAAGCACCGGGCAGTAAGCAGAATTGCATGGCAGCGGTGATTGGCAACATGCAGGTGTCAGCCTGACCTTGCTTCGTTTATTTTGGTGCTCTGCATTGCGTCATTCAAGGTTTCCTCATAGTTGCGCAAGTGCATGTAGCAAATTGCTCTATTCAGGTATGCCTTGGCGTTGTTCGGATTGTCCTCAATTTCCTGGTCAAATTGCCTACAAGCAGTCACAAAAATACATCAGCAGCTCGAATGAGCCAACGTGCGTCATGGCATCCAGCGCGTGCAAGTTGGCGGGCCCTGCTCGGCCTAAAGCGTCCAGGATGCAGCGCCATAGCTATAGCGTTATCGAGGGCAACTAGACCGGCGCATATTTGCAAGCATGCACATGTCTTACCTGATTTGCTGTTGAACATCGGCCATTTGAGCGATCATATCGTTACGAGACCAGCCCTCAACACTACTTGCCGACCAGCTGGCACGTTAGATTAAGCGTTCGTTGCAGTGATGTTGACGGTGCGAAGCAGCGGCACTTGCGCTTCCCCTAATGCTGCAAAGCGGATGAAGCTCGAAAGGTTTTGCACGGGTTGAGTGCCTGCGGGCAGTCTTGAGATGGGTGAGAGGTGCAGAGCGTCAGCGCATAGACTGATGTCGTTGTGGACCTGATGTACGACTTGTTTAGTCTGCGCCGGGGCTGGTTTGCAAGCTTGGCAACAAAGCTCTTGCTGGAGATGCAAGGGTTCCAAGGTGGTTTCCACATGGTGCTCTGCCAAGTCGCGCAAGATCGACAGTGCTTTGCGGCCCTTTGTATTCTCGAAGCAATCTTTCGAGTCAATCTGGGATCCCGACCGATTTTTAAAAATTGCTTACCCCGTTAGCCAGCGCGTTTAAGGTGTGTTCCATGCACAACTTGCACGCTTTGTCGCTGCGTGCGCGGTGTGGCAACGTAGGGAGGGCTTGTACACACTTGCATGACACTGAGCCCAGAATGCGTCTGAAACGGCCTGGCATAGATGGTGTGAAGTGTACATGATCAGTGCTTGTTCGATATGCTTCCCGACTTTTGAGTTGCTGGCCGCTCCTGCACTGTCTTCACTACATGAGACAGGACTTGCTGATTGAGCCGTGTCCACATTTCAATTCGTCATTGCCGTGTCCGTATGACTGAACCTAGAAGAGCCTATCAAGCTTCACAGACCATGCCCAGCACATCTGCCGAGGCCGGTCTTGCCGATCAAGAGGTTTTCAGGCGTCAAGTGCGTACAATAGCCATAGCCCTCCTTTTGTTACTGGGTCCATGATGCCTTGCTTGTCTCCATTTCTTTTCTCTGTGCTGTTGTGCAGGACACAACAGCTCCAGGCGAAAGCTCAAGGTGGGGTAGTGCAGTTGGCAATATAGAGGATGCCCGTGTGGCTCTCGACACTCTGGCAAGAGCTATTGAGGATGCTGTCTACCTTGATGAAGATGCATACAATCAAGTTGCCCCAGTCATGCAGTACCAAAGGGCAATTCAGGTAAGTGAAATGCCTGAAGTAGGCGTTGTTTCAATTAAGGTCATTTGCTGACATGCAGCAGCAGATAACTTACTGTTGGCATAGTGTGCTTGTTTGCAGCAAAGTCAGACAATTATCAATGCGTGCATACATACAAGCACGCAAGAGGTCAGCGACATGTTTGATCTGCTTGCAATATTTCTGCTGTGACCCAATTGGTGTTTGTGCTAAGATTCAATGAGCGCCTTTTACATGGCCGTCAACAAGCTCAGTGACAACAAGCTTGTTGACAAAGTTTACAAGGCGCTTGTCAAGACTTGGCAGATACATTCTGTTGTCCCAGACTGCCAGTTGTCCTTTCATGATGCATCATGATGTCATCAACAAAGAGCTTTATTTTACAGCGTAACCATCACAATACTCTCAATGACTGAAGCCTAATCCGCACCTGTTTCCATGTGATCTCTACGAACTTGCCTCGATTGCTCAATCAGACCTTGCAACCTGAAATTGCAACATTTGATTGTGTGAGTCTGCCCAGTCGCATACTCTGCTTGGGAACGCTGGTTCAGTTGTTGAGTGCCTGGTTTCTCTCTGGTGTTGCAGGTGCAGCAACAGAAGGTTGCAGAGCTGACTTTGGAGCTTCAAGAAACTAACAACAAGCTTGAGGAAAGTCGAGCGCTCAAAGAGGCTGCTGATCAGCGCATTTTTGAGATGACTCAAGAGCTCGAGAATAACGCTGGTAGGTATTGAACAGCATGGCTTGCATGTGTCTTACAGATGCTGGAAGGCTCAGAATTACAGCACGACCTGTGACCAAACAATGCTGCTAGGCTAATTCACTAGCTCATGTGCCACCCTGTTTCACTCAGAACAAGTTCGTTGCTGCAGTTGTGTTCAAGATGCATTATGCTGAGCTTTTAGCCAAGGAAGATGAGCTTGCAAGGCTAAAAGCAATCGTAGAGGGGCTGTCAACAGAGAAGTGATGTGACATGCAAGTGGCCTGTCGAAACGTCGTTTAGTGCTTGCCGATTCACCACAGTGTAGTGTGTCATTTTCAGCAAATTCAGTTATTGAACTCTCAGTCTGTCACGTCTCAATACACTATTTGCAAGTCATTTGCAACGAGACAGCTTTTGCTAACAATAGCTTTCAAAGGCTGAATGTGGGCAGATGATAAACACATGTCAATATGCATTCAAAAACACTAAACTCGTAAGAGCAACAGTATCTCGAAAGAGTCGTTTCAAGTGCGTGGGCCTGGCTACGCATCCGTCAACGTCAAAACAAGGACTGCATGGCACAAGCCCAAAATGGCAATATGTTGGGCATGAAATGTGACACCTATAATGAAATGAGCTATGGGCTTTTGCTGCAAATCTATCTGCCCTGCAATGCAAGCTGCTGCTCTTCTGCTCCTTGCTGTTCCTCATCCTCTAACCACTCATCAGGAATCTGGAAGCTGCGAGGGGCGACCTTGTCCTCCAGCGTTCTACGTCTATTGACCACCTCAAAAGCCTCAATTTTATCTCCATCCTCCCAGGAACTGAAATCTTTACAGCCGACACCACATTCATTGCCATTTTCGACTGATTTGACAATTTCCTTGACACGTCGCAGAGAAGAGATGTTGCCCTCAAACGCAGTCTTCTTTTTGCGAGTGACCTGCAAGGGCAACAGCAGACTCATGATCACAAGTAAAACAAGCTGGATAAGTGAGCCACAACATGCAAGGGCACACCTCAGCAAGACCAACATGCTCTACAGCGTGCACACCAAGCTTGCCAGCCTTGACTGACTGCATGATAGATGGTGCAATACATCTGCAGACTGTGCCAGCAATCTGCAAGCATACTTGTCACGACACTATGGCAAGCAGACCCCTCAGCAGGAAAAGAAAAAGAACAGTTCACACCTCAAGGCGTCATGCCAGGAGCCTCGGTGGGTAGAAGCAACCCGGGAATGCAAATACATGAGCAAGCAACACATACCACAATGAAACTGTCATCCCTGAGAAGGCCCTCTGTGACCATGCAACCAGCCACCAGATTGGAGCCTTTGCCAAAGACAGCTCGGACCTCAGCTGCTCCAACAGGCACTCTCTGTTCCAGAGCTGTTAGCTTGCCCTCCATAGCATCTCGCATGTCATCTAGAAGGTTGTAGATGACCTTGTAGGTCTGGATTGTCACCCCTGCATGCAGCAGACACAACTGGGCATGGAAAGTTGACAAGACCTGACCATGGAACTTGATCTGGTATGTCTGGAACGTTACGCCTGCATACAGCAGCCTCGATTTGGCCAACTTAAGCTTGGCTTCCATAGTTGACAGCGCAAGTCAAGAACAGCATGATGAAGCAGGTCCAACACAAGATGTAGCTGATGTTCTTTTCTGATGCTGCATTTCTGAGCAGACCTCAGGGGGTTGCCTGCAATGCTGCAAGACCATGCTCATGCACACACAAGTCCAGGCAGCAATCCCTTCAAGCATGGATTGTTGCTTGTCTGCTATACAGCCTCGTTCCACTGAAGTGCATGCTTTACCTTGCTGCTTGGCTGCGGTCTGTACAGCTTCAGAAGGCTCAACGTTGAAGCCCAGAATGAGACCTTGACTGGCAGCAGCCAGATCCACATCAGACACAGTGATCTCGTTGGGCAGTGCCAGCAGATACCGCAGCACTACACTGCCCTGAGGCAAGTTATTCAGGGCAGCCTTCACTGCTTCCAGACTGCCAGATGCATCAGCCTGCATGCAGCAATCAGGCTTATGGACTTCGCATACCTTTCACAGTTGGGTGACTGGCAGCTGTCAAGACTACTGTCCAAATATGCACACACAGCAAGGGCAGAGACCCTTGGAACCATGTCCTTGTCCCATGACACGTGATGCATTGACGCAAAGGCTGCAGGGGCATCAACAAAGGGCAGCAATCTAAGTCATGAGCCCTTGTCAGAAAAGACCATCAATTGTTTGCACGACAGTGTGCTCATGACTAAACCATCTGCCGCACGCTATGGCAGGCTCTGCCAGCTGGAGTGCGACAGCCGTGCTGATCTTCATTTATTTCATTCTGTGCATCAATGAGCGCAATTACACAATTTGACAGAGAAATATTCCAACACCCGTCCCAAAGGCATGTCAGCTGCTTGCTCACGCAACACATTGTGGGAGTGGCGATCTGGATTGTCAGATGCAATGCATCTAGCTGCTGGTGAAGCTCAACAGTGTTACAATCGCAACAATCATGCTATGCAACGTAACACAAGAGCAGAAGCAGCACCTTCAGGATGACATTGAATTTCCGTAGGTGGTCTTCTTCATCATCTCCATCCATAGTGACATGAGTGGTGGTAGTGGTGGTGATCATGCTGCCACCGCCCGCCTGCAGCGAGAGTCTGTCCATTCTGCGGCTGGAACCAGCTGACTCTGCCAGCTTGCGCCCCTGTAGTCCACAAACAGTGGTTTGTGACGTCACAGCTGCTTTTGTTGCACTAAACTGTCTGCAAATTGCACTCCAAATACAAAGCTGTCTGGAGGTGACTACTGCACTTATTTCTCAATCTGTACTGTCCTTGGCAGGGGTGCAGACGGAATGTAGCCATCTTTCCCTATTTGCATTGTCCACATGACAAGAGTGATGTTGTTTGAGCTGCTGTCTGAAAGAGATTACTGTGACAGTTCCAGCCCGCTTCATGAGGTGGCACTGTGACAGTGTGATTGCTGCTGTGCAGACAGTCAAACAAATGTAAATACCAATCTATATTTGAATGGTACGACACGCATAACTGGATGTGGAAGCTGAATCCTGTAGCAAGATCTTTGTGTCTCTTGCCATGCTAAGAACACTGCCTACAGGCTTGCAGCTCAACTTTGCCTCCACAGCTTAGAAAGCTTGAGCATGATGCTTTTTGTCACCATGTCAACAGAAGACCACAACTTGCGTGCAAAGCAAGCACGAAGTAGCATGCAAGTCAATGCTGACATGGTGACTAACAGCAACAGCAGCCATGCTGTTCAGACACTGTGAGTGCCAAATCTGCACCACATATGGCAGCCTGAATCATGCTACAACTCATGCTTGTAAACAGTACATATTGAGGGCCATGTGCTCAGGGCAGCGCGAAGAGCAACTTAAGCCATACTAAGCACAAAATTGATGCACAAATCAAAGTACTTCCCTATGGCGAGTGAAAACATGGCAGTGCAACAGCTTTCACAGTCAATGCGGCACGCCGCTGAGCTCATGCCTGCTGCAAACAAGTTCGAGAGCTGGTGCAGCCATGACATTAGCGTAACAACGCAAAGCCATAAGAAATTCACAAAGCTGTGAAGCCATGTTTACAGTGAAAGACATGAGCAACAGCAAGCTACCCACCTCATCAAAAGAGGCTGCAACTGTGAAGTCATCTCAACATCTGCAGCTGGCACAGCATGCAAGACCTATGCAAGATGCAAAGCCACGACCATAGGATAAATTTGTGAAGCCGTGTTCACAGTGCAAGACATGAGCAACAGCAAGCTGCCCACCTCATCCAGCGAGGTTGCAACTGTGAAGTCGTCCCCAGCAACTGGCACAGCGTTCAGGCCAGCCATCTGCACTGCTGTGGATGCTGTGGCCTCTTCCTGGTCGCCAGCATTGTCTTTCATGCTGCGCACCTGCAAACAAGTGCTTGCTTCAGAATTGGGTATTTGCTGAGTTGTATTGAACTCTGCTGCCGTACAGTTGTGGTAGGTCATGCTAATTCGGCCCGTCAGGCGGCAAGCATTGTCATTCGTGCTGCACACCTGCACACATTTGTTTGCTTAAAAAGACAAAATGTAAGTCGCGCTAATCAAAGGTTCAACACATTGTTACTGATGTGGTCCTCCATGCTGCTTACCTACAAGCAATTGGGCATTGCAGGTTGTGCTACATAATGGGTGCAGTACACTAGATCACTGACAGTGCAATCGATGCTGTACATGTAGAGGCATTTGCTTGCATGCTTAAATCTTGTGAGTACAGTAGGTCATGCTGAGCAAACCATTCATCTCACAAGGACCACTACAACTCCTGCAAAGCGCAGAACTGATCTTCTGCTGTACATGATTTTCTTTCATTGCACTCTGGCGCTTTGGATTAACAGCAGGGGTTGAGATGCAGTACCACTGCTCAACATATAGAAGCACAGCCATAGCAGCACTTGATGCCTCAAAGCAATTACCTTTCCGTATGCAGCGCCAGCCACAACTACATCACCAATCTTGAGGGTGCCTGTCTGCACTAGCAACGTGGCAATGGCACCAATGCGCCTGTCCAGGTGTGCTTCAAGCACTGTGCCTGCAGCTGGCTTAGTAGGATTTGACATCAGCTGCTCCACTTCTGCAACTATTGCCACTGTCTCTAGCAGGTCGTCCACGCCAGTCCCCTTCTTTGCACTAATCTGCAGAACACAGCCACAACACGCATCAGGCGCTGATCTGTGACAAAGCCAGCAGATGTACCAGGCAATGCCTTGCAGAACACAGCGGGAACAGCAGATTGTCATAACATGTTGCTCCGGTTCTGGAACCAAAGCAAATGTCTCGCGCAGGTCATCCACATCGGTCCCCTTCTTGACACTGATCTGCAAAATGCAGCCAGAACATGCATCAAAGTGAGGCAAAATGTATCAACTGTCTGTAGTGTCAATTCTGCTGACGTGCAAGCCACAACATGCATCTGGGTGGGATCACATGCATCAGCTCTGTGAGTGGCAATGCGATGCTGATCTGCAGACCAAGCTGGAACATGCGCCACAATGACGTGACCCATGTCAGCTGTTTGTCCTCATGTTCCAGCGGTTGTGTGCACAGCCAGCTGCTAGGCCCAAGCACACAATGCAGTTGAGATGTCTCAGACACAGGCAAAACATGTTGGCGATCTGCTATGGAGTGCACAAGTGCTCGTGTCAAAACTTGTTGGGTACAGGCAAAAGGCCTTGATAAGTTGCTATGAAGCGCACAAGTGTTCAAATTTGTGGCCCAAGATCAGATGACAACCTTGTGGACGTGCAGAATGTAACGGGCAGGAAAGAGCACTCACTTCAATGTAGGGAGTTTTGCCGCCCCACTCTTCAGGCAGCAAGCCTGCCTCGCTCATTTCCTGCTTGACACGCTCTGGGTTGGCACCCTCCTTGTCAATCTGCGCACATCACAAACTTATCAATCTCTAGTGCTTGCTCACACAGCCTTGCAGATCCAGCTGCCCATTGCATTCACTGACATGCAGGGCAGCAGCGCTGTGTGTGCGTGATTGCAGACCTGTTGTGATCAAAGTGTATTGCTAAGACAGACTTGCATCATGTGCAACCTCAGAAACAGCAATGACTGATGGCAGCATTCTCAACGCCTATTCTAGGACTGCTGATGCTGCACAGCTTCCATGTGTATGCTCTTGCCATGCATATGCAGCAATGAGCCCCCAAAGGTCTAGCCAAATCATCAGAAAGGATGCCTCCCTTGCCACGCATGCCAGACATCGGCCCACTCAAAGCCATTGGCATGGTCCATGTCAGATGCTGAAGTCAGCTTTGCCTTTGCTCAGCAAGCTTCACGCCTTGACACGTGATCCCGCTGATGAGAAGAACTGGCATGCAAATGGTAAAGCAGTCTATCTTTTTGATGCCGGAAATGCAGACATGTCATAGCAGCAACTGCAAAGTTGGTTTACCTTGTTGATGGCAACAACAATGGGCACTCCAGCAGCCTTGGCATGACTGACAGCTTCAAGCGTCTGAGGCCTGACACCATCATCTGCTGCTACAACTATGATGGCTATGTCAGTCACCCTGGCTCCTCTGGCACGCATCGCACTGAAAGCCTGTGGCAAAGCAACAAAGGGTCAGTCACTGACAGTCATACCTTCCTGACATCGCAAAGCGCATCAGCACTCCACATCACAAAATACCATGCAGAATATTTGTTGCTATGCAGTGCTGTGACCAGTCATTGATGAGGCTCAGTCACAGACTCGGTGACTAGTCGCCCACTCAGGCTGATGACACAGACACCATGCTAAGAGCTGTAAATGAGCTATGACCAGTCAACTGAAAAAAACATTCACTGAAAGCCGTGTAGTTCTGATGTCACAGGACACATGATGAAATCTGTGACTGCCCAGTGCTGTGACAGTCATAAAGGGGAATACAGTAAACTCTCTTTGTAACGACTGCTTTGGTTACCAAGAAAATTGTCCTTACATCGAATTGTCCTTACTCAGAGGGACCAGTGCATGCAGAATGCAGTGATTGATTACCAATGGCGTTGTCCTTACATCAAGATTGTCTTTACATCGAATGTCCTTACAAAGAGAGTTTACTGTAGCGCAGTGCCTGTGTGCAGCACAGTGCAGAGCAGAAAGCATTGCTTCATGCTGACTATTCGAACGTGATCACAGGCAGCTTCAAACAGTTTGCATCAAAGCAGCAGCAGGAGGCCGCAGTAGTGATCACACTGTGTGGCATGTACAGCAGCATGGCAGATAAGAAAGCTTTACCTCATGGCCAGGTGTGTCAAGGAATGTGACTGCCTTGACATCGGCATCTGTGTCTACTGGCACTGTGTATGCACCAATCGCCTGTGTGATGCCTCCTGCCTCGCCTGCTGCTACCTTTGACTTGCGTATTGTGTCCAGCAATGATGTCTGCAGGAGCAGTGTGTGTCAGCCAACCAGACTTTACTGTTGCTGCAGCTTCAGAGACCACACAATTGGTTCGAAGAAGCAATGCTGCAAGCGGTCTGACTGTATGCTGGAATGACGCATGCAACAACAGATATGCACTGCTTTTGAGCACCTCTGATCTGAGTCAATCTCTGCAGGAGGCATTGCGCCAAGAGCTGTCAAGCACAGGGCGAAGTGCCAGAGCTGTAGCTCGCACAATCATGAAAGCATGCACAGCTGCTGGTTGATTGTGAGTTAAGCATCATAATGTGCAAGCACTACATGCTGTACATAGCAAGTGCAATGTCTCAGGTGGCAGTGACTGACCTTGCCATGATCCACATGACCCATGACAACCACAACAGGTGGCCGAGGCTCCAAATGCTCCAAGTCTTGCTCATCTGTGTACTCCGTAGTCTTGCGAGCAGCGTCATCAACCTTGGCCTCATCTTTTTCAATGATTTCAACCTCAAACGCAGATGCTGCAATCTCAACCGTCTCAAAGTCAAGGACCTGGTTGACCTGGGCTGCCACGCCCTTCATGAACAAAGCGACCACAATATCCTCGGGGTCAACTGCAATACGGCGCCCCAACTCTTCCACAGACATGCCTTCTAGGCCAACTTCGATGATGTCCTCCTTTACAAGCTTCTCCTGGGCATCTTCACGCCTCTGCTTGCGTTCAGCCTTTGTCTCTCGGGGCTTGGGAGGGCCACGACCCCTGCCGGCAGCCCGACCTCCAAATGGCTGTCTGCCGGCCTGAGGCCCAAACCTCCTGCCTGCAACAACACAACATGACAGGACTGAGATCAGACATCACACAGAATCTGTCTTACTCCCCCTTTTACCCTGACCCAAGCTCTGATCTTCAAGAAGGAAAGAAATGGTGCAAAGCAAGCTCAAGAAGCTGAGCACAGAAGGAATGATAGCCAAGTGCAGCTGCCTGCTGGTTAGCATCCTGGCTCCTGCTTGGCATGCAGATACATGGAATGGAGCTTATGCAATGCAAGTCAAGCTGACTGCCCAGCAATGATGGGCAGAACGCAGCACAATGCTCACATCAGCTTCTGGATGATGACATTTGTGGCAGCAACAACCAGACAGCAGCCTTGGATTGACTTAGGTGCAGAAGCTGCAACATTGGACAAAACCCAGCTACACACAGCAAATCCAAAGCTGAAAGCTGAGCTGTTGTTTCTGCGTGTCAACAATCAGCTGTTGTATGTGCATGTGAAAATAGGGCTGCTCTTTCTGCATGTATACCAGCAAAGCCTCCTGCCACTGTGGAAAGGCACAAGCTGCTTTGGCAGCTTACCTCTGGCTTTCAGCTTGTCATCTTCTGCCTCATCATCTGCACTTCGCTTCTTTCCCTTGGCTTTGCCACCACTTGGTCTAGCTTCATCAGGGGGAGGCATGCCAGGTTGGGCAGGTTGTGCTTGCCTGCCCATAGGGGGCCGCTGGGCTGGACCCCCCTGCCTGGGAGGGGGTCTGCCCGCCCCATTGCTGCCAGGGTCACCCCTATATGGGCCATCCATGCTCCTGTTCTGGTTCTGCCTGCCCCGCGAAGCAGCATAGGCGTCAATGTCAACAGAGCCTTGCCTGTTGGGGCCTGGTCTAGGCCCAGGTCTCATACCAGGTCTGGGTGCCAGGAAGGGTGCGTCTGCAGTCTGTGGTCTAGGAGGCGGCGCAAGGGTTCCAGAACCAGCTGCCTGAGGGCGTTGCGGTCGTAGCGGGCCTCCCCGCGGTTGCTGAGGTCTGTTAGGCTGTGCTGGGTAATCTGAGGACTGCCGTGACATGGGTGAGGATGGCCCACCGGGGCGCTGCTGGGGCCGAGGAGGGGGCCGATGTGGGTCAGTCATACGGTCTATGAACTTGTCCATTGCCTTCATGTCATTGCTGGCTCGTAGCTCTTGGCGCTGGGGTTCCTGAGGCATCTGAGGTCGCATTGGCCTGTTGAGTTGTCCTCTGGGAGTACCAGGGGGCCTTACTGGTCTCCCTTGCATGCCTGGGGGAGGTCGTGGGCGCTGGGGGTTTGCAGGATTTTGATTAGAGCCTGAGGGCGCTGCTGCTGAAGCAGACCGTGACGATGGGCTGTCAGGCTGTTGTGGTGGTCTTGCATCTGCGCTGGATCTGCTCTGCGGAGGAAAAGAAGGTCTGCCAGCAGGAGATGAGGGCCTTGCATCCTGTGAACGACCTTGAAAGCCATCTCTGTCCTGTCTGTAACTATTCTGTCTATTGTCTTGCTCGTTGAACTGTCTATTGTCCTTTCCTTGGAAGTCTGGTCGATGCTGTCCGTCACCTGGTCCAGCCCTTGGGTTCTGACGCTGTTGAGGATCACTAGAGAAGCTGCGGTTTCCATTGTCTCCAGGGCCACTGCGAGGCCTGGAGAAGTCTTGCTGATCTCTGTGCGGTGGAGCTGGCGGTGGGTTGGGCCGAGCATTTCGTTTCGGAGGACCCCTCAATTGGGGCCTTGAAGCTAAACTTGGAGACTGATCATCAGCAGCGCGGGTCGGGATACACCTTCGCGCCCTGCTGGAGTGCAACTGCTTGAAGATGCTCTCAAGCAAGTGACGACGGTGTATGCAATGCTGATGTTGCAATGTCCCCGTGGTGAACACCATGACCACTTTGTCACGGTGAACGGAAAGCTATCGCTGCAGCACTGGCAAATTTGCAGCACAACTGTACACGCAGGCCAAGTAAGATCACGTAGGCCTTTAGGGTCTTGGAAGTTACATTCACAAACCCTGAGAAACTTATGGTTTCCTCCTCACTTGCCTTCGTTTGTCACTTGACTTCAGGATGGCCTACGTAGCGCAGGTGGGCATACAGCCGTATCCAGGATGCGCAGCAAGAGCTCCAAGCACCAGGTCTGTCATCCAGTGCTGTCCCTGCTGTGCATCAGGTGTATCGATGCCTTGTCTCACCTTGTGCTGTACTCATTGCAGGGCCTGGAGCCGTACGTCGCATTGTATAGGTTCCCGGAAACAACGTGAGAACGTTGGAATGCATGCAAGCTGCCACACCTGCCATGTCTCAAGTGAACACAATTTCAAGTGTTGTTCCTTTGTGTACAGGTCAAATTCCAGGCACGGTGCCTGCTCCAGACTTGTTTGACAAAATACATGCTGCAACAGCATCAATACGGTAAGCTCTGCAGCCACCCGTCAAGATCTTGCAGCCACTGTGGCCTGACACGAATTTGCGCTGTGCAGCTCAAGGGGACCCAGAAAGCAAGTAACAAGAATGATGCCTATTGGCGTACCCCGAGTGCCTTACAGAGCACCCAGATCAAACAGATGGCAATGGGTGGACCTCTGGAACGTCCTGGTGAGCAAGCTGCCCTGGCTTTCTGCTTGTTGCTAAGGCTCTGCTGCTCCTACCACTCACTTGCTGCTGCAGTACCAATTGCACATCATCCATCTCTGCCCATTAGTCAGGCTTAGCTGCTCAAGGGTGTCCTACTCAATACACATCTGCTGCTGCAGTACCAATCACGCATCATCTTCCTAAGCAAACCTATGGATGATGAGCTGGGCAACCAGCTTGTTGCAACAATGCTGTACCTGGACAGTGAAAACAAGAAAGACATACAGTTGTACATCAATTGCTCTGGTGGAGAGGTAAGTTCCCTTGATCTTATGCAGACCGCATCATACTGTCTATCTGGGTTGCGGAGTTTGTCTATGCCAGCCCCTCAGTGGCCTTGCATGACGCCTTGGTATGTTGCACTGACAGTGACTAACACAATGCACTTGATGTCTCCAACAAATGCTGGTCCTTGCATTATAGTATGATTCTTTCCTAATCAGTCAGTGAGGCTTGTGGTTCCATACAGGTTGTGCCAACTCTAGCATTACATGACACAATGAAGTATGTAAAGTCTGACTGTCTCACAGCAGGCTTTGGAGGATGCGTGGGAATGATGGGCTACCTGCTAGCAATGGGGAAAAAGGTGCGATGCTGCCACTGCTGTACGTTATTGTGCAGCCCGTTACTGTGGTGCCCCAGCCTGTTGACAGTCCTTTGGGCAATTGCAGGGAAAGCGGTATGCAATGCCAAACACAGTCATCATGCTGCATCATCCTTCAGGCGCAGCCAGGGGACAAGCCTCAGACATACAGAATGAGTCACGGGAATTGTCAAGAATACGCAATTACATGAATCATGCACTGTCAGATCAAACTGGTCAGCCATTGGAGAAGGTGGGTCAATGACATTGACAGCAAATCAATAAAATGCTGCATTATCACGCTAAGCAATGAATTCAGTGTTTCCAGCTTGCCTGCAAAAGCTTTGGACTGCAGGTCCAGAGGGATTTCAACCGGAACAAATATTTCAGTGCAGAAGAAGCGCAAGAGTATGGTGTCATAGACAAACTCTTGTATCCTCCCAAAAAGAAAAGAGACACCAGATAGCAAGACTAAGCCACGCCCGCATGTACGCTATGCAAGGCCAGCAAACCGAAAAGGCTTTGCATCTTTGGCTTGTCTAGAAATGTGGAGGGCTCCAGCATCTCTTGCTAGCACTTCTGCAGTATCACAGCTTCCCAGCGCGCCCTGAAGCTCAATGCCAATGTATTGGCCTGCATGCAACACAGCAGCTCAGCAGCTTGCGCAGACCGGATGCTCTCATCACTAGCATACATGGTTGCTGGAGTTTCACGCCTCCTTTTACAGCGTCACAAAGGCCTGCACTCTTTGACTGTTGGCGGCAGCTGCAGCTGCCCAAGTCTTGTTCAGCAAAGCTTAGCTGTATGAATCGTGCTGGACCACATACATTGCATTGTCTTGAAAGCACAAATTGTATTGCAGCCTCTCAGCAGACTTGACATGCAGTTACTAAAGCCTTGGACACATTGATTTGACAGTGGTGGCCGATTTTGTTGGTCAGTTGTTGGCTGCATGTATCTGCTATCTGCCTGATATCAAGCAATGAAGACCTACCTGGCTGCAGTAGAGATGTGCATTTTGCATCCTCAGTGCTGCTCTGTCGCAATGCTCTGCATGCCTGATCATCAAAGTTGACTTCATTGGTTCGTGCTAATTTGATGTCCTGTAACAAAGGTTGTAGCGTGAGTCTTGCTAGCATCATAAATAGTCACGAAGACCCTGTGACTGTGCTGATGCATTTGCTGCTAATAAATGCTGCACGTCATGTACCTGCAGCTCCAGTTCAACTTTCTGCAACAGGGTCATGGCAGCATCTGGTGCAGCAGCAGGGAATAGCACCCAAAGGAAGCCTGGCTCTTCCGGCTGTGACAGTCTTTCACCACGTGTTTTGACAACAGCCTGCAGAAAGTGCAAATGTAAGATACATGTGTTCATGAGAACAGCTGTGTCCTACTGCTTTGCTTTCTGTGCAATTGCACTGTGATTGACTGGCGCATAAGCTAGTGAATTTAGCCTAGCGGCATCCACCATTGCATTTGTGACAGGCATATGCAGTGATGCCGCTTGCAGATGAGGATGCCTTACAGCGAGCACCGGGCATAATGCAGCTCAAGAAGCCCAAAATCCTCCTGATACATGCTTGCAGCCTGCAGTACAGCCCCCTCAACAAAGCATGTGTGAAGCATGTCTATCCTGGCGATCAGCCCACCTCTGACTCCCCTTCACAGATGATGGCATGCGCTTCAGTTGCAAGCGGGTCAAGTACTTTGAGACTTGTCAAGTCCTGCAGGACAGTGACATAGCACAGCATGTTGATTCTGTAAACCTTGTGCAATGCTTTGCAAGCAGCACATGCTGCTGCTGGATAACAATTGTTACCTGTGGTACAGTGTCCCAATTCTTTGAGTCAGGGGTGAAATCATAGACATCACTCCAGAAGTTCTGAAATTTGGATAATTTGATAGACTGCATTTGTGCTGCGCAGCCACAAGTCATGTACTTGTGAGATTTACACAAACAAGAACTGGCAGCATGCATCAAGCAACAGCACGCACCTGTCAGCCCTTTGTATGCAATGTCATAGCATCCAAAGAGCATTTTGGTAGAGGCTTCAATGATGGGCTTTGTACAGCAATGTATAATGCATGTACACCCATGGCAATCCCTTGTCCTACAGCACTGTCCAATGAGACAACCTCTACAAGGACCAAACAAGCATACTGGGCCAGCAGTAGCATTGTGAAGTCACACTCACCTGAATTGACGACATACGGCAACAATCGTGCAATTCTTGCAGTTGTTGATGAACAAGCTGTGACAGCAAACAGATCAGTGTCAGCTAAAATAGCGCTCTAGTTTGAGCACTTGACAGCCTCCAGGCGCAGCATGCTAGCACCTGCTGTCAACAGGACCAAGCAAAATGCGGCAATCTGTACAGTCCTCAACAGAGATGGTTGCTGAGACATCAAACACGTATAGTTGGCAATCCTGCAAGCATGTCATACTTTGTCGTGTCAACGGAGAGTATACTTTGGTTTAAACCGTCAATTTTGCATCTTGACAGCTCACCACACACGCCTCTATAATAAACTGTTGACCACTGACAGACCTGCACAAGCCATCTTAGCTTAAGCACAACACCGTGTGCATCAGGGGAAGCTGGCGGAGAAGCTGGCGGCTGGAAGCTGGCAACTCACCCTGCAGTCTTGACCTTAGTCTCAGTCTGCAGGCCTTTGAAGGTAAAGTCTGCTGGATCTGGACGATCTGCTTGCTCCCAGGAAAGCACACTTACTGGAGATTCTGTCTGACCGTCCTGCGACGCCATCAAAGGTAAATTTGTTACACTGGCGACGTACTAAGAAGTGTGCAGTACCTGTATGCGGTAGGCCGACGATCTATCACGGCTGGTAGATAAGAAGCAGCCCATTTGGGGTTAGAGAGGCTGTCCAACTCCAGCCATTTGGCAATCTACATTTCAACGGTGCTTACAGGCAAGCTATTCGTCCCCAGGGGTTCCTAAACATCAATGTGCCGCATTGAGGTTTAGCATGCAGCAGCTCAAATTTGTACATTTGGGCCTTGTTCTTGACGCGGGCTTGCTCGCTCCTCTTCTTCAGATCTTCAGTGCCTAGACTTTGCCTCAGCACGGGGCTGACGAGCTTTTCACCGCGAACGAGCAAAGGCGAGTTTGCCTTCATCAGTTGCATATTGTCGAAGGCTGGCGAGAGCACGTCTTGCGATTGTGCTTCAGTCCAAGCCTTTTGCGCGACACATAGCTCAAACTTCATATTCCAGGTAGATTGGTTAAGCTGCTGCAGAACTCGACAGGTGTGGCAAACACCAGTCAGGCATCGGCATTGGATCTTTAAAACCTTGGTTCTGGGCAGTTGCGTGCGCTGCATTGAGTCAGGTACTCAGACTTTGCTGAGCCCTCTACTACTTGTGCGCGGCGTGCGCAGCCGGTCATCATGGCAGCGCAGGGCAAACGAAACCGATCGGTATGTTTGCTGTCACACATTCTATAGATAGCATCTCTCAGCAGTCTTTGGAGCAATGCTTCACTTCAGTGTTGTGTGTGCTGCAAATATGTGACATCCAGGCATACTTTGTTGCTCTTGACTTCATGCACTCATTCCCCTGAATGTCATATACAGTACCACTTGCCTCGATCACTCAACTACAACTTGACCTTGCAAAATGCAGTTCAAGATAGAGCCCTTCAAACACCCAGTAAAGATGGATCCCAAATATGGAGGTATGGATTTCTGAGTCGCATACTGTTCATGTCGCAGCTGACAGCAGCACACATGGCGGCAGCACACAACACATTAATTTGATTGCAGAGAAAACATGGAAGGTGCTGAACGATGCTATTCATGAAATCAACAATCACAACGCCAGCGGCCTGAGTTTTGAAGAACTTTACAGGCAAGTGTTGCACAAGCCGCAATGGTCCAGCTGTTTTGCTTACATAGCAGTACTGATGTCAACCAAATTGCAGGAATGCATACAACATGGTCATCAACAAGTTTGGCGATCAGCTATATAATGGTCTGGAGGAGACAATCATCAAGCATTTGCAGCTGATTGAGAAGAAGGTGGAAGAAGCTCAAGGAGAAAGCTTTCTGCGTGAACTCAAGCTTCGATGGGACCATCACAACAAGTCAATGCAAATGATCAGGGACATTCTCATGGTGCGCAAAAACCTGTCGCACACCCTGTAACTGTTCCTCTTCTTGCAAAGCATGGCATGAATGACCAGCATATCAGCGAATAAGGTGCAGCATGCTGTGACTACTGTTGTACAGATGCTATTTCAAACATCTGCCTAAGGTCTCCAACCACCGAAGAAGTGTATCGACCTCATCAAAGTCCCTTTGGAATTTTATTTTTGCTTTCTTGCAGTATATGGATCGAATTTACGTTAAACATCAGAACAAAGTGCCAGTGCATCAGATGGGTCTTGACAAATGGCGGGATGTGGTAGTCCGCAACAAGCGTGTACGTGAGCGGCTGCTGACAACACTGCTGGACATGATTCAAAAGGAGCGCACTGGCGAGGTCATTGACCGAGCACTCATGAGATCCATAACCATGGTGAGCTCACGCACATCTGATGCGCACAAGTTTTGCTTGCTGCTTGCTGCAGTCCTTCCATTGTGTGTCAAAACGGGGCATGTCAACAATGACAGTGGTGTGCTTTCCCCTGCTTTGTGAGTGGGTGCATGCTCTGCTAGCATTGAGGTGATCATTATGCTCCTTACCTGCTCCCTTCGCTGACCCCTCAATGATCCTGCTTTGCATCTGTGCGCAGATGCTGATGGACCTTGGCCCTGTTGTGTACGTGGAAGACTTTGAGAAGCACTTCCTTGCAAAAGCAGCAGAGTTCTACCAGGTGGGTCATACTGCATGCTCTGTCAACGAGTGCCTCACATGTGCTTGCGCGCGCTGATGAGCATCAGCTGGACATGGCAGGGCAAAACGCAGCTCATTGATGGTTGTGTATTCTGCCACAACGGGCCCATGTGCTAAGGCAGAAAAGATTGCACTGCATCGCCTCAGCAACATCTTCTGCATTCATCATGTATTTATGCAGGCATGAAGTTGACCCAAGCTGTACGTACACTGCGTGGGCTTTGCAAGACATGTGGCAAACCCTCTGCATGTGTGCAGGCTGAAGCCCAATGCTACATTGGTAGCAGCGACTGCCCTGACTACCTCAGGAAAGCAGAAAAGCGGCTTGGGGAGGAAATTGAACGTGTTGTAAACTACCTGGACCCTTCAAGTGAAGCGCACATCACCAAAGTTGTAGAGAATGAGCTCATTGGCAAGCAGGTCTGCTTCAATCACAGCGTGCAGCCTTGCTTCAGACCAGTGTTTGTTTTAGATATGTTTTATATTACATGTCGTGCGCAGGGGTCAAACTGGTGCTTGCCTACTGCTACAACAACAGAGATCATTGTCTTGCAGTGAATGTAGCAACAAAGGTCAAGATAGATTTGTGTTGCCGAGGCTCAGGCCTTTGCGTTTGCTGTGTGTTGTGGTTGTCATCAAGTAGCATATGTGCATAGCTTGGCTGTACCATTGCGCAAGGCTGAGCAGACAAACAGGGTTTGCAAGGCCTGTATTACTTGTGCCTATTCACAGCTTTTACGACGGCAGAGACCAAGAGCTTTGTAGCTTTCAGCACCTCCTGCAATCAAAGCCGCAACATGTGGGCTGTGCTGCAGATGAGAGCGCTAGTGGAGATGGACAACTCAGGGCTGGTAGTGCTGCTAGAGCAGGACCAATATGACGATCTGGCTCGCATGTACTCCCTGTTCAAGCGTGTGGATGACGGCCTCAACATGATACGCAAGATCATGGGCGAGCACCTCAAGACTGCTGGCAGCGCTTTGGTGCAGGACCCAGAAAGCATTAAAGACCCAGTTGACTTCGTGCACCGGCTTCTGGCTATGAAGGACAAGTATGACAGGTAGCACAATGAAACTTGGTGCAGCCATGCTACTGCATATTTATTTGCTACTGAAAGCTGGTCTGGGCTGATATCTAGCTGCATTTTGGCTCAGGCACAAGATTGCATGGTCCTTTGAGGCTGTCAAGAGCTGTGTCACAAGCGTCAAAGCTGAGCAAGCAACTTCAGTCGCCACGACAACTACAGCAGCATTTGTGCATGCAAGTATGCTTGGTGCTGTCTTTGTAGTCCTGCCACAAAGCAGCTGCCTGCTGGCAAAGAAATGTGCATCGTGGCATCTTTAGATGAGTGTCAATGTATGCCATAAACTTCCAGATGCCTTTGTCAATGAATGCTTACATGCTTGTGCAGCACAATCTGCTTCCAGGCATGTCAGCACACGCAATACTGCTGCACTCTCTGACCAGGCAAAGCTGCAAAACAGCCAAGCATCTTTCTGACCAGCAGCTATCTTTGTTGCAGGATTATTGCCACCTCCTTCAACAATGACAAGACTTTTCAGAACGTGTTGAACCACAGCTTTGAGTCTTTCATCAACCTCAGCCAGCGCAGCCCTGAGTTCATCAGCTTGTTCATGGATGACAAGCTTCGCAAGGGCCTGAAGGGCATGACTGACAATGACATTGAGGGTGTTCTGGACAAGGTCATGATGCTCTTCAGATACCTTCAGGAGAAGGATGTGTTCGAGAAGTATTACAAGCAGCATTTGGCCAAAAGGCTGCTGTCAGGGCGCACGGTGAGCATAACAAGGCTTGCATATCTCACGGTGGATGCAAGTTGCCACCTGGCCGCGCTGCAGGAAATGCATTAGCTGCTCTAGCCCCTGCTGATCTGCTGTCACTGCTCACTGGAGAGTCAGAAGCACTTATCTGCTGTGGGCATGCCAAGAGGCATTGCATGCTTTGCAACCCAGTGCTTACCCTACTTGATGCCAAGTTTCAAGCCAAACAGGCAGCATTTGCCAAATGCACAGTTGACATGTCTTTTGACACTCCTGTTGAGCCCTCATGGTGGCCAAGACTGATTGATAGACAATCTTGATGCCTGCAGACGTCAGATGATGCAGAGCGAAGCCTACTGGTCAAGCTCAAGACAGAGTGTGGGTATCAGTTCACTAGCAAGCTGGAAAGCATGTTCACAGACATCAAGACATCACGGGATACCATGATGGACTTCAAGGCGCAGGACAATGGCGCCTCCACTTCCTCCTCATCAGAACTTGATCTTTCTGTGCAGGTGCAGAAACTTCTCGTTGCGCCAGTCTTGATCTTCTGCACTGCAATAGCTGTGCGGCACTCTTGCATCTGTATTGTCTTTGTGTGGACTTCATGCTGTGTCAACAGCAGACAGGTCAGAAACTGCTCAACTCCAGCTTATGATCAGCATTTGCTGCCATTCCCAGACACCAGTCAATGTCAAGCAGTCCCTGCGTTCAAGCTGGTCCGTCTGACTTCACAACACCAGTAGCGACTGTTCACCATCTCAGCAAGCTCATGCATTGCATGCTGCTGCAGCACTTACAATCGCTTGTTGGTGTCCCGTGACGTAAATTGTCAACGATTGTACGCCTCAGCTGGTGAGATGAGTGTATCCGAGGCTGTCTGCAGCTGAGATTGTGCTGAAGCTTTTTGAGCCGGCTGTTGCGCTGCTGCTGTCAGTCACAAGCAATATTGCACAGGCAACGATTCCCCGATGGTGTGATGAATGTATGTTAGCACTTACAAGTGCTTCAGCCTCAGGAATGTCATTTGCTGCAGGTACTGACTACAGGGTCCTGGCCAACTCAGACTGCGCCTAAGTGTACCTTGCCTCGTGAGGTTGAGCAGGCTTGCACACGATTCAGGGACTTCTATCTCAGCACACATAGCGGGCGTAAGCTCAGCTGGCAGACCAATATGGGCAATGCAGGCAAGTCACAGCCATTTGCAGGATCAAACATGCAGAATTGGGCCTTGTATTCTTGTGTGCTGCTTGGGTGCTCACGCGGCTTTTGTGTATCGCATTCGAGCTCTGGCTGCATGCTTTTGGATCAGAGCGAATGTTGCATACAATGCGCATACTGAATTCTTCCCATTTCAAGCTAGCAGGGCTTTGGTGATGGCTACTGATGTGACTTCAGCTTGTCATGTATGTACAATGCTAATCATATGCTGTTCCATTCACATGCAGACATCAAGATGCAGTGGGGGAGCAAGAAGCACGAGCTGAATGTGTCCACATATCACATGTGTATATTGTTGTTGTTCAATGAGGCAGATCAACTGTCCTACCAAGATATACAGTCAGCCACTGGCATTCCTGCTGGTGACCTCAAACGGGCCTTGCAATCACTGGCTCTCATCAGGGTAAGGCTCTGTCAATTGCTGTGCAGTTGCATAACAATAATATGCAGACAAGTCCAATTTTAGCTGATGCGTGCCTGGCCTAACTTGTCTCTGACCAGTGTGCCATGGTGTATGGCCATCAGATGTAGCGCAACAAGGTGTAAAGATGTATCATTGCTGTATATTGTATATGTTCCCTTGACCCCAGACATCCAGAATTGCTGGAAAGTGTAACCTTTCATTGTCATTACTATGTTTGTTGGTATTACTATTGTCATCATTGTGTTGATTACTTGACCCTAGCGTTTACTGTCTAGTTGCTGGACAACTGAGACACTCAGCACAACCATTTCTGCCTGAATAAGGAAAGAGATTGCCGAAGCATGTCGCTTTCACATTGCAAAACATGTAGTATCATGTTACATACTGCGTGATCTGCAATACAGGGGAGAAATGTACTCAAGAAGGAGCCACTTGGCAAAGAGATCAATGAGGATGATGTGTTCAGCTTCAACGAGGAGTTCCACAACAAGCTGTACAAGATTAAGATTGCAACTGTCTCTGCGCAAAAGGAGAGCGAGCCAGAAAAGCAAGAAACGCGGCACAAGGTGAGCTACTGCACTTCTCACCCTTGTGCAAAGTGGTTTCTGATCCTGATCAGTTGAACATGCATGCACAGTAGCTGTCATGTCATGCGCTACCTGAAATCCACCACCTGTTTTGTTTGCCAGCTCAGGCATGTTCAGTCCTGCTCATATGCGCGTAGTGTGTCAGGCGCAGAAATGTCATTGTTGAGGCCCTGCATCAATCAGACAGTACCTAGCTCTTACCCCGTCTGCACGAGAAAGAGGCTGTGGTGTTGAAGCCAGTTGCTGCAGATTTGGCAAATTTGCTGATGTGATTTTGGCGTGTGCATGTTGTACAGGTTGAGGAAGACAGGAAGCCGCAGATTGAAGCTGCCATAGTGCGTATCATGAAGTCCAGGCGCATCCTTGATCACAACAGCATTGTGACAGAAGTCACCCGTCAGTTGGCTCCTAGGTTCCTTCCCAACCCTGCTGTCATCAAGAAGCGCATAGAGTCCCTGCTCGAGCGAGAATTTCTGGAGAGAGATGCAACAGATCGCAAACTGTACCGCTACTTGGCATAACTTTGTGTATCACTAGCCAGTTGCATCAGTGCTGCTGATGCCCTTGTTGCTTCTGTGTCTTTTGGTCGTCTGAGTCAAGGGTCATCTGGTTCTGCTATAGACTGGGGACATTTAATCTTTATTTTGCAGGGTTTTGCCTGCTCTGCTGCTTGTGAGGCTGTTTTGTAAGCGTGTAGCCTGCCATGCATACAGGACATTGCTATATATGCTTCATCTGCATTGATGTTTAGGTGTATCCTCTGTACTTGTCTCAATCATGACGTTCTTGCAAATCAGGCTTGCCTCCCTTGTGTGCTGCATGTCATGTCAAGGCTTGCCCTGCAAGTCAATGTCGCTTTGCTATAAAACCTTAGCCGTTTTTTTCGAGATAAGCCTTGGAGCAAGACCCTGGAGTGATGACTGCTGACATTTTGGAAGCCAACAATCTTGAACCAGAACTGCTGCACAATAGGACAAAAAAGTGTCTGCGACAGCGAAGTCTGCCGAGCTGGCCGTGCACGACCGTAGTGCATCGCGCTGCATAGCAGCTTGGATTGACGCAAGCACTTGCGGCGTTGCAAAATTTGTGATCCAGTTCAGATTGTGGCTTGCTGTCGGCAACCCCTGCAAGACTGACCTTCCCGTGCACAGCATGTCGGATTCGGATGACAACATGCCTCTGGCGCAGAGAGGTGACAAAGCGCCCGTGCAGCAAAGCGACGACGAAGACGATATACCACTAGCTCACAGGCCAGTCCATCACAAACCCAGCACTAACGGCAATACTGCCACGACCAACGGGCTGTCAGGCTCTCACCCGCAGCCCGTTGTTGCCACTGCTGCTGCTGCGCCGCCCGTAGCTTCACAAAGCAACGAGGACTCCTCGGACGACGATGATGTACCCTTGGGTATGTCAGCATCGAGCAGGCGCGTTTGCAACCCACCACAAACCACAACAATGGCATTCTCAGTCAGATGTGCATATGCAGCCCAAAGACAGAAGGCATTGGCAGCACAGAAGGCCAAAGCAGCTCCAGCTAAGCCTGCACCAACTGCAAAGCCTGTTCCCAGGAAGGCTAGCAATGGCCCGGTCAAGCAGAAAAAGCAGAATGGCACTGCTGGAAAGAGACACAGAGCCCTTGAGGATAGTGATGATGACAATGATGATGACGACGATGATGACCCCCCACCAAGAAAGAAACGAGCTGCATCTGCCTCAAACCAGGTGCTTTGCCTGAAGTTTGCAGCACTTAAAGATGCGCTCAGCAGCATTGCCATAGCTGCTTCTAGAAGCCCTTCACAACACTCTTCACATAGTCAAGCACAGCTTACTTGTGACTGTATCTGCTGTCAGGGAGCTAAGGAAGAAGACAAAGAGGTCAAATGGGACTCACTAAGACATGCAGGCGTGCTGTTCCCTCCAGAATATAGCCGACTGCCAAGCACAGTGAAGATGCTGTATGATGGTCAGCCAGTGGAACTGACTGCTGACCAAGAGGAGGTTGCAAATATGTTTGCAATTATGAAGGAAACAGACTACATGAACAAGCAGATCTTTCTGGACAACTTCTGGAATGACTTCAAAAAGGTGCTTCCTTGTCTCCCTTGTCAAGCACGACAGCATCTGTACCTGCCTGCTGCCTTGGGGCATTGTCAGCTCTTTGGTTCAAGACCTTGAGATGCACCTTTGAGCAATCATGCACCGTGTGCTGTCGTGAATGCAGTGTAGTGCAAGCGTGTGCACTTGTTGTGAGGCAAATTTTGTTGACTTTGCCCACAAATGGTGTGCAGCCCATCAACCAAGGTCATGCATACATAGAACAGCTGATAGATGCAGGCAATCTGCAGGTTCTGGGCAAAGATCACGTCATCAAGAGTCTAAAGAAGTGCGACTTCACTCCCATGTATGAGCATGCAATGGCTGAGAGGGAGAAGAAGAAGCAGATGTCCAGGGAGGTAATGCACAGTCTGTGTTGTTATGTGCCCTTTGCTGTATACGCAAGTATTACTGCTTGAGCAACATGCACAGATGTGAAATTGCATTGAGTTGCAGCTCAGTTTGAAAGTGTCAAAATGTTTCTCTGTGTCATATATTCCATGAACAGTTCTGCAGTGCACTGCGTGTTGTACAGATGATGCATTCCTTAGGAGATTTATAAAGCAGGCATGGGCTGGGTGTAACAGCCCTTGCACAATGTAAATGCTTTGGGCACCTGCTGGGGACGCATTTGCTTGCAAAGAGGTATCAGTACAGAAACCTTGAGAAAGTCTGCATGTTGCAGGAGAAGGCTGCCATCAAGGAGAAAAAGGAGGCAGACGAAGCCAAGTTCAAGTTTGCCACGGTGGACAAACGCACAGAGCAGGTATTGCTGGGCTGCTTGCACATGATAACATGTATAACACCGGGGTGCAGTGCAAGCAAGGAGCTTGCCAATATTGTGCATATAGAGCAAGTAGCATTGGCAGAGTGTTCCCTGAGTGCACAAATATCAGCTGCTTGCTTGTGCCTCTAAAATACCTGCATCTTATGCACACATCCAGGCTCAGGATGCACCCCTTGCACCTGTCTGTGATGCTCACTGCAGCTGAAGTACTCTGTGAGATCTAAATTGACAACTTGCAAAGTAGCACACTGCTGTCCTGAGGGCATTCAACACCTTGACCATCCTGGCAACATGTGGTTTTGAGGCATTGATCAAAGGCACAGGCAGTCATTTTGGCCGCAAAGACACTGTCTGTTGCGAATGTCTTTGAACAACATGCTCACCGATCATGCAGGTTGGCAACTTCAGAGTAGAGCCCCCTGGTCTGTTCAGAGGGCGAGGAGAGCATCCCAGAATGGGCAAAGTCAAGCAGCGGATCTACCCACGTGACATCACCATCAACATAGGTCAGTTTGTCTTCAGAGCATGGTCATGCATGGTACAAGACAATTTGTAACCTAATGTCTTTGCCTTGAAGCCAGACACATTTCTTTCTGGTAACAGTTCCTGAAGCGCTGCAAGCAAGGCAAGCTGTGCTTAGCAATGCACTGGGAGCAATGAACCCTGACAGCTTCCATGTCATGCTATGACATTAGTGAATGGTGCACAACATTAAAGTGTTAATGCCTTCATATGACATGTGTTGTTCACTTCAGGTTGTGTTTGCAGGCAAGGGTGAGTCTAATTCAGAGCATCTACCCCCCCCCCCCCCCCCCCCCCCNNCCTTCCCCCCCCCCCCCCCCCAACCCCGCCAATCAACTTCTGCTGCCTGCTGCTCCTAGAATCGCAAATGTTTGGCTGCCTCTCCTTGCAAAAGCTCATGTTATGAAGGCTGACGCCGTAGACTTTCCTGGTCGATGTGCAGGCAAGGGTGAGCCTGTTCCAGAGCACCCCTACCCTGGGCAGCAATGGAAGGAGGTACGACATGACAAGACGGTCACGTGGTTGGCCTTCTGGAAGGACACCCTCAGTCAGAAGGACTTCAAGTATGTGTGGCTGGCGGCCAACTCCACCTTCAAGTCTGACAGTGACCTTGCCAAATATGAGAAGGCACGCAAGCTCAAGGTAAGATTGTCAATTGTGCGCCAAGCCTTCACTCAGAGCCTGTCAACTGTGCCTCCAGCCTTGATATACTGCATTGTACTGCATGCTGCTGGACCTGTTTGCTGCCTGGGCCTTGTGCCTTCAGGTTGTCTCCAACGGCTTCTGAGAAGCAAAGCCTCTAATGTCGCGTCATTTTGCAATGCTCAATCTCTGGTTTTACATGTGTCAAGGCCTCAGGCAATGGCTTAACATTGCTGCACCTTTCTCCATACTGGTCATCAAGGGGTTCTGCAAAGATAGCAGGTTGCATCACACCTATCAGTAATATATATCTTGGTGTGGTGCAGCACCATGTGGACGACATCCGCACAGCGTATGAGAGGGATTGGGACAGCAACCAGCTGCAGCGGCAGCAGATGGGCTGCGCCCTCTACTTCATTGACAAACTGGCATTGCGAGCAGGCCACGAGAAGGATGAAGATGAAGCAGACACTGTCGGTTGCTGCACTCTCAAGGTCAGCCTTGTGCAGACTGGATGTTGCTGACGCTGCGGGGCTGCTCTGCTATGCACATGGCTCTTGCCACCACACAGTGCAAATGCACTGCATGCAATTAACGTGCGTAGTTGCGCAAGACGGCATTGTGTGTTACCTGAGGGAGGATATAAGATGCCTTCAATGGTTCAGAACATAGCAGTGCATGATTGTGCTGAGAGTCATGCAAGTGGTATGATTGAGCATATTCACTGCTTCAGGTCATTCTGGTTTGAGGGGAGGGGGGGGGTTGCATATGCAGCACTGCTGTTTGGATGATCTTCTGTGATGCTGCAGGTTGAGAATGTAGAGTGCATGGATGATGACCATATCAAATTTGACTTCCTGGGTAAGGACAGCATCCGATATGAGAACGAGGTGGTTGTGCACCCCAAGGTGTACCAGCTGGTTGCAAAGTTCTGCAAGCAAGATGGCAACAAAAAAGGTGATTTGCCGCTGCTGGCTTCATGAATAGTATGCTTTTCCTGTGCAATTCAAAATGTGTCAGCTGACTGCTGATTCCTGCCAACAAGACGGCAAGGAGCAAGGTGAACTGCACTTTGTGGCTTTATGTATGACTTTCTTTTCTGTACACCCCAAGGGTTATCAGCACTTCTGCAAACAAGATAACAACAAGCAAAGTGATTGATTGCTGCTGTGTTCTGTGTGTGAGTTGTT
The DNA here is from genome assembly GCA_002118135.1 of Trebouxia sp. TZW2008. Taxonomy (NCBI): domain Eukaryota; kingdom Viridiplantae; phylum Chlorophyta; class Trebouxiophyceae; order Trebouxiales; family Trebouxiaceae; genus Trebouxia; species Trebouxia sp. TZW2008. Next base: position 76,792 of record BDIU01000070.1, on the reverse strand, counting down.
GCAGCATCTGGCAATGCTGACTGCAAGCTCAAATGACGTTTTTGAGGTTCCTGCAATGCGGGCTTGTTACGCATCAGGCTGAAACGCCATACACTACGTTGCATGTTTGTGGTTTTGCGATGTGGGCTCAACAAACACTTGGCAAATCCACGATTCGGATTGATGTTGCACCATCAGGTTTGCTGTTTGAGGCAGAATTTGAGACTGGGCATGCCTACATGTTTTGTCTTGCAGCAAGCCTGACTCTGTCCGTGTGTTTAAACTTTGTGTTTGCGTCTGCAGCCAAAAAGCCAGAAGATCAGCTTTTTGAGACCATGGATGCTACTGACCTGAACAAGACTCTGAAGGACCTCATGGATGGCCTCAGTGTCAAAGTGTTCAGGACATACAATGCCTCCATAACTTTGGACCGCTTGGTTTGGGAGCCATCTGATAGTGAAGTGGTTGATGCCAAGAAAGCTGACTATGACCGAGCCAACAAGGAGGTATGGTCACATCTGCCATCTGAGATATGATCCAGTGTCTTGACATGAAAGGCGCATACCAGTCTGATGTAGTAATTTGTGCTGTATCAGGCTGTAGATGACACCTTCTAACCAGGTCCTGCTTGCAGGTGGCTATTCTGTGTAATCACCAGAGGGCTGTTCCCAAAGGGCATGCGGGGCAGATGGAGAAGCTGTCAGAACGCATGCATAAGTTGAACGAGGAGTTGCTGGAGTTGCAGCACGAGCTCAAAGCGGCTGAGAAGGGCAAAGCCTATGGTGACAAGAAACGCAGGGACCCTGAGAGGTGAGTTGACGTCTGCAGACATGCCTGTGCCCAAAATCTCACACTCACAGCAGAGGGGCAGATCACGTGTACGCACCTGGTGCAGACAGGGCTGTTTGCCCTGTGTAATGCAGCAAGAGCTAGAAGATTGTGCTTGCTCAAGGACCTGCTGTCTGTGCTCGTATATCAAGCAGCTTTGGCCTGCATCATCTGCGTGAGCACAGACATGAAGTACCGCTCGCATTGTAGATCTCTGTTTGTTTCTCATGCTTGCGATTCTCGTGCTTTGGTATTACCAGTCAGTAAGCCAGATTCAGTGACAGGTGTCTTGCAGAGTGCACGCATCCATCACAGCCAAGAAGGCTGTCATTGCAAAGGCTGAAATCAATGCCAGAGTGAAGGATGACTTGAAGACGGTGGCTCTTGGGACGTCCAAGATCAACTACTTGGATCCACGAATTACAGTTGCGTGGTGCAAAAGGAATGAAGTTCCCATGGAAAAGATTTTCAACAAGACCTTGGTCACCAAGTTTTTCTGGGCTATGGATGTCGACCCTGACTTCAAGTTTTGAGCGTTGAAAATTACACACTTGTGCCCATTTCTGAGCCTCTCGTTATGTCAAACTATTGTAGCCCCCTACAGGCGGATGACACATATCACTGTATGCCTTGTGGACATGAAATCTTGCAATGTGCTGTTCAGCTTGTGCTATTGTGCTTGACAGCCGCCACATGCTGACATTGTCAACAAACGAAGCTGCAGCCTGCCGTGGTCCACTTAACAAAATCTGTGAGATTGTGCAAGTTGTTTCAAGGAGTTACGGTTCTTAGAAAGCCGTCACTCAATCTGCCAAAGATCTAAACTTAGGTTTGACGCAATCAGGGTGCCTGCTCATGAAGCTCTGCCATATTGGTGAGTTGCTTTCGCATCCAGATGCTATTCTTCCATGATTGCAGCTTCATCAAGCAGGTCGAACTTGCTTTGAAACATGTGTGACATATTCATTGCACTTTCTTGATGCCGCTGCAAGGCTTGTTGCAGCTGAGCATACTTCCTGGCAAACTTCTGACTTCTCCTGAGCTTTGTCATCAGGTCGATGATCAGTCGGAATGGGAACCAGACTCGGCAATGACCTTGTCTGCTGGTGACATCCGCCTGCACATGCATTCCCTCTTGGTTCAAACAGCTTTGAACCCTTGCAGCTTGCCACACCTGCCTTGGTCTTGTTCAGCATCATGACAAACAACTCTATGTGATGCTTTGAGGCAGGACATGCAACATTGTTGTGTTGCGCTGTACATCACATTGTGCTTACAGTCAGCCTTGCTACTGTACCTTCTGATATGCATCCAGGTAGTCCAATACCAGGTCTGCAGCATCTGTCAGCCGGTCAAATTGTAGATAGATTGCCAGCAATGCGGCAGGGTCAGCGCCTGCGCCGGCCATACCAGACAGACTATCCAGAGGTGAGGGTGCCTGCATTGCCAGCACCAATGGTCAGCAAGATGTTGAAGTCATTGGCATGGTCGTGGGTACTGTTGGATATACAGGGAGCAGCAGGTTGCTTTGAGGTGACTGAATGTGCTCTGAATACAAGAAGCTGAACCGCTGCCTGGTGTGGCTGTGTGGTTTGCTGCCAAAGCTGATCTGCCAATTGCATGTATGCCACAAGTCTCATGGTGACACCAGCAAGATGAGCTCACTGTTTACAATAATGGTGTGAGGTTGATGGTGTGCTCTTGGGCTACTTCTACACGCGGAGGCTAATGTCATGACATGTAACGGCAGAGAATTTGCTTCCTGTGTTTTTGATGACATAGCAGGTGAGGTTGACCTGGAATGGGACAAGGAGGGGTGGAGGCAGTTTGAGTCGGCGCTCTTGCTGCAGTGCAGCTCGCAGGGCAGCCAGGTACAGCCCTTGCTGCTGCCCTGGTGCATGCCTCTGCAGCGTGTCCATGACTCTGGCCCAGGCTGCTGCAGCTGACAGGTCCTGGAAGTCAGGCACCACTTCCTCTTCTTCGCTGAAGGCTGCAGCACACACAAGTGCCACTGAACAGCATGTGACAGGTCCTGCAACTCAGGCGCCACCTTCTCTTCTTCACTCAAGACTGCAGCACCCACAAGTATCGTTCCAATCATGTGACAGGCCCTTGGAGTCAGGTGCCACCACCGCCTTGTCTTGGCTAAAAGCTGCAGCCCGCATAACTGTTATTTCAAGCATGTGACACTCCCTGGAAGTGAAGCACCACAACCTCTTCTTCTGTGCCAAAGGCTTCGGCGTTCAAAGCTGTCATTTGGACAATGTGACAGATGATGATAAAGTTGGAATATAATCATATCCATCCCAGGACGTGCTCTGCAACCTTGCGATTACAAATGTAGCACAGCCAAGGGACACTGCACAATGTGCCAAAGCCTGGCCAACAATGCACTCCAAACTGATGTGCCCTTGCGGAAAACAAAAAGACGTCTGAGCGCAGGAAGGCATCTCTGTCTGGAGCCTTTGAGCACGACCACTGGGGAAACCACAGCCTCAGCTGATGTCTCCACACGTCATTCCCATTAGATGAAGACAGATGACTCATCATGGACATTCATACTGTTTGGTGCTTTTGTGCTTGTCCAGAACAGGGCTGCACCCTCAGCAGATGCTCCGACGCGCCGTTCTTCTTTTCAGAAGAAGGACATGTTGGAACATCAGCTGAGGCTGCATTCCCGTCTGTGAAACATGCCTATAGTTTGCGGACAGTATGCCATGGCCTTTCAGAAGAGTTGGATAGAAGCAAGCACAAAGCAAGTCAGAGACAAGTCAGGACAATCTGCCATTTGAAAACAAGTCAGCACAAAACAACCTGGAAGACTCAGGCACATGATGCTCAACATGATGCCGGTCAAGCTGGCGCTTTGACCTGCCCGGCATACATGTACACAGACGAGCACGTCGCTTTCTGCATTGAACAGTGTACCTTGCAATGCTAGACCCTGAGAGAAGGTTGAGCTGGAAGCAAGGCCCGAGGCAGAGGCAGTGTCACTAAGTTTTCATTGGCTTCTGCACTAGGGCTGAGACCATGACTGCCTCTGCGCAGACCTTTATCCCCATCGATCTGGGCTGTTGACCTGTCTACCATGCATGTACACAAATGGGCACATCACTGTCTGCATCATATGGTGTACCTTGCGATGCTGGACCCGGAGAGAAGGTCGAGCTGGAAGCAAAGCCGGAGGCATAGGCATTGTCACTGATATCCAGCTCTTTCTGCAGACAGGATGTGACTATGGCTCCCCTGGGCAGATCCCTATCAACCTGGGCTGTCGACCTGTCTAGCATGCATGTACAGTACACAAATGAGCACATCACTATATGCATCACACGGTGTACCTTGAGAGGCTGGACCCTGAGAGAAGGTAGAGCTGGCCAGAGGACAGACAGTGTTCAGTGGAGTCCAAGTGCTTGTGGACACAGACGGCAATTATGGCTGCCTCTGTGCCCATCTTGCTGCACATCCACCTGCGCTGTTGACCTGCCTGACATGAATCAACACGCACAACCACAGGGCTGTTTGCATCAATTTGAGTACCTTGCAATGCTTGACCCTGAGAGCATGATGAGGTGAAGGCAGGGCCAGAGGCAACATCACTAGTGTCCAGCTGTTTCTGCACACAGGCTGTGACCATGGCTGCAATGACTGCTTCCAAGCGTTGACTCAGCCGCCGCCCCTCCCACTGCACCACAGCCAAGGACAGGGCAACCTGGAACAAACCTGCAGCAGACTGATTGTGCTAAAAACACAGCTAGAAGCAGATCAACCTGAAGCAGCGGTGCGGCAGGGAAGCTGTGAGAGATGGGCGAAATGGGCTTCGCTCAGAGTTGTAAGAACTTTTCATTGAAACCAGAGTGAGTGCACACAAATCTAATGCTGGAGCCTGGTGGAAGATGCCATGGGCATCAATGGGGCGTTGCACTGCTTGGGCGCTTGCTGGGCCAACAACACATGATCATCCCAGACGCAGACACCTACCCAGCGTTCAAGACCGGTGGGAAACATCACAACAATTTGCAGCAGCACGTACCCAATGCTAAGGCTTGATGAAAGACGTCATCAGCATCGGTGGGCCGCTGCACTGCACCAGGGTCTAGTTGCGCCAGCAAGACATGAGCATGAGCCGCAGCATGCAGCTTGGTAAGGTCTCTGTACCGCTTGCCACTACCAACAGCTTGGCTGCTGCTGCCGCACAGCACAACAATGCTGCCTGCGATGCCTCCTGTGCAGGCTGAAACCAGGGCAGGTCTCTGGGGGTTGAGTGAGGCTGCTGAGGGGTTCTGGGTGTAGGGGGTGGGTGACTGTAGGGCTTGCTGCAGAGGCTCTGGGTCAAGAAGCCACTGCTGCGTAGGATCCACCATGCTGAGGGCTGTAAGGGCTTGTACTGCAGCAAACAATCAAATCGTCAGAAGCTGCTTTGTTCTGACAGTCTTGTTGTGCTGAAGACAGTCACGGCTTGCAATGCAAACAGCAGCAGCACGACCAGCAGCGCATTTGCAAATTTGAAGTGGTTTGCAAAGGGGATCCTCACAGCAATGCTCAAACAGCCCAGAGACTCCATCACGATGAAGTAGGCGTGAATTGTGAGCGATGAGCAGGGCCTGACTTACACAAAGCAGCTGCCCTGTGCTGCAGGCAGTGCAGTGTACAGCTGCCTTCACGCTGGAGTCTGCAGGCCAGGCGGTACTGGGCTATTGCCGCTGCCTTGTAATTGCCCCGCATGCAGTGGAAGTCATATAGCACGTCGTAGGGCTGGGGATGGCTGCTCAGCTCAGCTGCTAAGGCCCTCTGCTCCAACAGATGCTGTGTTGGCTCCAGCAGAGACACCACCTCATGCCTGCACAAGTCAGACTACATGTCTGATACACCTTCAGAAGCTTTTTGCTCCTTGGAGGCATCACAAGCGTTGCAACTGCAGCCGAAGGTCACAAAACATGCAGCTAGCTCTGTTATGTTGCCTCACACACACTGAGCAATACAGAGTGTGAGATGAGGAGGATTCTGCCTGCCACTGCCACCTTGTGTGGTCTGGTCTGCTGCAAAAGGCAGGCTGCAGAGGAGGGCAATGTTGACAGTGCTGCCAACAATATGCAGGGTAATGCAAGCGCAAGCACTGCAAACACATGCATGACATCACGTGCAGCTAGCTTTGCCATTGTGTCTCACACACTCAAAAAGCAACGATTGATGTACACCACTGGCAGATTAAGGAATGATCAGGAGCTTGCCTGCCATTGCCAGCTTGGATGGTGTGGTCTGTTGCAAAAGGCAGGCTACAGAGAGTGGCAATGTTGGAGGTGTTGAGCAGGGTGTTGACCAGACGCTGCAGGTTGCCCAGAGCGTCCTGTGCTGTGGGATTGGCTTGCAATGCAAGGTAAGCATCCTGCAAGCACATATGTCACTCCAATCAATATACTACTCAGAGCTTTCCTATGTTGACCTTGTACGCTGTTACATGGGCATTCCAGAAGCTTCGTGAGGCTTCATAAGGCTTCTGCATATAGACTTCGCTGTTTGTTATCGCTGTCAGGCAGTCTGATCCTCGTCTGCCTGACCTTGATGGTTCTGCGAGGCTAATGTACTTTTGAAAATGTCAAGGGTTCCATGCACAGCCATGTTGTGCAACATGTATCTCAATTCAGGCAGCTTTGTACATTAGTTGTCATTGCATTGAGAAGCAAAAACAAACGCACTTCAATTTTCAGCTCACTTCAGGTGATGTGTAGTTTGACTTGCCCAACACGCAAATGTAGCACGCACCTCATACTGTCCAGCTTCTAAGGCGTACACAAACAAGTTGGTATACAGCATGCTCTCTCGGCTATGCCGCTGCACAGCCCAGGCAGCCCTGTCTTGTTGCAACTGTGGAGCATTGGCGTCATCATACACAGTATGCAGGTGGCGAAGCGCGGCCTGAGCAAAGCTGGCAGCAGCTTCTGGCCAGCCCCAGTGTTCGCTTTGCAGCATCAGCGCCTCAAAGTACTGCAGCTCCTGCTCCTGCATCAGCAACGTGTTCATGTCAGCAACGTCTGACCTTGTGCACACTCAGGCTGTAAAGTTGCAAACACAGCAATGCCTGCATATTTTGCCTGCATGCGCCAGCTCAAACAGCTGGCGAGCTTCACAAAAGCAATCCAACCTCTGGCAGTGCAAAATCACAGCTTCCAGTCAATGCAGTGAGTGTGTCGTGACCGAGGTCAAAAATACCACGAGAAGAAACCATCTGTAGCAGTGCACTGTCGCAGCTTCCACCTGAGCACTGTAAGCATGTGGTGGACAACTTGGTGTCTTGACCATGGTACAGCTAGCAGCTAGGTCAGCCTGGTGCTTGTACTGAGCAAGGTGACCTGCATTGTGCAAGGCAGCAGGCGCCTAGAGCAGCTGCAAACTTTGCCTTCATGCAGAGCAGCTTGCGCTGAAATGCAAGTTCAGCAACAGCACAAGAAGCCAGACCTGTGGCGGTGCACTGTCACAGCTTCCTGTGAGGGCTGTGAGTATATGATGGACAACTGCCTTGACCATGGTGCAGCTAGCAGCTAGGTCAGCCTGCTGCCCATATTGGGCGGGGTGACTGGCACTGTGAAACACAGCAGCCGCCTGAAACAGCTGCCCTACTGCTGTCTGCACCGCGTGCCCTGCCAGCTCCTGAGAAGCGCAATGCTGGGCCTGATGCAGCCCTGCATACCCCTGCAAGCAGACAACTTCTTCAGTCCTGCCATGTTGCTTGTTGTGGCAAGTCAATCACACTTGAAGGGATGCAACGCATACAAGTACGCCAGCCGCAAACAGATTCGGCCTCTGCACGAGCGCAGCTTGACCTCTTGAGATTGATAGCATGTACTGTACAATTCTGCTCAACCATAAATGACAGACTGCCTTATCAGTGTATGTTTGGGCAGTTATCAGGCACTCAGGCCAAGGGTAAACCCAGAGATACTTGGCAGTCAACTGTGTACAAGGACCTCTCTGCCCTCCATGTCCAATGTGAATGATTTGAGTCAGCACATGATTGAAGTAGCTGGAGACAGTTGATTGCTTCTGTACGTACCTAGATGGGCCTGCTGGGCCTGCTGAGCCCACGTTTACAATGAATGAAATGAATGAATAAATGACAGCATTGTGAAGATGGACCAGGCATGGGGGTGCAGCATGCAAACACAAGACTGCCAGCCTTGTAGCCTTGCTACAGATCCACCATCACCATGCCCCCAAGAAACAAATTATAGGTGCCTTGAAGGTAGCTGATGCTGGACCCATCAGCAATCTGACAGGGCTGGCATTCATGCATTTGCATGCTGCAGCCTCATGTTGGGTCTGTTCATGACACTGCCATCAAGGTATCTCAAAAGGCAAGAACATAGACCCCCAATTTAGGTGCAAAGCGTGAGCTATGCATGCAGTCAAATCATGGCAATCTCAGGTGTAAGGTTGCACAGGCTCATTGGAAAGCCAGCAATAGCAGACTGCTTGCAAAGCAGGGCATTTGTAGAGAACCAGCTATTGCACAATGATTGCAGAAAGGTGTTTTCAAACAAAACTAGACCCAGCATTGTGGAAGTAGCATCGCTGACTTGCATATGCATTGTCAGCAGAGAGCATCACCCTGAGGAAGTCACCTCCAGCGCAGGCTGCAGCCTCTCCCGCCAACAACAGCAGCTGCGGTATGTGTGCCACCTGATGCAGCTCAATCAATTTCTGCCCAAGGGCCAGCACTCGTTGCACCACCGTTGACAGAGACAGCTGGCTAGGCGCTGTTGTGTGCGTGCAGCCTAGTTGAAGGAATTGGGCCAGAGCTTGAATTGCCTTATGAGGTTCATGTAGCAGGCTGATGCCTGCAATACAAATGCATCTGATCAGGCTATGTCCAGGGGCCAATACTTGTTGCACCACTATTAGTGAGACAGCTGGCTTAGGCCCATGGGTGGATGCAGCCAGATCGAAGCAAACGGGCCAGATTTTGGACTGCCTTGTGAGGTCCATGTAATAGATTGATGCCTGCAATGCAAATGCAGCTCAACCCAGCTATGTCCAGAAATCAAGACTTGTTGCACCAGCTGGCTTGGCCCTGTTGTGTATGCAGCTTGATTGGAGAAAATGGGCCAGAGTTTCTGATGTTCACGCAGCAGGCTGACGCCTGCAATGCAAACATGTGGCGGTGTGCCAGTGGTTGTGTGCACCTGACAGAAACATCTGCAGTCTGTGGTAGCTGACAAAGTATCAGCTGGTGGCGTGTTTTGCAGCTGTAGATCTGAGTGGTGACGTACTACACAAGTTCTGAATGCAGCAGGCGTGCAAGAGTCTGACATAGCATATCGCAAGCCATCAGAGGCACAGAGCAGCAACATCTACTCCACATATTGCAGCATCAGATGCTGTTAGGCAGTGTGAGTTTGCTGATGTATCTATGATCGCATGACGGAATTCGCCAAAGCAGCATACATGCATGCAACACAAATGTGGCATCATGCATACTCAGAATGCAGACTCCGAACGCTGAGCACCGCCAAAACAGATGATGACTGAGTGATGACTGCAGAAGCACCAGGTTTTACCTCCATACTGGGCAGTGATGTCAGGCAGCAGCAGCTCTGCCAAGCTTTGCTGATGCCGTGCCTCATGCTTGCTGCCAGATGCAAAGTCAAGACTCGCGAGCTGGCTGCTGAGCTGCAAGTGCTTGAGCCGGGCAGCCTCACTGTCCGGTAAGGCAGCTGCTGGGGCAGTGCACAGCCACTGCAGGATGGCCATGCTGCAGCTGTGGGCTTGCAGCTGTGGCGCCATCTCCTGCTGCAGTGCAGCTGAAGCTGCAGTTGTGATGTGAACTGCCTCAGCAGCCCTTAAGCTGTCTAGCCAGGCTATCAGCAGCAGCTGGGACGCTGACTGCAGCTGTGAGTTGGCTGCCTGCCGTAGCGTGATGCTAAGAGCTTCACCCGCTTTGGGCGTGAGCACAGACGAGGCCAAGTCTGGCTGACTGGGACTTCCATTGGCAAGTGATGTCAGTGATGCAGTGTAGTCACGCAAAGCCTGCACTGGCGTGCCTGCAGTCATGCGACTGACAAGCTCACCAAGCTTGAGAATGGCTGCTGAACGCTGGTGTCGCCAAAACCTTAGAGCGTCTCGCCTGTCTGGTGACTCAAGGGTCTGTTGGGAGCTGCTTGGCAATGGCCCAGTTGACAAAGCCTCCACAGCAGCATTGCATATGCTTTGCAGGCTGATGTCCTGCGGCAGCTGACTGCACAAGTACACCAGCAGCTGTGTGAGACTAGGCCCCAGAAGCTGTGATAGCAGTTGGTTGCAGGTATGCAGCAGCTGCACATCCTGGGAGGAGGGATTGTCGTTTGTGGCGGAAGCGATGCCAGAATCTGTCTGCAGCAGCAAGGTGACTAGGTGACCCCCCCTGACAACAGCCACACCCCCCTGGGGCAGCTCAACCAGACCCACTGGGGGGTGCAGTTCAGTCCAGTGCTTCCAGTAGGTCTGAACCACTTGGCGCCAGCTGCTAAGCTCAGAGCACTTCTCCCGAGCCACAATGCCCTGGACACACCACCTTTGTCATGCATGCCTCCAGTTTGTGGGACAGTCACACAAGCCGCAGTAAATGCTCACAATCAGCTTGAAAACGAGAGATCATCTTTTCACTACAAGCTGAATATACAGATGTGTACATGTTGTTGCTCTCAGGTACATATGTGGGCATGTGTATATGAGACTCATCTCTGTTTTGACATAGGTCTGTGTGGTTATATGAGCAATCTCTTGTGCTGATGGTCTCAGCAAGCATCAGCCTTTGCAGCAGACACTCACTACACACTCACTAGACACTCACTAGACAGCACTGACACTCACTAGACACTCACACTGCTACCTGTCCTGCAGATGCTTGCCAGCAGCAATGCTTCAAATAATATCACCGGGATGTGAGGCAGACAGCATACCTGTGCTGCTGCAGTTAGGTGCCGCTGCACCTGCTGCAGGCTGTCATTGTATCTACTGAGGGGCTCCTCCATTTCAAGTAGTGCATGTGAAAGGGCCTGCTGGCACAATGCTCCTGGAGCCAGCAGCTGTTGCATGTGGTATCTAACAATGATGTCATCAGGAAGCTGACGCCCAGTGGCTTCATGAATGTTATGCTGAATGGTCTGCCAAAGATTATTCTGCAGCATGTGCATGCACTGTATTCACACAATCACAGCCAATGAAATGCAGTGCTGCATGACTTGTCGAAAATCATCCTGCAGCACGTATATGCACCACATCCGTGCGTTGAGAAAACATGGCAGATGCAATTGCCCTGACAGACTCACAAGTATAACTTGTCCAATCAGCTGAGCTATGCGATTGCTTGAGCAGGTGGTCGCACACAGGTAGCTGATGCTGTTGATGATCTGATGGCTTGTATGCTAGGGCTTGATGATGCATTGGTGACAACAGCAAGCATGCGCAGCACAGTGCACTAGGGGTTTTGCAGCAGGAGTTTTCAGATAGGCATAGAGCACTCTTCTTGCAGGCATTGCAGTCAACATCGCTAGCTGCAGAAGTGGCAACAATTCCTGTGTAAAAGTGCTGATGTGTTCAAGGCTATGCATGCTTATGATCCACTGGGCACAAGCTCACCTCAAGGGGCTGATGAGTTGACTCATGAAAAGACCCCTGCCTTTCTATCAGTATTGCTGACTGCTCATGTTGCCTCCCTGAGACATTGCTTGTGATGGCATGCAAGGCTGGGCTGTCAGATAGCAGCCATGTCTGGGCTGAGTCTGTATCCGCATTGCTGCTTTCTGAAAGCACAGCCTTCACCCTGAGATCAGACTCCTCCAACATGCGCTCCCGCATGTTGAGGGCCTGAAGTTGACCATCTTGCAGTCTCTGTAGGTCCATACTGACAGCATGTGTCTGAGGATGATGTGACGAGCCTGTTTTTGGCATCATGTGAACAATCAACCGCAGATGCCCTTGGGTGCTGCAGACTGAGCCAACTGATACAGGGACCAGTTGGCCTTTCTGCCCAGACTGCTGCAGCAGAGTCTCCACCAGCACCCTTTGCTGGTTTGTGGCATTCCAAAAGCGAAGGATGCAGTCAGCGTGCAGGGCGCATAGGATGTCTGGTGCAAATGGGAGAAGAGAGCCTGTCCACGCCACTGCTGGCGTGACTGTCCTGGAAAAGAATCCCAAGTAGCTGCTGGGAGTGTGGTGCAGCTCATGACAACCAGATGTCGTGTTGCCATCAAGGCAGGTGACTGGCACAACTAGGATGGAGCCACTTTGTCCACCCACACAGATTGAGTCTTGCTGGGATGGGCTGGCCTTGATCAAGCTCAAGGTTGTCGGACCGCTGAGCTTTTGTATCTCTTGCTTGAGATTCACGCTTGACGTCGCAAGGCGTTTCAGGAGGCAAGCTTTGCTGGACTGATCAGAGGGGACCAAGCTGTGAAGGAGCCCGTCGGCTGTCAATACAATCACTCCGTGTGTCGAGTGAAAGCAAGCCTTTGGGAACAACCTGGTGCCGAAAGCCACTGTACGTTTGTAGCTGACCTCCTGTCCCTCGACATGCGTCTCTGTCAGCTGCAATTCTGAAGGTGCGGCTCGTGAAAAGGACCAGGTCAAAACAATATTGTCATTGCTAGCGCATGCGCCGATTGAACACCCTCCACCAACATCGATAGAGTCAAATGCCAGAGCGTCCGATCCATCAGCATGCTGGTGCAGTTGCAAGTTGTCGACAGCTTGCGCTTGCAAGCAGGACACCTCCTGCAACTGACGAGCCATGGCTTATGCTCCTGTGATTGCAGATCGAATTATGGCCATCGCCAGGGGCTTGCGTTGGACTAAGGCTCAGCTTGCGCAGTTGTGACGCATGGACTCCGGACAGACAGCGAGCAACAGCATGCAAACGCAAAGGTCCAGTTCGCTAGTCTCGCTGAGCGCAATTGCCCCGATTGAGAACATTGCTTCAATCACTGTACACTCGCCCTACCTGACACGCGTGGCTGGACCAGGTGAGTCTGCCTTTAACATCTGAGTGACAGTTGATGGCTTGCAGCTGAGTGCGACCTCAGTGACTCGCTGCGACGATATTGTTGAGCTTCACAATCCGGTCGATATGATCTCCCACGGTCACGCATCTGCAGGCCTGACCATTGACGCGATGGTACCCAAGGCGTGAACGAGATCTGCACGCCCCAGCAATAGCCATCAGGCATCAGCTCAGTCAGCTAAACCTCAGTCATGGCAAACAGATATGTGGTGGTGCCCACGGTCACCGTGCTGGCGGTGATGAAAGGCAGGCTCACTGGTGCAGTCAAAGGTCATGCTCTGCTCAAGAAGAAAGCAGATGCGCTGACCATGAGGTTCAGACAGATCTTGAAGAAGATCGTACAGACAAAGCAGGACATGGGAAAGAATATGCGGCAGTCAGCCTTTGCCTTGACAGAAGCCAAGTACGCAGCTGGCGACTTCAGGCATACGGTCTTTGATGGTGTGGAAACAGCAACAGTCAAGGTTCACGCACAACAGGACAATGTTGCAGGTATTCAGCTAACCCCACTCATGCAGGCTTTCTCATCTCGTGCACGTCAGCAGTTGATGTTGATCTGCAGCAGATAAGGTGAAGCAAGCATTGTGATCAACCAGAATGAGGGCTATCAGGGCTTGTTTCAATAACTTGCCTGTTATGCAGGTGTCAAGATCCCAAAGTTTGAGCAACTACAGACTGGAGGCGAAGGCACCAAGCTGGCCTTGACCGGTCTTGGGTCTGGTGGGCAACAGATACAAACCTGTCGCAAGGCCTTCATGAACAGCATTGAGCTGCTTGTGCAGCTAGCCTCTCTTCAGACAGCCTTTCTGACGCTCGATGAAGCCATCAAGACTACCAACAGGCGTGTCAATGCTCTGGACAATGTTGTGCGACCTAAGCTGGAGAACACAATCAGCTATATCAAGGTGCACTACTACCGTCATACAGCTTTGACCCCGCAAGCGCACCGCAATGAACAGCTTTGCCTAGGTTTGCGTTTCTCGTGAAAACAGCATGTGCCACAGAGCATCAATGTTGTGAGCCGAGTAGATGCAGGAGACATCACAAACCAGATTTTGTTGTGTCTAACAGCCTGATTGCCTGTGATGATTGCTGCATATAGCTGGTCCTGCCCAGATGGGCAGATGCAGTGTCCACAACCTTATTTACACCCTGTGTCTCATGAAACAGTTTCTTGGTTTTTGGATAAGCAAAAACATGAAATCGTGCTTTGTGACAGGGTGAGTTGGACGAGCTAGAACGTGAGGAGTTCTTCAGGCTGAAGAAGGTGCAAGCCAAAAAGAAGCGGGATGCAGCTGACAAGGATTCTGCAGTCATAGAGGTCAGAACAAAACAAGCCACTGCTGCTGAGCATGCAAAGCCATGCTTTGTCAATGTGCTTGTGTTACACATGCCTCCTGCCACATGAGCGTTTCTTGCGATGCACATTGCGCTCTCAAAGATGCAGCAAAATTGTGTAGTGAAGTGACTATCTTTTTTCCATATGGAGCAAGATTGTGACGCCATCACCACGGGCAGTTGTGATACACACCGTTGTGATGATGCTCAATAGCATAGGTTCCCTGCCATGAAAAGATGCAAAACTGCCGTTGACCTGCCAGCCTTGGTGTTTATGCTCAGACTGCGGCACAGTGTGTCGGAAATAGCTAGCCTTGTGATGCATCCTCCTGATGCACAGCTGAGGCTGGGTAACTAATGAAGTCTGATGATGATGTGTAGCTCTGGCCTGATCTATTCTTGCTTGTTGCAGAACAATGCCAAAGCAGCCTCATCCCTCAACACAACTACAAAGAATGTCTTGAGGACAGATGATCAAGACGAGGACATTGTGTTCTGACACATCACCTTGCTACCTTCAAGTGTTGCCTCAGCTGCAGATCTGCCAGTAGAGTTTCCGAGTGAAACAATACAGATTGCACCGCATATGAAGACTTCCGATTGACTTTGCTGTGCATCAGGCTGCAATGCACTTGCAGCTATTCCATCAATAGAGTCATCACGTTGCAGGTGTTGAGTCCTGCTGCACGGTCATCTGTAGTGTATGCAGACTTGCGAAACGAGAAAGCAAATAAGTAATGGCATCGACACTACCTTCAGTATGAGCATTGAAAGAGGTAAAAGGTTTATCAAGCAGATGTTCTGATTAAGAGTTGAGTGGTACACTGCCTCTCTCATGATCAGGACTGCAAAATGCACAATCACACAAAAGACAGCTTCAAAAAGTATGTGTCGACAACTATCATGTACTCAAAAGTGTGCAAACTAATTTATGCGCCCCTAGACCTTGCGACAATATACGTCGGGCGACGGCAAAGGTTGTGGCATAGTGGCGCAAAGAGCACGATTCCCCAGCCAGACTACATAGCTGCTTTTGCTCCAAAAGCCTCTGCAAAGTCGTAGGCATCCCCAGATGCTTGCTTCTTCTGCTTTTTGGCCTTCTTTTTGGACGCTTTGGCAGCCTTAGGATTGAATTGTCCAGGGGCGCTGTATAGCTCAGCATTTTGATCTGCACAAAAATTGCTGCGATTCAGTACCTCCATCGACACTTGCACATTGTGCAAATTGCAGCCTCAGGCAACTGAACAGCACGAGCAAAATGTTGTAACAAATGACAGACAGCAAATGAGACCCAGTCGAATAATGTCTGCGTAAGCAACGTGTGCACACAAAGCTAAGCAGCTGCAAGGTCAGGCGCCCAAGTGCAAATGTACATACAATGCTGAGTACACAAAGAAGCAGTGAGTGAGCTTGCCTGCAGCCTGCTTGAATGTTGCAGCAGGCGCAGGGAGAAAAGTCAGTCATTCATTACACAGCCAAGCAATGCACAAGCTTGCCTGCAGTCTCCTTTGCAGATGCACGTGAGACATTTTGCTGTTTTATATAGAGTGCCAATGTTAGTCATCCTTCAAGTGCACCGCTACAACTAAGAATGAGTGAGCTTGCCTGCATTCTGCTTCACTGTTGGAGCAGGTGCAGGCAAGTCAGCCTGGTCCATGTCCTCAGCAGCGGCCGGCTCCTCATCTGAGCTTGCATCATCCTGTTGCATGTCCTGTAAGCTGGCACTTGCTGGTCCAGTAGACTCTGTCTGGAAGAATGAATCAGCGTCTTTCAGGGAAGGCAGGCCTTCAACCACAGCTGTAGCCTCATCCCCAAACACCTGTTGTAACAGATAATATGATTTGCACAAAGGAGATGAATTAGGCAAAGATGAATTCATGTTGCAACAACGAAATTAGGCAGAGATCAATTCATATTTCAACGACGAAATTAGGCATAGATGAATTAGGCAGGGATCAATTCATGTTGCAACAACGAAAGAGGCAGATAGGTGCAAGTGCAGGGCCATTCAGGCAAACCATCAAGGGCCTTTTGCCTGCCAGTACAGGAACAGTGCATTGCATATGCTACATTTGCCTTGAACATATGGACTGGACATGCAAGTTTGGTCGGCGCCTGGCATATACACAAACAGGACTAATCAGAAGCCATAGAAACAAAGCGATGCAAGTGGTCAAAACATGCTTTGTGTCACAAGCAGCCATTGAGCGCACAATGCGCTTGCAAGACAGCTTTTAAGCACACAATGCCTTGCAAGTTCTGAAACCTAGCCTGCAAACATCACTTGCAGTAATTTGAACTTAGCACATCCATGCTGATGACCCAGAAACAAGCTTTGAGACAGCTTCAAACTTCACCAATTTGCAGTGTTTAATCTGTCAGGTCCTCAAGCTAGAGTCTCAGTTTGCTAACTTGGAAGCTTTACCTGCTCAGCATCAAAGTCTGCTGCAAACTGAGTCACCAGCTCTGCTGCTTCATGCCCCTTCTGTGCCTCACGCTGAGGAGGCATGGTGTAGAAAGGGATTCGTCCATCATTCCAGTCTTGTAGAACAACCTTGGCAGCAGCCTGCACGTCCACTGTCCCTCCCTTCTTCAGCTTGCCTCTGACCAGAGCAACGTGCTGCAAGAACTGGTCTGGGCCTTCGAAAGCTGGCACCTTGTAGATTGTCATCAGCTGCTTGTCAGGGCAGCGTTTGACAATCTCTGAGACTGGCAGCACTGCATCCTCAAGCTTCTCAATCTGCATGGCAACCAACACTTACTGGCTGATGCAACTGATATGATCTGTACACGATACTACACGCTGAGCCCACATAACAGTTGGCTGGGCCGCGCAGTCATACAGAGGCTTCCAAACAATCCAGGAATTTTGCAAGCCCACGCAGCATAGGGCACACCATCGTCAGTGGCAGTGTGAGCAGCACATGAATGCCTGCACACCATGCAATCTAGCAGGTCAGAAGGGACTGGAAGCAGTGATTAGAACCAGAGCGGCAGCTAGCAAAACAAAATGTCATGCGCGGCATATGAGCTGTTTCTTGCGACTATGCTTGCTGCTTTTTACTGTTGGAAGCATGGACTGAAACTCAGGTCATCAGCATGTCTTGAAATCTGCCAAGCTCAAAGGCAAGGTAGAGACTGTAGTTAGCTACTGCTCAACTGTTCTGCTCACCAAACTTTCCTAGGATAAAATCCCGATGCCCTTTGGTGAACAGAACAGTCGAGCAGTTGGCCAGCTGCAATTTGACCCTCAACTGCTGCTGACCACATAAGTGAGAAACGCTTGTTACAATGCAGATCCTGAAAGCATGGGCATCAATATTACTGGTCGATGCCTTCAGACGTGTCTTTCGCCTAAGACATGAATACAAATGCAAAAGTTGCCACAATTCCTGAGGGCATGAGCAGCTGCATCGGCGCCTGAGCTGTCAGGGTCTGCAAACACAACCGGGTAATCCAGCAGGCGCAGGTGCATGCCAAGCACCATCTAATCAGTTTGCTGGGCAGAAGACATGTTGGATGCATGCTCTTTGGACACACCAAACAACCAGAAATGCTCACCTTGACGCAGTTCCTGAGAGCATGGGCAGCAGCATCAGCACCTGAGCTGTCAGGGTCTGCAAAGAGAATACCTGAGCTATCCAGCATGCACAGGCAGTTACGTGCGTAGCCTTTGGCAAAAACTACTGTCTATACAAATTGTCACGCCCAAGATGTAAAATGGCTCACCTTGACGCAGTTTCTGAGGGCATGGGCAGCAGCATCAGCGCCTGAGCTGTCAGGGTCTGCAAACACAATGCCTGGGCTGTCCAGCAGGCGCAGGTGCTTGTCAAGCACCACTTCCTGTACGGCTCTGGTGACCCCCGGGGTGTTACCCACCTGGGCTACCCGACTGCGCTTCAGACTGTTCAGCAAGGAGCTCTTGCCCACATTAGGGAAGCCCACCACCCCTGCAGCACACTGACGGGTCAGGTCGCATGTACATGACTTGCTAGCCTGGGTGGCCCCTGGTGCATTGCCCAACTGGGCTACCCAACTGCGCTTCAGGCTCTTCAATACAGACCTCTTGCCCAAATTGGGACAGCCCACCACCCCTGCGATGCACTGACAGCTCAGACATCAAACCCACAACCCTGCAACACTCTGTTTGGTCAGATACCACGCAGAAAAATGCTATCCTCAGTCCTTCCGCCCTTGCACCTTGCAGCATCATCCAACTGGTCAAATGCACCTGTCTTACTGTGCCTTCTACAGCTTGCGGCAAGGCAGGTGTGTATGTGTCCATCCATATTCGCCAACAGAGGGCACACACATTGCAGCACTAGCTATAACAAATGTTTCACAGCTCCATCACGCGCGCATGCTTCACAGCGGGACCAATGCCCTGCAATCAACAATGCCATGACCTATCGACCTTTCAAGCACTCTGTCACAAGCAACACAGGTCAAGACTGCCAAGCCTCTGAGCACATGAACAGCTACAGGCATAGGAGCTGCTGACTTACCAGCGGTAATGGCTGTCTTGGTGTCTGCATCACGGGTGCAATTCTTCAGCAGCTGCGGAAGGTATTGGCCAACTTGATCACATTCGTCATCTTTACTTTCATCAATTTTCATCGCCAACGTTGCTGACATGCAGTTGTCTGAGGCTCTATGACCCAGGCAGATGCATACAGAAGCAATGGACTGCTTTGACTAACTCACCAACAGTGATGGCTGTCTTGGTGTCTGCGTTACGGGTGTAGTTCTTGAGCAGTTGCAGAAGGGTGTTGGCGCCAAGGCACTCACTGCCCTGAAGGGCTGTATCGGCTGAGTTGGCCTTGGGCAGTTGGCGTTGCCCCAGGTTGCCAGCCTGCTTCTGCGTTGAGCACTTGAAAGCAACAGTTGGCAGCTCCTCTCTCAAGTACTTCAGCCAAGCTTCAGCAACCTCGCGGGGGACCAGATCTGCAAGGACGTCACAGAATCACCATAAGCTCCAATATCACAAACAAACAGTGAACAATGCCCTCAAGATCTTATAAATGCGACTGCACAATGAACAGCTTCCACCAAAGAAAACAACAAGAAAAATCTGCAAGCAGGAGAGCTGATGCTGAATTGAAGGCTGTGGTGATGGTTGCAACAGCCTTCAAGTCTGTATCTAGCGATGATGGCAACCAGCTTATGTTGACCACAACAAAAACAAGTCAACGAGTTTTGAGCTGCAACCATCACCAGCTGCCCGCAGACATTATTAGGAACAACTTTAAACACAAATGACAACTTACAAGATGTACCCCAATCCCAGTCATAATAGAACTGATGCAGGCAGTACATGTGCCTCTTGACACCTTTGTTAAGAAGCAGTGTGTAGTGACGCAGCAAAATCATATTTCACAGCACCTGTGCCCATATAATATGGACCAAGACCTGCTGTGAGAAGAGATGCAGGGGCTGACTTGCATTGCCTTACCAATCTTGTTGAGGAGCAGTATGACTTTCTTATCAGCTCCTGCCCGCCTGACCAGCCGCTCCGCATCCAGGCAACGGCAGCTGAGGGGATCTCTTGCATCCAACACCTCTATGATCACATCCGCAGCATCCACAACTTTCATGAACTCCTTGTAGAAGGCCCGCCTGCTGCTGTCTGCAGTGCAGGAAGAACAGTTTGATTGCATGCCGTATGATGGACAGCAAGCTTTCAGGGCATAGTGGTAGATGATGCAGCTGCAAGCCTGAAATGCCTAGCTCTGGCAAACACGCAGGACTGTGCAGGACCACGTCTATCATAGGATGCAGTTTGCTTTGAGACGCGACCATGCCATGTAAGATGTGCATGTGCATCAAGCCAGGGTATGTTCGGTATACGACCTACTCAAGAGCCATTGAAAGCAAATGCTGTAGGTAGTGAAGCTGAAACTGACCTTGGTCTGAGGATACTGCTTGCAGGGAAGTTTTGAGCCGTTTGTTGCTGTCAAAGACTTGCTGCTTGTGCTCAGCTTGCTGTGCAACAGCAGTCATGCTTGGCGCATCAGCATCGTCACCATCTGTTAGTTGCATGTCTGCTGCATTTGATTCTGCTTCAACCTGCACCAAGAGAGCTAAAGTCGTAATCACATGACAGAGAACTGCAGCTTATACAACAGAAGGCGTCAAGGAACCTGGTTTGCAAGTAGCATTTTTAGTCAAATGCTCACCCTTGCTCGTTTCCTGGCCTCCTTCCTTTCTTTGTCCTGTGCAACAGCCCTCTGTTTCTCCCAGTCGAGCTCCTTCAGAAGATCCGCCTTGAAGGGCCACTGGTTTGGGATGCCAGGATCTTTTGGAGCCTTCTGCTTCCTGCCAGTCTTATTGTCTTCCTTGGTCTTTTTCTTCTGGTGCTGCTTGACCTTCTTGACGATCTTGTACTTCTGCTTCAGTGACATCCGCTTAGACTTCGACTTCTTGCTCTTGAGCGCCATGATGCGACTTGAGGATTCAGCCGACTCCCAAACACAGCAATCGCTCGACTTGCTGTTGCGAACGTTATGCGCCAAGCAGCTTGCAGTGATGCACGGGGCGGCCGACATGAGTAATGGTGCATGACTAAGATGTACTGTATAGCAGGGCTGCACCCGGACTGCCCTACCTGCTTTGCCCTCGCCTTTGCAGCAAAAGTTGCAAGCTTTCTGCGGAGTCACAGCAGCAGCACCGCAGAAGTAAGCGCACGGTATTGCTTGGTTCCGTGGCCGAAGCGGTGCGCGTCTGTTTGAGGGCTGTGCCGCTGGTGAGGGCTGACTGCTGCCAGGTGCGTCTGGACTGCTGAACACGTGTTGTGCCCTAGCTCGAGCTGAGCTTGGCGCTCATCTAGCTCGCTTTGCACTTGATGACAAGTTGTCCGAATGAGTTGTGCACTTCTGCTGACCAACAGCGTCCTTTGTAGGCGAGTTCATCGACAGGAAAGGAGGTTTGCCTCAACATGGCTTACGAGCCTGAGTTCGCCACTGAGACCGTTCCCCCTTCATCTGCCGACCCCAGCTACCATCCAGTAGCCATTCAGTTGTACGGGCACGCCAGCAAGTTCAACGGCAGCACCACAAACCACGTACGTGACAAGCTTGATGCTGTCGTCGACCCTGCAGCACTTTGCGCCTGAAGCAAGCCTAGTCAAACGGTCGCGTCAGATTTTGTTGTCCATGCACTCCACGGCTCTACCTACAGCTCAGTGAAGCTTCCATACAGCTTTGCATTCGCCCAAACCGTGAGCATGCCGTGTCCCTTGGGTTAAACGAAACACATGGCAGGAGTAAAGAAGCACCTCAGCACCTGGCTCAAGGCCATCACAGCATCATCAGTGCAGCAGAAATCCTGTACACTGTCTTGCAGTTGTGAAGCGTTCAACACTGTGCATTGTTTCCAGCACACAATCATTTTTTTGACCACTTGTCTCTTCAGCTCACCACAAGCAAACACACAGCCCCAAAACTACACATTCAAAGGTTGCAAGTTCTGCCTGATCTGTTGCAGCTTTACAGGATGACCATCACCTGACATCAGTCAGCTAGGAGCACACTTGCATAGTGACAATTTGCAATTCCTGTCTAATTTGTGCTTGCTTTTCAGGATGACTACCGACAGTGGGAGCTGCCTCACCGGGACGCACCACCACCTGTAGCCCCTCGTGTGTCTGTGCCCTTTGATGCCGAGACTAGCTACCATGACACATACCATGCGCACCCACTTCAGGCGCCTACTCGCCACCAAGCAGAGCCATGGAAGGGTAAGCCTTTTCAAATAGCATCAGATTTGTCTTGTCTTCACATGCTGAGAACTTGTGAGCACCTAAGAGCCTTGTGCCTTGCAACAGCATATGGCCTACTGTTCGTGCGTTTCTGTCTCAAGGCAGGACGTTGCCGTATTCACACTGTGGTCTGCTAGTTGCCATCTGAAGCTGTACCATCTGCTGTGCATCTGAAACGAGTTAGAGCTGTTGGATGTACAGTCTGATGAGATGTGACTGCGTGCAGACAGTGTTCTGAATGAAAACAGTCGGACAAAATGTGAGTGTTTGCAGACAGTGGAGTGAAGTTTGAGGGTCAGTCAGCCTATGACAGTGACTTCCACGCTCACCCTCTGGAGAAGAGAGCTCCTATGGCCCCTGCTCCTCCCCCACGTAACAACGCCAAGTTTGATGGCACCAGCACATACCACGTAAGACCTGCCTTCCTGTGTGTCTCGCTACCTGTGTCTTTGCCTTGTTTCCACACGAGTGCTGCCAATATCTGCACAAAACAGCGCTAAGTTTGATGGCACCAGCACATACCATGTAAAACCTGCTTTTTTGCCTGTCACTGCTGTGTCTTGCTACCAGCACTTGTCTGCTGTTCAGTCTTGAGTGCTCCTGTACAGCATCATTTGGCTCCTGATGATGTGTGGAGCAAATGGACAGCACAACATTGTATGGTTAGCAAGATACACTGGGTCCAACTTTTGAATGTGTTTAGCCCAGAAACATCACAAGAGTGCAGCAACGCAAGCCAATGTACAAGAAGTATGTATTGTGTACTTTGGTTTGCTGTTATTGTGTACTGTGTAATATTGTGTTCACATGCTGATGTATACAAACAAACCTGACATTGCACATGTTGATTCATGCAGGACCAGTACCCAGCCTACGCGATTCAGGCGCATGTGCCACAGCATGGCCCCAGGTATGAGCACAAGAGCGTGCCTTTTGAGGGCACCACCACCAACAGGGATGCCTACAAGGCGTATGACATAGAGCCCCACAGAGCGGTGCATGCCCCTGTTGTGGCCAGGCCGCAGACCAAGTTTGAGGGTAAGCCCTTTGTACCATGTTATCAACACATGTTCAAGTCTCTTGCACAGTGCTGTTACCAGTGTTTTGTCTGAAGATATCCACTGGATCAGGCCCAGTACTTTTAAAACAGTCCTCAAATAGGCTGAGGTCAACAGCATCAATGTTTACAGTTTGTCTTTTGAGATATATGCAGCGTGCCTCAAGCAGCATTGCAGGGCATCCCTACAAATGACCTGTAATGCCAGGAACATGCGAGTGCTCACACAGCATTGCAGCCATGAGTTTGGAATTGTCTGATAGCCGCATGCCAAGCACTGGTCTTATGCCACAGAGGTTTGCAACAGCTGCATCTGGCTGCTGCAGACCATGCAGAAGGACTCATCACCTGTTACCCACATGATTGACAATTGTCACACACGCGGCGCAGACAACTTGGAAGCAAGGTTGCTTGTCTGACCTTGTGCCATGTGCAGGCACAACCACCAACAGGGACGCTTACAAGCCCTACGAGGTGCACCCTAGGGAGCAACATCATGTGGACTACACCTACAACCCCACTCCCTTTGAGGGAAGTACTGAGTCACATGATGCCTTCAAGCAGTGGGAGCTTGAGAGGAGGGCTGCCCCCCCTAGCCCCCCCATGAGGATCTCTTTGCCCTTTGAAGGTTGGTCTTCCACAGCATGCTTTACCACACACAAAGGCCAATGTTTGACAGTTGGCATTGCGTAAGCTGAGGTATTGTTTGTTGTGGCTCACTCCTGTTCAACACCGCATTGCTTGCGTCATTGACAGCAGGCAATTTGTGTATCACTAAACGCCAACCATCATCACTGCTCATTTCAACATTTGTCAGTACGTCATGGTCATCACTGTCATCATCATCAGAAGCTTGCGCTGTGCACAAGTTCAGCATCAACAGTGTGATGAAGCACATCACCCTGAACTCATGTGTTGATTGCTTCTTCTTCTCGTTCTTTGCATCATGCTGACACATGTGCTGACAAGGCTTTGCTGCTGCACAGGCACCACCACCAACAAGGACATGTTCAAGGGCTGGGAGCTGCCAAAGAAGAGGCCAACAGTGGGCATTGCCATGGTTGGGGACCAGCAGCACGTGCTCATCCCCTCAACACTGACTGCCCCTTGCAGTGGCAAGCAGATATTCACCACAGTGCATGACAACCAGCCCCACATGTCCTTTGTCATCTACGCTGGTGAGAGCCGAGTGGCCAGCAGCAACAGGCAGTTGGGTCAGTTCCAGCTGAAGGGGGTCCCCCCAGCACCTTTTGGGGTACCCCAGATTGAGGTGAGATACACACACCTGATCTGCCTTTGCTTGCATGAGTCACCAATTCCACTTCAGCTTTCAGTTCAAGGCATGTCCTGTTTTGTTCTATTGTGAGCTTCAGACCGCACAAGTTCCTCCTCCTGACTGACAGCAGATGACGAAGTGAAGTCGTACTCAATGCAACTTGCTTTTTTTGTGCAAGGAACATGCAGAGCTACTGTTGTGTGATGCATTCTGGGAGAGTGTTGCTCGCTGCATGTTTTCACTGAATAGGCCGCTTGGTGCTGATTCTCACATTGCACGACTGACACAATCATTTTGCTGCAGGTCACTGCTCACTTGGATGCCAGCAACATCTTGACTATTGAAGCGGCAGACCTGGACAGCGGTAGGCATCACCTGTGGAAGCATGGTGGAGGTTCCATTGTGACTGATGGCATTCACGCCAGTCAGCTGAACACCAATGGACACTATGTTGTTGATTACACTCAGTCACCACAGCAGATCAGGGCGTGATCTATGATCACTGCCTTGATATGCAGATCCATTGACAAGACGTGTCTGTAAAGCGTGAGCAAGTGTATCGCCTGATATCTGTGCCTGGGTAGTTTTGATAGTTGGCAGTAGCAACAGAGTAGTCCTGCGGCGGCAGTGCAATGTCATGGTTGACACTGGGCATGCTAGCTTCAGGCAGGCTAGATCGGGGACACTTTGCTTCACAGTCTCTTGAATGACAATGATACTGTTTGTGTCTTGGCTGTTGCAAAAGCATGTTAGGCTGTCTATGCTGAGCAAAGCTTCGACTGTTGACATTTTACTGTTAGTCTCGCTACTTTTTGTCGTTGATGATAGACTTGTAAGCTTTGATTGGAATTGTGTGCTGCTTTGCTGACGCGTCAACGTTGCAACCTGCTGCCTTCCAAAGTTCTTGTGCGGTGCATGCCTCATGAGTCTGATCAGTCATGATCATTGTTTGGTCGACAGCCACAAAATTCTCAACAGACCGCAGCCCTATTGTCAGCAAGCTGCAGAGTGTGCTCTTGCATGCGCAGCAAGGAGCAACCAAATTTGTTTTAAGCATCAAATGTACCTTCAGAAAGAAACCTGGTTGGCCTGGTTACGGAGCAGGCATGCACTGGCAACTATGCGTTATGGCGAAGCGTTAACGCAAACGCGCAAGACGTGCGTGGTCCGTATTAGCATTTGCGCCTGGTTGCAAAGATTGCTGACAACGGCGCCCAAGTGCAAATCATTGCACGGTTGAAATCGAGACCCGTTTGATCAGCTTGCATGCCTGTGAGTCTGCTATGAGCAGGCCTTCTGACAAACCCCCCGTACTTGTATCCACCAGGGCGGTGCAAAGACTGCAAGCAATCCAACGGCAACACAAACCAGATCAGCCTGACTCGGCTTTGGACAAGCTAGCCGGAGCAGTCATGCATACTTCAGACAGGGCATTGGCAGATTTCGAGCTGCGACCCGCTGTTCTCAATGAGCCGCTCGGCGAGGCATATCTTAGTGACAAGTCCCAACCTAGCTGGAACTCCGAGAGGGACAGGCATTCCGAGCTTGGTGTAACCTGCACGACCTTGTGCAGACTTCACCTAGTACATGGCAGTATCGTTGAGGTGCACTTTGTCGAAGCAGCTGCAAGTATATGCTTCTGTGGAGCTTTTGCTGACACTCTACACGTTTCAATTGCAGATTTCTGTGTCTAAAGACAAGTCTGCCCAGACACACCTGGCCAGGATTCTTGCTGTTGATGCCATTCAACAAAAGGAGGAACCATCTGGACCTCAAAGTCAATCAGCGTTGAGTGATGCGCACAAGGCACCGCCTGCCAGCACAGCACAGCATGCTCAGCAGGAGGACAAGTTCAAAACTTCCAGGCAGCAGCAACGCTGGCAGGATAGTGTGGCCTATTTGGCGCCTGCCCTCGCTTTCAATCTAGGCCTGCAGTATGAGCTGTGGCCGCTCATGCCTCAAGGCAACAAGCTTGCGTCTCAGGATCAGCAGGCACTGACCCCAGCAGCAGGCAGCAACGCTATTGATGTGGGTCAGAAAGGGTGTGCTGCACCTTTGCATGTGTCAAGCAGCATCAGTCTAACGGTAAAGCCTCTCAGGCAGGACTACCAAGAGCGCTGCACTGAGGTCACGCAGTCAGGTACAGTCAGACAGTGCTCCTTCACGCCAAGTGCCATGTTGCAGCGTGCATGCACAAGGGTACATGATGATCAACTGCCATTAAGTACCTCATGCCGCCGACGCTGTCCACAGATGCATTGGTTGAGCCACTTTGTCTTTTGGGCTCTTACAAGCTCCTTCCTGCAAAACACTGTATGTGCAGTCACTTTCAGTGGCTGTCTGATTGTGCTGAGCACTGGCATGCTCAACAGCACAAGTTGCCTGCAGGGCTAAATGTATGCCTTCTCCCACTCTGTGTTTCATGCCTTGGGCACCATTGCTGTCTGCACAGGCTCGTACAGACGCCCTTTGCATGCCAGCACAGGCAACCATTGACGGTGCCACAGACTGCTGGCAATGCTTAAGTGCCCAACAGAATGCTAAAGCTGCGGCTCTGGGCCTGAAGTGCAGTGCCAGCTTGTCTAACCTGTATGCAACTACAGTCTGGGCAATGGCATCATTCACAGATTGCTGCATGTGGATCTTGTTGAGGTGCTATGATTGCAGGCTGCCATCCAGCACAAGTACCAATTGCAACTAAGATGGTCATTGCCAAAATCAATATTCCACAGATTGCGCTACTGACAATGCCGCCAGACCCTAAGGAGCAGCAGCAGCAGCCGGATCACCCCTTGATGCCACAGCAAGGTAGAATATGCTTTTCTAGTGGCATCAGACATCATCAGCAGTGATACGCCTGCTAGTGCAGGTTTAAGAACCAGCTATGTGCATACAGATGCAGTGAACTTGCCACCACAGCCCTTGAGACTTTGTCACTATGGGCTAGACTGTAAGCTGTAATAGCGCCTCATTTGACAGAACCTAGTGGAATTGCAACTCATGCTTGAAGCCTTCCTTGTCTTCTTTCATACTAGGGTATCTTGCGCCTGCTTGCTATTACCTTGCAATTGCTCAGCAGAGTACCATCTGCTGCTTTCTGCTTCACTGCACGCTGAATCCTCATGTTGTATCTTCTGTTATGTTGTACAGGCGGTCTTGCTTAAGATCCAACAGAGCATGTACACAACAGGCTAGACAGGAAAGCGGAGGCCAGTCCATTCCGCTTCACTGCATATCAGCTTCCATCAAATCTGTTTATTTGCCACCATACCACATTGCCCCTCTTGTTTCAGGTGGTCTTGCCCAAGATCCAGCAGAGCATGTGCATGACAGGCTGGACAGGAAAGCGGAGGCCTCCAGCTCCAATGATCTGGACATGCTGCAAGAAGAGGAACAGATGGTGGATCAGCTGCAGCGCCACTTTCAGCAGACCATCAGGTCAGCACCACCTGCTCTTAGCTGACATCAGAGACTGTAGCTTACCATACTAAGTACAGCTGCTGTGCCTGATCCCATGGACTGCCACTGCTGTGTCTGACATCAAGAACTGATCAGATGTATTGGCATCACTGACTGCAGCTGCTTGACAAGTGCCATTCAGTTCAGCTGCTGCACTGGCATCACTGACTGCACCTGCAGTAGTGAAATCAATGGTTGCGCCTGCTATAGTTGACGTCATTGACTGCAACTGCTGTAGTGGCATAACTGACTGCGCCTGCTGTAGCTGCAGCCACTGACTGCAACTGATGCAGTTGACATCAACGACTGCCTGACCTGACGTATTGGCATCACTGACTGCAGCTGCTGTAGTGACATCGATAACTGCACCTGCAGTAGTGGTATCACTTTACTGTACCAGCTGTCGCTGGAACCATTGACCACAGCTGCTGTAGTGGCATCACTGACTGCAACTGCTGTACTGACATCATTGACGACAGCTGCTGTACTAACCTCACTGACTGCAACTGCTGTACTGACGCCATTGATTGCAACTGCTGTAGTGGCATGTCTGACTGCGCCTGCTGTAGCTGCAACCACCAACTGCAGTTGATGTAGCTGACGTTTTGGCATCACTGACCACAGCTGCTGTAGTGACCTTGATAAGTGCACCTGCAGTAGTGGTATCACCTTACTGCACCTGCCGTCGCTGACACCATTGACCACAGCTGCTAAAGTGGCATCACTGACTGCACCTGCTGTACTGTCATCATTGACTGCAGCTGCTGTACTGACATCATTGACTGCGCCTGCTGTAGCTGCAACCACTGACTGCAAATGATGTAGTTGACATCAACGACTGTACCTGACGTAATGGCATCACTGACTACAGCTGCTGTAGTGACATGGTCAACTGCATCTGCAGCAGTGGTATCACTGACTGCACCTGCTGTCGCTGACACCATTGACTGCAGCTGCTGTAGTGGCATCACCGACTGCACCTGCTGTACTGACATCATTGACTGCAGCTGCTGTACTGACATCACTGACTGCAACTGCTGCAGCTAGAATAAGTTACTCTGAATAACTGACTGCAGCTGCTGTAGCTGACATCAATGATTGCAGCTGTTGTGGTCGCGTCGCTGACTGTGGTGGCATCACGGACGGACGGCAGCTGCTGTAGCTGATGTTGCCTGTTCTTTCATGCTTCAGACATGCTTGTTTGTGGGTACTTAGTGCTTCTGTGTGCATCTGACAGAGCTGCAATCCAGAAGTTCACTACAGCACTTCGGCAAATTGTCCCTAGCCTTGTCCATATCCCTGTCCCTGTCCCTTTTTCACATTTGCATGTTTGCAGCAAATCACAACATGTTTCTGTCTTTACTCTTGTCCTTGTCCTTGTTGCTGTCTCTATCTCTGCCTGTGTCCCTCTTTGATACTTGCACGCCAACAAAGCAGAAGGCGTGGCTGAATCACGCAGGTTGCTGGTAAAAGGTGATGTCTCTGGCAATGCAGCGGGCGACGCAGGTAGCACAGACAGCATTCTGCGCAGCCTGCATTTGAGAACAGATTGGGCATTTGTTCATATATGCATGTCAGTAGGACACACACAGAGGAAAGCTTGTGTGTGCAGATTGCTGGCAAAAGGCGATGTCTTTGGTGTGGAAGCTGGCAACGCAGGCAGCACAGACAGCGTTCTGCGCAGCCTGTACTCAACACCAGACTGGACGCCCACCTCAAAGGAACTGATCTACTTCAAGGTCATTGGCCTTGAGCCTGCCTGCAAGACCTCTTTGGCTTTTGACCCAGAGCGCACCAACCTCATGTTAGAGGTATGGACGTCCTTGCCACACCAATTTCGCTTGTGTCTGGACACGAGACAGCAGAGCATGAAGAGACATCAAGCTGCTCATGGGTTGCAGATATTCTCCTGTCCAAAGTTGGTTGGGCATAGATCACTGCATAAGCATCAAACTGCATGCATGTCAAGTTTGCACGACTACATTGTAAATATGCTATTGGCAGCATATCTCCTGGCTTTGGCCCTGTGCACACCTGCTTCATCCATCAAGATGCCTGCTGCTCACAAGTCTGTTGGCCTGGTGGAATTGCCAGATGCGCTTGATTGTGGTGTAACTATGTGCTGTTACCATGTCAGGACAACAAATGCTTCATTATACCTTATGTAAAGTTAGCTTAGTTAAAGTGAATTCCTATCAGTCTGAGTGGCTAGCACTGCGTCTGCATGAGATGCTGCTATGTGAGGACAAGTGAGGTAACTGCTCCACCGCATGGTGCTCAGCGTTGGATGTTTGCTATTTGCAGGGTGGGTGCAGCTCGCCTGTTCCAGTTGGCATGTCAGGCTATGCTGCAGCAAGCTCCGCCACCCAAGCTGCACCCTCTCGCCAGGACACTCCTGAATCGACAAACAGCGACAGCACGCAGCAGACATCAACACAGGCTGAGACCTTAACACCAACACGGCAGGAGAGTTCAGGATTAGCAAGCAGCAATGGCGACCAGGCAAGCAGCTCAGAAACTGGGGTTTCTGGCGTACAAGCTGTCAGTAGCAGCATTCCTCGGCATAACGGCACAGATGCTGGGACATTCAGCGTGGAGAGTCTCACCAGCAGCAGCAACGCTCAGCAAAACGGCACAGATGCTGCGGCGTCAGATGTCACAACTGTCAACAGCAACAGCAACAGCGCCCAGCAAAGAGGCTTGCATGGTGGAGGTGAAGCTGAAGCTGATGGGGGTGGGGGGCTGCAGCTGGGGTTGCATGCCAATGGAGCGTGGGAGGGCAGGGCAGAGCTGGCAGGGGCTGGGCTGTTACTGCCCTCCTGGCGCAATTTGGCACATCTCTTTGTGCCTCTGCTGCATAAGGTAAACACTGTAGCACAGCCTGCATGTCACTCGTACCCACTCTCTGGTTCATTGTCTCTCTCATTCATTCATCTCTAATCACTGTTTTTATCTGGTGATCTATATCCATGTTCAGTCAGGTCCAATGGTACATGCAATCTTTAGCAGACTTATGATCTCATCAGGGTATTGGCACGGCCATATATGTAAGCACTGCAAAGCCATGTCTGTCTGCGGCGCTGTGCAGGACTCCTCAGCATTAGCGCTGCAAGTGGCAGTCCTGATGATTGGTCCCAGAGGCAGTGGCAGGGCCACAGCAGTCAGAGCAGCCGCAACTGCCCTTGGCATTCACCTAGTGCCTTTCAGCTGCCATGACCTCAAGGGACAGACTGATGCTCAGACTGCAACTGCACTCAAAGCGGCTGTGGAGGCTTCCCAAGACTTCAGTCCTGCTGTGCTACTGCTGCGGCACTTTGAGGTGCTGGCAGAGTCGCCAACTGGAGCCACTCAAGGTAACGCCACACTGTTGATAGTAGTCATACAATAAGATGCACTGTCAGTAATACTGTGAAAGCAACAACAACAAGAGCAAGTGGAGCCACTCAAGGTAAGACACACTGTCAACAGTAGTGAGCACAATAGCAGCAGCAGCAGCAGCAGCATCAGCAACCCAGTGCCCTTCAGTTGACATGGCATCTCAACGGTCAGACTGATGCACAGACTGCAACTGCACTCAAAGCTGCAGTAGAGGCTTCCCGAGACTTCAGCCCTGCTGTGCTGCTGCTGCGGCACTTTGAGGTGCTGGCAGAGTCCCCAACTGGAGCCACTCAAGGTAAAAACAGTTCCTGTACAAAGCTGTGGGTCCTAGGTTGTAAGCAAGGCAGGAAAAATTGATGCCCAACTTTCTGTGTGCATTTGTGAGATATCTCTTCTTGCCTTGTCTGCTGCAATTTGCAGGAAGCAGAATCACCCTGAGTACAATCTGGCTTCTGGCTTGACACATGTGTGCATGCAGCTGAGAGGACAGCAACTGCGTCCAGGTTAGCCGCCACTCTGCTGGACTGCATCAAGCTAGGCTCCCGCAAGACCCCACCCCCCACCCCCAAAACCCTCAGAGCCAAGGCCCCTAGCAGCAGCACACCCTCATCTGCAACAGCAACAGATGAGCAGCACCAAGTGATCATTGTTGGGTGCGTGGAGTCTGCTGAAGACACACCCTCTAGTCTTAGGCGCTGCTTCACACATGAGATGAGGATTGAGGCGCCTGATGCATCTGAGCGCAGGCAGCTGTTGCAGGTGCGTGCTTCAACTAATATTTGCCCAATCTCTCTTGGTCTTGCGTCAGCGTGTAAGGAGGCACCTACTGCATGCACACGGTTCAAAGCGCCCTCCTGCCCTGTTTCCTAATTTTATCCAGTTTTGTTGTCTCTTTTGACAGATTGCACTTGCTCCTGCCAAACTGCAATTGCAGCAGGCCAAACAGCTTTAGCTGTGGTACAACAAATGCTGCCCATGTGTAGTGTTTACCTCCTGCCACACCAAGCTATTCTAGGCAGACTAGCTGGACTGGGCAGGAAACAATGCAATCGCACCTGATGATATTTGTCATTGTTTGCAATCTTCAAGTAGCCAGATGCCCTCATCATTGAGGCATTAGCCTCAATGACTTGCTTCACATGCATTTGACTAGCTCATTAGATGGCAAGTCCTGTCTGGCCTAAACAGGTAAGCTATGGGTCCATGCAGGGTCTGCTAGGGCATCAAAAGTGCCAGCAGCTAGGGCAGCAAGCCCTAGAGCATGCAGTCACACACACAGCAGGCCTGCTTCCCAGAGACCTGCAAGCATTAGCAGCAGACGCAGCTGCTGCGGCAATTGCCAGAGGCCTGGATGCCTTGAGCTTGCTGCCCAAGCTGCAACCCTTCAAGCCTGCGGGCGTGCCACACCAGATTGAGGCAACTGCACAGCCAGATGCAGGGCCCATCAGCCTTTTCAAGCCACCCAAGGCACCCATCAAAAGGCAGCAGGAGGGCATCAACGGGCAGCAGAAGGCAGTCAGCGGGCAGCTTGCGGCGGCTAAGAAGTCAGGTGCAGAGCCCAAAAACCTCTTCAAGAACCTCAAGCCCCTCAAAAGGCCGCAGAAGGCAGCCAATCGGCAGCAGAAGGCAGCTGATGGGCAGCAGAAGGCAGCTGATGGGCAGCAGGAGGGAGCCAATGAGCAGCAGGGAGGCATTGGACAGCAAGAGGGAACTGATGCGCAGCAGAAAGCAGCTGATGGGCAGCAGGAGGCAGCCAATGGGCAGCAGAAGGCAGTTGATGGGCAGCAGAAGGCAGCTGATGGGCAGCAAAAGGCAGCCACTGGGCAGCAGGAGGGAGTTGATGGGCAGCAGCAGGGAACCAATGAGCAGCAAGAGGGAACTAGTGGGCAGCAGGAGGCAGCTAATGGGCAGCAACAGGGAGCTGATGGGCAACAGGAGGATAGCACTGGGCAGCAGCAGGAAAAGAATGGGCAGCAGGAAGCAGCCAATGGGCAAGGAGCTGATGGGCAGCAAGACAGGGCTGATTGGCAATTGTCTGCTGTCCAATTTGGGGGCATTGAGGTGTGTGAGGCGGATGTGCAAGCCTCTCTGGACAGAGTGCGGAAGCGCACTGCCACAGTGATTGGCGCACCCAAGGTCAGCCTCACATAGACGTGCTTTTGGACTTCATCAGAGGTGCACAATGCTGTTTTTGGCAGCTGCTGCCTAGGTCAGCTTGACTTGGGTGTGCATTTGAGCAAGCACTGGGGTGTGCAATGCTACTGTCTTGTAGCTTTTGTGCCAATGTCACTTTGAACTGACACGCTTTTGAGCAGGACAGGTGTTCAGATGCTGTTTTGTGGCACGTCATGTCCCCAGTGTGTTGGTTTCCACACTGTGCATAGCATATGTGTAAAGCCTCAAGCTGTGTCAACAATATTGTGAGCTTGCAGAGAGAGCTCTGCCCTCATTTGCCTTTCAAGACTGTTGTCTGCACTAAACAAGCTGTGTACACATCCACATCAGCCCCATTCACCTTCCGACATTGTCTGCAGAAACTGTGCTATGTACAGACCCACACGAGAATGTATGATTCCCTGTCTCAACTGCCCATTGGCATGCTGCCAGGTCTCATATGCTGCTATTGGTGCTGTTGGCTTTCACGTTGTCGTGCTCATTGTGCTGTTGACTGCAGGTGCCTGATGTGCGGTGGGATGATGTGGGTGGGCTTGAGAATGTGAAGCGCGCCATTTTGGACACTGTTGAGCTGCCTCTGAAGCATCCATCCCTGTTTGCTGCTGGCTTGCGGCAGAGATCAGGCATCTTGCTGTATGGACCTCCAGGTGCGCCCTTTCCAGCCCGTGCTTGCATTGTGGTTCCAGCTTGGAGCTTAGGAACTGAAAGAACGAAAGGCTGATATCATCACACTGTGCTTTGTCTGGACATTTGCTGGGTGTGTGTTGATCCAATGTTGTTGGGAGTCAGTTGTGACCAAGCTGGCCAGGTCCTTTTGCTTTGAGACAGATGTCATGCCAGGCAGGCATTCAAATTCCTCAAGCACGTCTGGCAAACACAGCCCATCTTGACTTCCTCACTGAAGTCATCAACAGTTTGCCTGAAGGCCTACCTGTCAGGCCAAGCTTCTTACATCAGGCGTATATTGCAGGCACCGGCAAGACACTGGTTGCTAAAGCTGTTGCCACAGAGTGCAGCATCAACTTCCTGAGTGTAAAGGGCCCTGAGCTGATCAACATGTACATTGGAGAATCTGAGCGGCAGGTATGCCTCTGTCACATGCTCACATGCCATGTCCCACAGTTTCACTTCCAGTGCAAGTGAGCTCTCAGATCCTGTGACTCTGCAGCAAACTTGCATGCACACACTTGTATGCATAGTGTGCAGACTGCACATTTCAGTTTGCATGTAGCATCGCTGACACTGCCTTGATTTTGGATCCAGAACAGCAGATGAGGTACACTGTTGCAAAGCAAAATCACCCAAGTGTCGGTAATGTTGTTACACAACTTTACCACCTGCAAGCAGAAGCTGTTACCTGTATTGCTAACATCTACGTTGCCGACAGGTGCGAGAGATTTTTGCCAGAGCACGGCGTGCAAAGCCCTGCGTGCTGTTTTTTGATGAGCTAGACTCGCTGGCCCCTGCCAGGGGGGCAGGGGCAGACTCTGGGGGGGTCATGGACAGGGTGGTGTCTCAGCTGCTAGCTGAGATTGATGGCGTGCAGGCGGGCTCATCTGGCAATGACCTTTTTGTGATTGGCGCTACCAACAGGTGTACTGTCAGTACCCAATATTATGATGTTTCTGACTGGGCTGACAGCAAGATCAGGACAGATCAGGCAATGGCATGTTTGTGCTTGGCGTCACTAACAGATTAGCTCAACGCGCGTATAAGCACACAGGCCTGCATGCATTGTCAATATGGCATGCAGGCCAGCTCAGCTGGCAGTGGTCTGATCGTGTTGGCGCTGCCAACAGGTAGCTTGAAGCACACCTAGACATGCATGTCATGTCAGTATGGCGTGCAAGCAGGCTCCACTAGCAATGAGATTGCCATTACTGACAGATATTTGGGCCACGTCTACAGTCATGCATGTGTTGTCAGTAAACGTAGCTTGTTGCTTGTGCGTCTTGGGGAAGCAAGTGTCTGCAGACATAGACCAATGTCAGCCTCAATGCACATGGGTAGGACAGCTTAATGCTTCAGACCGGACATAGCATGGCAGGTTGTGTGCCTGACTGGTAGTACTGTTTGCGTGCAGGCCTGACTTGATTGACCCTGCTCTGCTGCGGCCTGGCCGTCTTGACGTACTGCTGTATGTTGGCGTGGCAGAAGACTCCAACTCCAAGCTGAAGGTGTTGCAAGCGCTGACCCGCAAATTTGCGCTGGAGGCAGACATAGACCTGCCCAGCATTGCAGCCAAGTGCCCCACCACCTTCACAGGGGCGGACATGTATGCCCTCAGCTCAGATGCCTGGATGACAGCCCTTAAGCGCACTGTTGCGGAGGTGAGTGCCAGGATGAGCCCAGAAGGAATACCTTCAGTTGGCATTTTGCTTGATGCTGAGTACCTTCAATGTCAGCTGGCACTGCCAATTTGTTGTCTGGCTAAGCACTTCCATCCAAGCATCTGGCAGTCTTATGCAAAGCTACTCCCAATGTCATTTATTCAGGTGATCATGTTGGCACGGTCTACAGATGATGAGACTCGTTTCATGCACTGCGTGATGCAAGGTAGCAATGTGAGCGCAGAATGTGTTGTCAGTTGTTGTGCATGAATGCAGAAGCCCACAGCCAGGTCTGCAATGGTTGTACAGGAGGGTCATGCATGAATGCAGATTTGTGCAGTAGAGGTTGTAACAGCTGTGCTAGAGGTTATGCATGATTGCAGGATCCAGCAGCTGAGTCTGTGATGGTCATACAAGAGGACTTCTGGGATGCCCTGAGCTCCCTACAACCCTCCCTGAGTCCGGCTGAGTTGCAACGGTACCGCAAGCTCAGGGACCACTATGAGTCTCGTGGCCGATGATGCAGTCTCCTCCTGATCAAAGCAAGGATAGAACGAATCCATCATGAATGGTTGTCAACCACTAATGAACTCAGCAGCCATAGCACCACCAGCAGCACTGGCAGCAGCACTGGCAGCAGCAGCAGCAGCAGCAGCATGAGCAATGTTGGTGTCAATAGCAACAGCAGCAGCAGACTTGTGCATGCTGCATGGGTGCAGGATGTGTTTGCCCAGCACAGAAGCAGCAGCTCAGATTCCAAAGGCTGCAGCTGTTCTTGGCTTTCTTGGCGTTCTGCTTGTCAGTCTTAACATGGCACTGCTAGAGCAGTGATAGGTGCAGCAGCTTTCATTCAGAAGCTGGTGCTACTAGCTCTCAGAAGCTAGTAAACATGCCATATATCTTGAATCAGCTGTTGATTATGCAGCATTGTGTGCATCACAAGCACAGCAGCCGCTCCTGCCTGTGACCCATATGAAGACAGTCATGCTTGCCGCAATGAGCAACTCATGGCTCTGACACAACTTTCAACTTTGTCGGCTGATGTGGACTGCCGTCTCTAGCAGAATGGCGTGTGTGCTGAAGCAACACAACGCGCTGTGATCACAGTATCAGCATCGACAGCATGCTTCCAGTCTGTTCATTTTGTGTGTAGCATTTCACGAGACACCCAAATTGCATGTGAGGACATCATGAAGGAAAGATATGAATGTGCAATTTGTCTGTCGAATTTGTCGCGGGAAGCAGTAAATTTGCCCTATCATGTGGCATCTTGACAAAAGAATATGCCACTGCAGAATTGATGCCAAATTTTGCAGCGATCAGGGCGGTCAAAGTAGTGGCATTGGCAGCGCTGGGGCCCTGTCAGGTCGCAAACGTCGCTCATTGAGCCATCATGGGTGCCGGGGGTGATGCACGTCCTTACCGACAGCAGCACCTCGTCAAGCGCATCAGATCGTCGGAAAAGTTGCGCAAATTCGGTGGCGTCAAGGACGACTTGATCGTACTCAAGTCTATCTGGCTGAATAAAGCCAGCGGCCAAGACCATGCCTCTCGTCTTGAGTCTTTCTATGGTCCTCAGGCCCATGCCTGTAAGCCCTCCGACACAGCGCAGATTTCAGCCACCCGATCAACATCCGATGGCTAGGTCAACACGTGATCAGCGTGCTCTGCAGACGACAGGTTTAGAAGCGCTTTCCTTTGGGGGAGAAAACCTTTGCTCGCAGCCTGTGCAGCTCGGCTAGCGCATCAAGGCGATGACCTGATATGGGTAGACTTGGGTGGCGGCACTGGGGTAGGCATAGCTGATCTGCAGTGCTCGGCATGCCGACAGTGCTTGCCAGTCAAACGCTTTGCATTCTGATGACACGCTCTGTTTCTGCAGGAGAACGTTGATATGATGGCAGATTACATGCCTTTGAAGAGGTTCAAGGCTGTGTATGTAGTAGATCTATGTCACTCCCTTTGTGAACAGGCCAAGCAGAAAATAAAGCAGAAAGGCTGGAAGAACGTGCACGTTGTTGAGGGAGATGCCTGCACATTTCAGCCGCCAGAGGGCATTGCGACTCTGGTCACCTTCTCCTACTCACTGTCAAGTATGTCACTGCAATAATACTCGTCTACGCTATTGCTAAATTGCACGCCAATTGACCACTGCGTTGATGCTACTCTAGGCAAAACTGCAGACAATTTAGCTGTGAAGCCTTGTTTTGTCTGCAGTGGTGCCCCCATTCCACTCTGCCATAGACAGAGCTATCTCCTATCTAGATCCCAATGATGGCTATCTTGGGGTGTGTGACTTCTTCACATCTAGCCGCTACGATCTGCCCTGCAGACAGCTTGGCTTCTTAAGGAGATTCTTCTGGAGGTAAACAATCCACTGCTCTTCAGTCAACATCCTTACAGCAGAAGTGAGCTGCAACTTTCTTGTTGCACATTGCACAATGTTTGCTTTTGGCTTGCCATGTCAGGGTTGCAGCATGTAGTATGATGTGGCTGCTGATGAACGCAGGGCAACGTTTGACACAGACAACATTGACA
Organism: Trebouxia sp. TZW2008; assembly: GCA_002118135.1. Taxonomy (NCBI): domain Eukaryota; kingdom Viridiplantae; phylum Chlorophyta; class Trebouxiophyceae; order Trebouxiales; family Trebouxiaceae; genus Trebouxia; species Trebouxia sp. TZW2008. The sequence goes on along the minus strand of BDIU01000070.1, from coordinate 38,644 downwards.
TTGGGCCTGAGAGGAGAGCATACCTAGATCACAGATTGTCGAGAGTGTGGGAGGTCAACTCCCAGGTATGTGCTGCTGCCTTGTTTGATCAACATTATTTTGTATGTGCAGCTGCTACTGTAGCATGATTCTGTGAATTACAATACCCACATCTGCCTGCCCATTTCATTGCGCAGCACAATGCAGCAAATGTAATTCTGCACATGCTATTGCAACATATCAGAGGGCCTGGTGTAACGCATGATCATGCCGTCTACACTCCACATGTGTCAGCAACCACATCTCACTTCTTATGTTCAACACCCTTTGCCCCTGATTTGAGAGTCTAATGCTATGTTGGCTGTCAACAGCTGAGTGTCATGCAGGTATCAACAACATATGTGCCTTCCTTGACAGTTCCCTGCAATGTGTCGCAACCAACAGCTTTACTGTCATGCAGGGATCAATACCGTATGTGCCCTTCTTGAGAGCTCCCTAATGTGTGTGGCGACCAACAGCTTCACTGTCATGCAGGGCTCAATACCATATGTGCCTTTCTTGAGAGCTCCATACTATGTGTGGCTGGGCAAGGTGCCACAGCTGGCCACCATCCTGGCTGAGCCCAAGACTGAAGCCCCTTCAGGCTTCCCTGCCACCTTCCTGTACACTATGTCCTGGGAAGACCCCCGCCCAGACATGCAGGTACAGTACCTGTTTGATGCGTTGGGTTTTCATCATTTTCCATTTTGTAGTTTGTAAGATGATCACAAATGGTTCTGTGTTTGACGTCTTTGGAGATTGCACTTTTATGCCACTCTGAATCAACTGCATAGTAGTGAACTGCTGGTGTCTCTGCAGCTGTGATCACAGCCACTGAACATGCTTGCAAATGCAGCACGGCACTTAGTAGCTGCGCAAGGCTGCAGATGGCACCACATGCAATCTACGCCCCTTGTCACCCACTGACTCTGAGCAGTGTGCATGTTAAAGCTACACCAACATTCATGATGCTTACAGTAATCTCTCAATGTCACGACTGCATTGCTTACCAAGAACAACGTCCTTACATCAAATTGTCCTTCCTCAGAAGTACCACTGTAGTCAGATTGCAGTGCTTGATTCCAAGTTGCATCATCCTTACATTAAGAATGTCCTTACATCAAGTGATTGTTGTACATGCACGGACTGTCAAACCACAAACTTATTCCGCATCCATGCACCTGCTGACCGCCTGCTGTCTGTCACACTGGGCTGGCAATCTCGGTGGGACTCAGCGAGACACTGCGCTGGCAATCTCGGTGGGACTCAGCGCAATTGCCAGCCAAGTGTCTACTGAGATCAGCATGCTGCTGACGCACTGTGCACAAATGCTAATGCACTGTACTTGCACAGGTGTTGAAGATCAACAGCAGGGATGAGGTTTTGACGCTGTCCAGTGGCGGCTGCAACTCCTTGAACCTGCTGCTGCATGGGGCAGGGCATGTGGTGTCTGTGGACTGCAATCCAGCTCAGAGCGCACTGCTGGAGCTCAAAGCCACTGCCATCAGGTGCAAGCACTACTGCAACAACTGCATGCTAAAGTGTAGGGCAGTCTATGCAGCTTTGTTTGATCTGATGTGATTGATGTTGAGGGTCTGGCATGTTTGGCTGTGGACTGTAATCCAGCATAGAGTGCCATATTGGAACTCAAAGCAACTGCTGTCAGGAACAGGCACTACTGCACCAGTCCATGCACAGTGTTTCACGCAGCCAGTGCAGCTTCGTTTGACCTGACATGTGTGATTGTGGACTGCAACCCAGCCCAGCTTGCTCTCCTGGAATTTGAGAGCCACAGAAATCAGGTGATGGCCTATGCTGACTGTTCAGCTGTGGCACAGGGAGTTGGAGTATGAGGATGTATGGGCTCTGTTTGGTGAGGGGCGGCATCCACACATCGAGCGCTTGTTTGAGAGCAAGCTAGCGCCCTTCCTGAGCCAAAGCGCCAACCAGTTCTGGCAGAGCAGGCTGTGGTACTTCAAGCAAGGCCTGTACTACCAGGGCGGCATGGTAAGCACCTTCCTTTCTTTTTGCTGCCTTGTGGGAAAAGATAGCATTGGTCACGATCACCATGATAGTGCATGTTCTGGCATAAGTGCTGACTGCGTCTGCCTCATTGAATCTAACCCTGAATTGTGTGAAAGTCTTAGCATAAGTCAGCAACAGAGCACTGTTTCATCCTGGCAAACGACGCTGCAATTGCAGTCTTGTCTCGAGTAGCAAGGTGCAGGGCGTGCCTCCTTTGCAATCTTCCAAGGTGAAACTGTACAGTAGGCCTAGAATTCAATGGCTGGTTCAGTGACAAAATGCTTGATCGATATGCAGGGAGGTGTGATCTGGATGTTGCAGACCATTGCCACCTTCTTGGGCATGGGCCACAGCCTCAAGAGGCTAGCGTATGCACAGACGCTAGAGGAGCAGCAAGCAGTCTGGAACGGCAACTGGTTCATCCACTTCTGCAAGCAGGGCAATGCCTGGCTGGTGGACCTGTTTGTGCGCATCCTGGCAGTCATCTTTCTCAACCGCTTTGTCCTCTGGTAAAGCCCAGACTTTTCTCAGTATCTGCACTGCATGTGCTGGTGTTGTTTCTGCAGTGTGTTCGTACAGGGAATGCATTGCCATCTGTACTGCCAATAAGGTGGAGCTCCACATTGCCTATTGCGATCAACCTCTCGCTTGCAGTTACGCTTTGCATGCAATGACTGTAAGTTGTGACAGTAGGCAGGTCAAGTAGTAGCCTGAGTTGCCATCAGCAGTGTCTTGTATACCGATCCGGTTTCTCTCACCATCCTTGATACTTTTACAATCAGTCATTAGTTCTGCACACACCACCTGCTCTTCACAGCATTGATTTGATTGAATGAGCTTCATTGCAACACTATTTCCAACATCATTATCACGTGATCAGACAACACTTACAATACAGAAGTAGTTGCAAGTCATAGCATCAACAATCTGACCATGATATGATCTGACCATGGCTTGCAGATATAGTGTTGGCATGCCATGCAAGCAGTCCCAGGTCATGATGATGACACGACAGTGCATTGATGGGATCATGGCTTGCAGGTTTGGTGGCGGTGTGCCTTGCAAGCAGTACAAGCTGATTCATAAGGACGGCCTGCAAATCAGCCAGTACGTGGCGCGCACCCTAGACGGCGCAGCCATGCACAGCCACATGCGCAAGGACAACTACTTCTACTTCAACTGCTGCACGGGACGCTTTGCCCGTGAGAGCTGTCCTAGCTACCTCAAACAGGCTGGCTTTGAGCAGTTGAAGGCTGGAGACATTGACAAGCTGGAGATCATGAATGGCGTGTTCATGCAGGCCCTCATGTCCAGAAAATACACCAAGGTGGGGTTTGGAAGTCAAATGTGAATGTACGGTGGACATGCTGTGAACTTTCTCTCTCCATTGTGGATGCAGTAGGCACACAGTGTGAGTGTAGTCTGAACACACTGTGAATTGCTGTCTACAACTTGCACATGCTCAGGAAATGTTCAGCTGTAGACGATTCAGACTCAAGCACTGAAGTGCGCATAGTCAGCTCAACTTGTATCTGGTGATTTTGCTTCCTGCATGCAGATGCATCATTCGCCAGCTGACATGGTGGAATGCTGGCATATTGTTCCACGCCTTGAAGTGTGTTGCTTGGGGTCGAACATGCCGGGCATGCCTAGGCTAGCACCTGTTTCCTGACCTGCCTTGGGTGCATGCAAAGTCAAGGTGCAAACACAGTCTGGGTCTGGGTTTGACATCTGCGTTTATCACTGACAGGGATGTGTCTGATGTGTCAATGATGGTGCACAGGTGATCTTGATGGACCATGTTGACTGGCTGGAGGAGGCTGCAGCGTTGCTCCTGGCCACAAGACTAGCAGAGCAGGTGAGTAGTCTTATTGCCTCTCCACCCCTGTTCCTTGAACAGTTATATCTCCATTAGGCAACTCAAGTTGACATGTTCAGCTTTGTGTGTCATGTCAGGCTTGATCATGTCATGCTGGCTGCTGGGCAAACCATGCTAGACCTGCTCAGCCATACCTCCTGTGCAAAGCATCTGCATCATTTGCCTGTGCTAAATGGGTCAGACCCACGTCAAAACGGCCAAGTTTGAAAGCTGTTGATGCAAGTCTGAGGCCCTGTGACCATCTTGCAGTCAGGCATGTATACGTACAGTCTCTCCATATGGCATGTTTGCAAACAGTTCTTTTGCAGAACACGCAAAGACCAGCCTTGCGACCTTGCTGATACTTGCAGTGGAATTGATCAGCGCTTGCTTTGATGGTGATTACATCTGCTGTAGGTGCTTCCTGGTGGTCTGGTCATCTGGAGATCTGCTGCAATTGTGCCACCCTACGCCAAGCTGATTGAGGACGCAGGCTTCAATGTCAAGTGCTTGCAGCAAGCTAAGGACGGTTACATGGACCGTGTCAACATGTACTGCAGCTTCTGGGTCGCTGAGAGGAGATAGCTTTTGTGAAGTCAAGACAGAAGCTGTGCCAGCCCATTGTGATTTCATGTAACATTGCTGCTTTGTATTTGTGTTGGGTGGTATGAGATGACCCTGTTAAGCATTTGTGTGTCCTGAGCCTGACGTGGTGCCTATGCAGCTGATAGGATGACTGCATAGCATCGAACACTTTTGAAGTCCTGCAAGCACAAGAGTTTTACATCTCATGCCAGTCAGCGTCATCATACCAGATCAGTATGATTATAGAAGACATTCGGCCATGCTCCACCGTCTGCAATACGTAAAAGAAGTTCTGAATGAAACATTGCAGTAGACACTGACTTGCGCTGGTCATCGATTGCATTCTGCCGCACATTCAAAACTTGAGCCTGCCTCATCTGTGCCCAAGTCCATATAAATAGTCGAACCATCAGGCCATCACAAACTGAAACAAACACTCACTGGACCAACACATCTTCAAGAGCTGCGCATGACGACACGATAGACAGATGCAAGCAAGTGCTTGCAGGTTCTGATCAATATGCAATTGCCTAAACATCCACAAGGTTCATTCGTATTGTTTGTTGACATGGTTCATTTGCATCAGATTTTACTGAAGTGCACTGTACATTCATGTGCTTGCAATACTGCTTTGCAATTCTGATTCTAATTGATTGTGCTGCACTGCATGACAAATTCTTTGCAGTTTGGTGCCCTCAGCTGCGCTCAGTCGCAAATTATGGCAATGCTGTTCTTCCAGCTGGGCTGCAAACGCTGCTGATCGATTCACAATTTCACTCGGCAAGCCAGCAAGGCGTGCTACATTGACACCATATGACTTGGGACAGGCACCAGCTCTCAGGTTGTATAGGAAGGTCACCTGTGAAACAGGACAAACCCCAATCAAAGCAGCAGAGACGACAATGACAATACTGGCGTGGCCGAGCGCAAACTGGCTGGGCAAGCACTAGCCGGATGCTCAAAGCAAATCTATAAGTCAGGAGTTATCAGCAATGACTCTGCCGCCAGAAAAGCAACCCTTCTTGTTCTTTTATCATGAGCATGCATCTTCCTGTGTTGTGCAAGGCAGTGCAATGCAGGGCAGTCAGGCAAGGCCACAGAGCATGACTTTTGGACTCATTGCCAGCATGCAAATGCTCATATCATGCAAGCCAGCGCAATGCTGGGCAGTCAAGTGAAGCTCTTGCCTTAAAAGCCAGTGCAATGCAGGGCAATCAAGGTAATGCCTCAGACCTGCTCAGGTCTGCAATGACAATCAGCAGCAATCCATCAGGAATCAGGTACCAGAAGAGCTCAACTTTCTGGGCAACTTTCTTGTGATGATGCATCTTCCTTTCCACGTAAGTCAGTAAAGGCCAGTGCAATGCAGGGCAGGCCACGGACCTGCTCAGGGCTGCCATCAGTGTCTGGCTCTACGCTGCCACCAGTGAAGCACAACTTGTGGACACACTGTGCACATACGTCTTCCCTGGTCATGCAATTCAGTGAAATGCACAGAAGCGAGCCTAGTTGCCTCAGACCTGCTCAGGGCCGCCGTCAGTGCCTGGCTCTAGGCTGCACCCCATGTGGCAGATGGCCACCCTTGGATCCTGCTCATGAGCATCTGCTAGCCTGTGATAGTGCGTTGCAAACAGCCCCCTGCAGCGCAGCTTGCTATCACGCATGGGTCTATAGCAACGTTTGAGCTGAGGACCAGCAGGTAATGATGGATTTCTGTGGCCTAGCACAATGTGTCAGACAAATTGAGGATTGGAACACTGTGGGCGCACCTGCAGATGCAGTCAATCAGACTGACTTTGCAGGCTGTGAAGAGGACACGAAATCGTGTGGCTATACCTGCAGCGGGTCTTGGCAGAGAGGTGCTCCAGAACAGCTGCAGCAATAGCAGCGCCGTCTGATGTTGCAGTGCCTCTGCCCAGTTCATCCAGAGCCACCAAGCTAGCAGGAGTGGCTCTGTTCAAGGAAGCTGCAGTCTCAGCCAACTCTACAAAGAAGGTAGACTGGCCTGACATGACATCATCCTTGGCACCCATGCGCACAAAGATGGCATCTACGGGGGTGAGGGTGAGGGAGTGGGCAGGCACCCAGGCCCCCACCTGAGCCATCAGGGCAGCCAGGCACACCTGTTGCAAGGGGCCAAAAGCTGTTCAGAAGTAGCCCAGAAACTGCGTAGCAGCTGTGAGGAAATCACAAAGCTGTTCAGAAGCAGTTCAGATACTGAAAAGAAGCTGTGAAGAAATAATGAAGAGGCAATGTGTACAGCAGAACTTGTCTAGACAGCTATATTCCACTGGCTGTCAAAGTGGGTGCCGTGCAATGATGGCGTCTGTGGGGTGGAGGGTTGAGGGAGTGGGCGGGTACCCAGGCCCCCACTTGAGCCATCAGGGCAGTCAGGCACACCTGTTGCAAGAGGGCACGCTGCTCAGCCAAATGAACAAATGAGTCCACACACATAATACATGTACAATAGATACAGTGAACAAGTAAACAACTCTACCAATCAATTGTGGCCCTTACCTGGCGCAGGAGGGTGCTTTTGCCACCCATGTTGGGTCCAGTCAGCACAATGAAGCCTGGTGCCTGCCCACCCAGCCGGATGTCATTGGGCACAAAGGAGCCGCCACTGGCCAAGCCCATGCCTGCTGCAGGGTGCCGCAACGCCGTTGCCTCAAACACCTGCACCATCAATGGACAAGTCAGCACAATGGAGCCTGACGCCTGCCCATCCAGCCGGATGTCATTGGGCACAAGGGAGCTGCCGCTGGCTCGACGCATCCCTGATGCAGGGTGCCGCAGCGCTGTCGCTTGAAACACCTGCAGTACCACAGAGCGCTGCTTGTCTTGATCAATGCAGTGTTGACTATTTGTGACTGAATGCCAGTGTCGCTCATGATAAGAGCCACTGCCCATGCTTGCCGCAAGGTGCTGCAGCGCTATTGCCTTGAAGACCTGCAGCAACAAAGGCCGCTGCTTGGTTTGGTCAGCAGCGCTGACTTGTCGTGACTGATTGCCAGCATGTGGTGTTGCTGACCTTTCCTGTCTTGCAGAACTTGATGAAATTAGCAAACACAGATTTGCTGATCTCATCATATGTATGCTAGGTGAATCAGCGCCAGTCAAAGGGACATGCCTTCTGGAAACAGAAGAAGGCTTACATGTTCAGTGCTTGTAGGGCCTGTATCAGAGGTGAAGGACTCCACAAAGATGGACCTGCGCATGGTGCCTTGATAATGTTTACATGGATTAGCATGAGCAAAACTTGCATTTGAAGGGTCACTACATACTGGAATAGAAGGCTCACATGTCCAGTGCCCGCAGGGTTTGTCTCTGAGGCTTGAGGCTCTATAAAGGTGGGTCTGCACATTGGGGCGCCGTCCCCTCCAAACTGAGCAGCAAAGCCTAGGGCCATCAGGGCGTCCAGCTCAGCCATAGCCTTTACTGCCCTCTGCCACAGCCCTGCCTGGCTGGCAAAGCGAGCCAACAGCCCCTGCACGCATGGATGATGAACATACAATATTCAGGTCAGACTTGAACAGTGCCAGCACTGCTTACGGCCTTTCTTCTTGACGTCATACGCAATGCCAGCGTCAAGCTTACAAACGGAGGTAAGTGCTGTGTTTCAGGACTGAGCAAGGCGCAACTGCTTGATGCAAGAAGACTGGTGCTCGCCTGTCAGTATCTGCTGCACAAGCTGGCATGTACAATAAAAATAATGCAACCATGTGCAGATGGCCCACTTGCAGTCTGCCTGAGAGGGCCAGCTCTCAGCTCTCTAGGACATAAAGTGTCAGCTGAGTCACTGCAGGTAGAACTACAGAACTGCAGAACGCCTGGGGGCGCACCTCTGTGACTGGGCAGATGTGTTGAAAAGGTCACCTGCAGAATGCTTGAGAGGGCAAGCTCTATCAAAGCAGATGTGCAGATATCTTACCTGTAGTATGCCTCACGGTGACAGCTAGTCAACTGAGCAAAAGGACAGACATCTTACCTGTAGTATGCCTGACAGTGCCAGCTCTCGGCTCTCCAGGGCATCAGCATGCTGCTTGACCAGGGCGCGTAGGGCAGGGCTGTAGTAGCGCACAAAGCCCTTCCTCTGCCCCATCAGCTCAAACTCTGCAGGCACTGCCTTCTGCAGCGCCTGCAACATGACAGCAGCCCATGTATGAAGGACATATGAGCAAACGGCATGCAAGCTAGATGACAAATGCCTGTAACATGACAGCGATCCAGGCATGAGCGCAAATGAGCATAAATAGCAAGATAGATGGTAAATGCCTTGCAACACAACAGCCCCCATGTTGTGGAGCGCGTATGAGCAGAAGGGCATGCAAGCTAGGTGGCAAGCGCCTACAATACACCAACAGGCTGTGGATTGTGAAGTGCTTATCAGGAGAAGATCACAGCGCAGACTTGTCATACTGTCACATCATGCTTGGATGTTGTTCAGCATTGACTCAAGGGTGCATTGCAGACAGAGACGCTGCTGTGAACGCTCATTGTGGCAGGCAGTGTATCATGGCTGTCAGATCGATTATGATAAACATGATAATGGGAAGCTCGGTAATGAAGAAGAAATGCATGACATGTGAGCAGTGTATGCAGAAACTGCCACCTTTTTTCGAGAGTTGAAGTTTGACTCGGGTTTGGCAAAGTTGAGTGGCCAGGCCTTCCTGCAACGCACATGCAGCAGAGATAAGCTGCAGTGGTCACTTGAGCTTCTTACTTGAGGGATCTCCAGCAAGTTGGCGTCCTTGTTGACAGTGACATAGCAGAGGTCCTTGCCACCCCCTAGCTGGCGCCGCACTTGCACTAGGTAGTCACTCAACTCTGCTTCCCTGTCCTTCACCCTGCCCTCCGCATCATCATAATCCTGGTCCACTCCCTGCACAACAGGCTGCACTTCATCAAGCCCTGCCTGGGCCTTGCAAATTGGTCATACTGCTATGTGTTTGCATAAACATGCTCTTGCTCATTCACCTGAGCACAGATCACCTGACGCACAGTTTTGTGTGTTCGACCATACAGTCAGATACTGCATCCTGACTTACACAGTGTCGCTTGTCAGCCACAGCGGTGGCTCGATGTTGTCTTTTGCCACCTACAGCGACTCTTTCCCTTCACTTTTTGATCCCCACACCACTTCCACACGCACGTCTCATAAACTAACCTACGCGCTAATTAATCAGAAAGCGTCTTTTTTTTCTCACTGGTTTTGGGGTGGCTTTGCCACTGACAGCAGCCTTACATCAGTCAACGCCCCTCCAAGGATACTCAAAGGGCCTTCAAAGCTCAGAAACGTCCTTGCCAGGGGCCGTTAGCTGCTGCAGTAGGCTGCTTGCCAACAAAATGAGTGCAGACCGAAAAGCAATTTTGAGGTTGTTTCTTACTGGTTTTGGGGTGGCTCTACCGCTAGCAGCAGCCTCAGGCCAGTCAGTCGCCCCTTCAAGGGCATCTAAAGGGGCATCCAGCTCTGGAAAGCCCTTTCCAGGGGCCAGTAGCTGCTGCAGTAGGCTGCTTGCCAGATTAGGCAAGAGGGGCTGGAAAGCCTTGAAGGCCTGGTTGAGGGTCTGCAAGCCTCTGAGGCCTGCTATCATGGCGGCAACCCTCCTCTTGGCATTGTCCTCATACAGTACCACCTGCACCGTCATGTTTCTTCTCGTGTTTCACCATTCTCTGCCCAACAAAAGGACCTTTCTAATTCAGGAGGCTGTAGCTGACTGACTGCAGATTGCCCAAGACTGCATATTGGCTGACATGTCACAACATCAACGAATGATATAAGACAAACAGGGGTGTAGTGGCATGGAGACAGGTTTTGTCAATATAAGTACTCATCATATCAAACACCTTTTGTTTCATTTGCAAGTATTGTCAACAACAACCTGATGCAAACCATACGCCAACATGAACATCGTTGCTTTTGACAGCATTCAATGGGGCTTGTTGACCAATGTCGGCGTGAGGATTGAGGGCTGACCTTCAATGCATCTCTGCCCATGCCTCCACCAAGGCCTGCTGCATGCAACCGGGCTAGGCTGCGCTCCAGGTCACCAATACCTGCACAGACGCCAATTCATGCCGTACCAGCTCATGCTGAATGCCCCCACATTCCTGACACACCTCAAACCAGATAGTGTAAACTTTCACATTTGTCAGGGCAGTTGAATTGTCACATATTACTACCACTTTCAAGTGACAGCAACATCATTGCAGCTGCCATTACAATATTTCTTCCGATATAGTGACGTTCAGCATAGTGACATTTGTGATGTAACAACAATGTAAGTGGGAACCAAGCACTGCGTTCCAATGATGCTTTCAAGTTGTGACAATATGATGAAGTGACAAAGTATCTGGTCACAAATGCGATCGTTACATCAAACGATCACTAAACATGGGCGATGAGGCAGCGGAGACTCAGAGCAGCTGTTGCTGGGTGAGGCTGTCTGATTTTGGGTTTGTGCCTACAAAGACGCCCCCAGCCAACTTTTGCAAGACTACGCCTGATTTGTCAACGTCTGAGATGAGAGAGCGCAAGAAGACAGACGTTCTTGACACCGCAGTCCTTGTGCTATTTCATCACAGATAATGATGAATCAGAGCACAAGCGTAGAACAGCCGACCCATGTCATGGCATCTGGATGGACAGCAACAAATGGAGTCTTGCCAGCTGTCTGGTGTTTGTGCCTGCAAAGACGCCCCTGGTCACCTTTTATAAGACTGCGCCTGGTTTGTCAACATCTGAAATGAAAGAGCGCAAGGAGGCGGACGTTCTTGACAAGGCACTCCTTGCGCTGTTTCATTGCAGATGTCGACAAATCAGACCACAAGTCTGGAACAGCTGAGCCATCAGCAGGCATCTGGATGGACAGCAACAAATGGAGTCTTGCCAGCTGCCTGGTGTTCGTGCCTACAAAGACACCCCTGGCCAACATTTACAATACTGCGCCTGGTTTGTCAACATCTGAAATGAAAGAGCGCAAGGAGGCAGACGTTCTTGACAAGGCACTCCTTGCGCTGTTTCATTGCAGATGTCGACAAATCAGACCACAAGTCTAGAACAGCTGAGCCATAAGCAGGCATCTTGATGGACAGCAAGAAATGGAGGCTTGCCGGCTGTAGAGTCTTCTTGAGTACTTGAGTAAAGGGACAGGCAGCACATTATTGTTTGCTGAGGTTGCTTAAATGCTGAGTTCACACATGATGCATTATGCAAGGTTGTGATATGTCAAGACACAATACAGATTTGGCTAGCAATAAGGCGCTGCCGGCTTAGCATAGCATAGCAAAGACCTCCCTGCAGCTCAGCTGCCTTGACTCCGCAGATGTCTTGAACAGAAACAATCATAGCTGTTGCTTAGTCTGTTGTTGAGCAGATCATCTGCAGGGTACAGGCAACTGAGCAGCAGGCTGGCCAGCCTGCTATGCTGTTGATTGGCAACACCCCAGAAGGAAGTAGGCACTCAGCTGGGCATAAGTGTCCACAAGCAAAATTTCAGACTAAACAAGATGTGTGGAGGGGAGGTGAGGGCTTGAGGGGAAAAGGAAGACAAATGAGTGGACCAGAAAGAAGGGGGCACGTGGAAAAAAGGCAAGGGGGAAGGAAGGAAGGAGAGGCAGGGAGGCACAAAGAGGAAATGCGAGGACAGAAATGGGAGGTGGGGGAGGGGTGGGGAGCAGGGAGATTGAAAGGCAAAAGTGCATTACCATGTAAGTTTGAGACGAAGGGGGAATGGGGAAGGAAGGGGAAGGAACGATGGGGACGGTAAGATGGCAATTTGAAGGGGGGGGGGGGGGGGGAGGGGGGGGGGGGGGGTTTGGAANNGGGGGGGGTGGAATGGAGTGGTGGGGGTTTGGAACAGCAAGGGGATGAGGAAGAAGGATGGACAAGGCAGGCAGTGGAACAAAGGACAGGAGGCAAGGTGTGGGGACTGGGGGAGTGAGCAGGGGAAAGCATTGATGGGGCCACCTGCAAAGGCCTTCCTGGCAGCTCCAACAGCCTCTGTGCAGTCAGCACCCATGAGGTCTTGAACAGCATCCTGGCGCTGCACAATGTCTGCAATTCGCAGAAGCGGGCGGCACAGCCACTGACTAAGCAGGCGCTTGCCAGCAGGAGTGGCACAGTGGTCTAGAGCCCCCATCAGACTGCCCTTCCTACCCCCATCACTACTCTCTAGAACCTGCAGTGGCAATGGCAGATGGCTAAAACGCTCAAGCAGCAGGAGAGCCATTGGCTGAGCAGGCTTTTGCCAGCAGGAGTGGCGCAGTGATCCAGGGCCTGCACCAGGCTACCCCGCCTTACCCCATCAACACTCTGTAGCACCTGCAAAGGGTGTTGGCAATATCAAAGCGTGTCGTGATGCTCAGCGCACGACTGGCTATGTCTTGGATACAAAGCTATTTATAAGCGTACTGTCAACTCAGGGGGCGAGAACAGCCCTTCATACGCTGTGCATCCCCTTGTTGCTGCTCTCCACAACAAAAAATCAGCAGGGCATGCATTCAGGAGTATAGGTTGCGCACGCCAAAACCAGGCATCTGCTTCTGTGCATGCAGGCCGCTTGGTCAGACTCACCTCCAGGTTCTGAAGAGCTGCTCCATCTAATATCATGAAGCTTTGACCCAAGGCTGCAGAACTGCCCTGGGTGGTTTCCACACCGCCTGACAGTAGCTCAAACTGCGCCACAGGAAGGACAGACCTGCACTGAGAAGCCAGATTTTTGAGCAAATTCTTGTGAGGGATGTGCAGCAACCGTATTGGCGCTGTTGCTTTAAGATGCTGCCTTATCATGCAGGACAGTTGCAGTCTTGCGCTCAAACATCAAGGGTCTGACCGCTGAGCAGGGAGCATCCAGCAACAGCGGCATGACAGATGGATGATAGAATTGCAGCAAATGCTCATGCTCACTATAGCATAGCACAGACACATTCATCAGAATAGTCTGCTTACTTGTCCAGCAAGATTGAGCGCAGGTGACTGATGCAGCCTCCCAAGGCACTCAGCGCCAATTCACAGTCTGCCCCAGCATCAACGACAGCCTGCAGAACATAGCAGTCTTGGTCAAACCTTTGTCTTTGGATCTCTGCTGTTTGCAAATTTCATGCATCACAGCATGTGCATGACAATGGACAAGTGCTTTTGCAAGCCGTCACAAACGCATCCTCACACAACACACCGGCTCATGCGGCAAAGCTCATGACTAACTTTGGTTGAGTAAGCAACATTTGTGCATGTTGTGCTGACTGACCGTGCAACAGAAACACATAGCACATCAAGAATGTACCTGAAGGGCAGGTGGCAGGGGTTGTTGCCCTTTGCTATTGCTGAAGTAGCCAGCTTCTTTCAGTTCCTGTAGGGTCTTGGCAGCATCCCAAAAGCCCTCTCCAGGGGCCAACTGGTGCTGCCTGGGGTTGCGAAGGGCGGCTCTGAGCACCTTGGAAGTGGTGCTGGTAAGTGCCCTCCTAGGCAGGATGAGCTCCTGAGGCATGAGAGCGGTGATGTGACCACGCAGCCCTGTGCGCATCTCATCATCATCCCTGTGAATGAAATGTTGAAGTATTGAGGCATGCTTACATGTGGCTGCAGGATCAATCGATTGGCTATGGGAAACCACGCCTTACACAGGTGTGGCTGAGTGACATGCTAGAAAGGCTGTAGAGCAGCAGACAGAACATGCGTGTGATGACACAGATTGGAAGCAAAGTGTAGCGTGTCTTGATGATGACAGCTAGCAGGATGCTGGCAAGAGTGCTGGACATTTTTGCAGTGGACTCACCATTGTCCCAGCACAACCCTTGCAGTTGCCACATCAACAGCAGACAGCCCTATGCGCACTGACTTGCCGCCATCACGCTGCTGATTTGTGTCCTGAAGGCTGTCCTGGGCTGTCTGTGCGGATGAGGGAAGCTCTTGCTCTGTGATGGACATCAGATAGGCTGCGTCTGGCTGAGCTTGCAGCATTTCTGGGTCTGTCAGTGTAGCTTGCGTCAACACTGCTACCAGTTCCCGATTCACCACCTTTATCTGCAGCCACAGTCCAGATTGTAAATCTAAACGCCCTCTGCATGAGGGAAGCTGCACTACACATCTAACTCGTGATAAGATGCTGACAAAAAGCAGCATCATGCCATGTTAACAGCTAGCAGCAAAAGCTACTCTGCATACTTGCGCCAAACAAGTAAGCTGAAGGCTGGATGTCATGATGCTCAATAGCTTACTTGATTCTGCTTGTTGGCCTTGCGCTCTTCATTGCGGATGCGCAACTGGTCAGGCGTCTCCGTCTGCTCCACCACAACCACCTTCAAGCCAGCACGCGCTAGCCTCTCTGCATTCTGGTGGTAGTTCTTCTCAGGAAACCCACAATGGGGCTGCTCACCCTGTGCACACAAAGGAGTGCTTGCATTGGCATTCTGCTTGCTTCACATGGTGTTTGCTTGGCATTGTTTGCTGCTGAATTCCTCTCCTCTGTGGAATGTCTTGTCTGTGCAGCAGAGTCAATAACAGACTTAGGCAAGACGCTTTAGATGAACAGTCTAGGCGATCAACCCCTGACTTGCTGTTGCAGGCTGTCACGAACTCGGTAAGATGTCGCATGAGCAAAGCAATGTACAGCAACTCCTGAAGCCGCTGTTTCTGAAAGGAGCTCAAAGCTTTCTGGGAAGTGCTATACTTCAAAAGTGCCATACGCCTGAGCATACCAAGGGCCGAGTATGACATGCATCGTGCTGGGAAAACCAAACGCATTCAATGAATGCAACAATTTGTTGGAAGCTACCTTCATGTAAATCAAGCCCAGGATCTCAACTCCAACATGTGCATCCATCTCAAACATCTCATAGAACTTGCCCATCTTGAACAACATGGTTGAGTCAAAATGCCTAGCCTTGAACTCCCACCTGTACGCCACCAACTCACACAGTCCCAAAACCCACGTCATTCAAAATGACATTGAGTTGATTGTGTTGACACAATCTTACAAGGGGAGGCACGCGCATGCATGACTGAAGTCTGTAATGGCCAGTGTGACGTCATGAACAGTATCAAGGCCATGAAAACAGTGTGCAAACAGCAAAGACCCATCACACACAACTTGACCTGGAGATGCCTGCAAATGTGTGACATGTCACAGGCCTGCAGATATTGATTGCACTTTCTCCTAAGTGCAGCAAGGCAATCATGGGACGGCAACAATGCAAGCGTAAGCAGCATGACTTGCCACTGCTGCTGGCCTTCTGAGATCTTATTGGCCTTGAACCAATCACGTGCGATGTACAGGGTGCTGGGGTCATAGTCAGGGTGGTCTGGCCTGCGCCTGTTGGCGTCCATCACCTTATCTGGCCGCAGAAAGGTGAACTTATCAGCAGCACGGGCTGCGTAGCTCTCTGTGTCACTGTTCTGAATGGCTTTGCCTGTTCCACCTGCACAGCATACATTACACTCAGGAAGCATGTGCAATGTACAAGGTGCTGGGAATATATTCAGGGTGGTATGGCCTGCGCCTGTTGGCGTCCATCACCTTGTCTGGCCGCAGAAAGGCCAACTTATTGGCAGTACGGGCTGCCTAGCGCTCTGTGTTGCTGTTCTGAATGGCTTTGCCTGTTCCACCTGCACAGCATACATTACACTCAGGAAGCATGAGCAATGTACAAGGTGCTGGGAATATATTCAGGGTGGTGTGGCCTGCGCCTGTTGGCGTCCATCACCTTGTCTGGCCGCAGAAAGGTGAACTTTTCAGCAGCACGGGCTGCTCAGCGCTCTGTGTCACTGTTCTGGATGGCTTTGCCTGTTCCGGCTGCACAGCATGTGCATGTACAGGATTCAGCTGTTGCTCCATTGTG
Source organism: Trebouxia sp. TZW2008 (assembly GCA_002118135.1). Taxonomy (NCBI): domain Eukaryota; kingdom Viridiplantae; phylum Chlorophyta; class Trebouxiophyceae; order Trebouxiales; family Trebouxiaceae; genus Trebouxia; species Trebouxia sp. TZW2008. The sequence continues at coordinate 22,320 of BDIU01000070.1, read as the reverse complement.
ATAGCTTGCAACCGATCACGAGCAATGTACAGAGTGCTTGAGTCATAATCAGGGTGGGCCTGGTCTGTGCCTATTAGCGTCCATCAACTTGTCTGGCCGCAGCAAGGTGGACTTCTCAGCAGTAAGGGCTGCAGAGCGCTCAGTGTCACTGTTCTGGATGGCTTTGCCTGTCCCACCTGCACAGCATGTGTACTTCCAGGATGCAGCTTTTGCTGCATTGTGACAGCTTGCAGAAAACTGTCAGTGTGCTTTGCACCATCAGCCTGATAATTCATACTGTGATCTGGCCGCATAAAAGTGAACCTATCAGCAGCATGGGCTGCATAGCGCTCAGAGTCACTATTCTGGACGCCTTTGCCTGTCCAAACTGCACAACATGCGTACATTCAGGAGGCAGCTTCTGCTGCATTGTGGCAGCTTGCAGAAGTACTGTGCAATGTGCTCGCACGCTCTGAGGTCATCATATTTGTAAGTCATCACTCAGATTGAAGCCCACAACATCATGGTGTGTGTGATGTGCTTCACTTCACTGTTGCATTGCATATGCGCTTTGCCAGCACAGGGATTAAGCCAATACAGGCAAGGGTCAATAGCTGTTCAATAGCTATTCAATATTCAATAGCTATAGCAAGTCCCTGGGTTCGCTACCCAAGCAAGAGAATGATCACAGCGGAGCCAAGAAATGGCCTCAGTGAGCTTCAGGACCAGCAGTTGATTCATCAGGTATCAAATGTTGCTGCTGCTCCTGTGGCTGCCTAGTCACTGGACAGCACATTCATCTTGCCCCACACCCTTGCCACAGCAGCTTTTGATGTGCATGTCCGGAGGCTGTGCCCTTGCAGCTAGCAATCAGAACAGATTCATAGATCACTACCTGCCACAACCTCTACCAATGGGGTGGACGAGGACTTCTCTAGCTTGTTGGTCAGTTGACCCTTATGCGCTGAATCCCTGGCTGTGACCGGTGCTTGCAGTTTCTTGGACGAGGCAGCAGGGGTTTTGCCTGCAGGAGGCTTGCCACTAAAAGCTGAGGCTTCTGCTGCTGTCTTGCTTGCCTTTGATGCGCTCTTTGGGTTTGCCTGCATGCTCAAGCAGGAATGATTTATGCTTGCTTGCGCGAATGTTTTGAGATTGTCAAAGATGCTGCTCTTGTATCTGCGTGTATGCATGCAACAGCACAAAGGGATGGGCTGCCAGGCTGCAAAGCAGGCGGATGCCAAGGGGGTTTGTCAGGGGTTGGCCGGAACTGGTCACGCCCTGAAACTCCCGGGTTGAAGGAGTGGCTCTGCACGCTTGCACAGACATCATCACAAAGTGCAGCTTTGCAAGCAGGCGTGAACATCAGGACATAGACTGCTTTCACAGTGATGGGTGTCACTGATGTGCTGCACCATGCAGTAGCAAGTCAGTGGTGAAGCAAAAGGGCTTGAACAGATGTATAGACATCACTGTCTCTCATAAACAGGCAGGGCACACCTTCTGGATAGTTGGCGTTTTCTGCCTTTTGCTGGAAGATTTAGGTTTGCTAGAGCTTGTTGGGTAGTCCTCCTCCTCATCTGCCATGCTCACATCATCGTCGTCATCATCATCACCATCAGGGCTAGCCGCATCCTTTTTGCCACTTTGACTCCAGTCACTGTCACTGTCAGGAGATGACTCTTCACCTTGTAACTCTTCGTCATCAGAGATGAGCACTTGCTTGCGCTTGCGCCCTTGTGTCCGCTGTGCAGCTTTGCCTGAAACTGCATTGGGACAGTTCTGTTGGGTCAGAGTGGCGGTGCTAAAAAGGGCTCAGACACAGGGCTTCAGCATATGAGTATGAGCAACCATGAAACCCTTCTGCATGTATATTTGCGACAGCTGCTGGGCGCTGATGCAGCGCATTGCCAGATGTTGCATACTGCAGCAGTACAAGCAGCAGCATGGTATTTGTGACTCCTTGAAGCATGACTTACTGGACTGAGGCGCCAGCTTGACTTTTTGTGATTCAAGGTTGACCCATTCCTCGTCACCGTCATCATACAGTACTAGGTGTTTGTCGCTGCCATCATATTCTGACACTGTTCCAGAAAACCTGCAAGGACATTACAGCTTGCATGCAAGACCTGAGAATGACAATGGACCATGACCAAATCTGATGTAGGCAGGCGAGAGCCAACACATAAGACATCAAGATTTGCCAACAAATGGGCATGATTGTCTGTGCCACACTGCTGTTGTCATGCACATGTTGTCAGAGGCTACTTGCAGCATCAGTCTGCAGATGATCTTGTCCATTGCATCTGTAATAACAATAATAATAATTACATGTATCAGCATATACTGCTAGGTATGTGTGGCACAAGTCCTATCTCGCCAGACAGGCTTGTGTTGAGCGTTGCGATATGGACGCCTGATGTTCAAATGTTGAAAGTCGGACAACATTGCAGCTGTGTAGGACTTGTAGGAGCCAGCAAGTCCTCGTTGAGCTCACCAAGCCTTTTCTCCATCCCAATAAACCTCAACTCTTTTGCCGCATGCTGACTCTCCTGCACCAGGCTGCACCTTGCTGGCAGCATCCTCTTTTGACACAGCTTTGTCTGAGCCTGCTGGCACCTGTGTGTTGGCTGGTGCTGCAACTGTGTTGCCTGCAGGTTGCTTGAGGGCAGAAGCTGGTCTTGCAGAGGATGGAGTTGGGTCTGAGGCTGGAGTGCGGGTGGGTTTTGCTGTGCTGGAGTTGCCTGCCCGACCTTTTCCATGCTGCATGCATGCAGAAAACTGGCCTTTGACAAGCTGCATGGTGCTGTTGCACATTGCTGGCATAAGGACTTGGTGACATTGTTTACAGCTTGAGTCTGCTTGGTCACTGGTACACAGCTAGGTAAAAGCAGCTTGTAACAAGCAATCCAACATAAAAGACGTTGGTTCTCACTTGTGACGAGCCGTTTGGGGTTGAGCTCGGGAAGGGAGCAAAGAATGTAGAAATTGGGCGCTGTCCAGGCGTCGCGGTCAAGTTGCGCTTGGTGGTCATGCTTGTTAGTAGCAGACACACAAGCACAAACAGTGATTACGACGCAGCCATGCAGCCGCTTAGATGCAATGTCGCCAAATACTCGAAGACTTTTTCATGCGCGCTGCATGATGGAGCTGTGGCGACAGATTGTCCGGCACTTATGATTTCCGGCCTTGATCACAAGCGACGCCTGCTGAAGGCAATCAACAAGGCTGAGAGCCTGAATGTCCTTGATCCAACTTGATGGTGTTCGCAAGCAGCTGACGACGCTCCTGCGATGGTATAGCGTCTCGGATGCAGATCGATGACAGCAATATTTGAAAGTCGTTTCAAAGCTTGACCGAGTCGCATAGCTTGCTGCATCGTACATGCTTGGCATGCGATCGATGCGCAGCAATATGCCTTTCCTGTAACATCCCCCGTGGTGCCTGAGAGATGCCTGGTTCCGATCGAGTGCCTGCTATACCGATTGCGCGTGGAAAGCTGCAGGTCGGCCTGGGTCTCACTGTGCGAGATGCGCATCTACGTCATGATGTGCGCAAGCGCTTTCTGAAGTCATTCATGATTTGCAAAGCGTGAAATTTCCAATGTCGGCAAGGGATCTGCACGGCAAAAGCCAGGTTGCTGACCAAGGCCACACTGGCCAAGCTCGTTCTGACTCTGTGCGCGTGTATCAAGCGCCAGTCCCGCCTCCCAGATTCAGCAAGGCTCAGAGCACGGTAGCTGGCAACCAGCTACATCCAAAAGATCAGGCGTCCAAAGCTGCTGCTGCTCAAGTTGTATCCCTCACCTGCAAACAGGTGCATATTTCACTATTTTGCTGCTCATTTTCAGGTTTGTTGATGTAAAACACGCTGTGACATTCAGGTTTTAAGGACACGGCACAGTCTGAGCAAGGCTGCCGTTCCCTTTGGCGCTCTAATTTGTTCTCTTCCAGCCATAACAGAGCCAGGCTTGCCTGCAGTGCAGCGCGGCCCCACCACCTGCACAGCATGCGGCGCTTACCTGAATGCATACTGTAAGGTGCAGTGCTGCTTGCCACAGTCTGTGCCACAGTCTGTGACATGTTGCCTCTACTTTTGCTACATGGTGTATTTGCTTTTGCAGGTGAAGGCAGACAACATCACCTGGCAATGCTGCTTTTGCCATAGCAACAACAACCCATCTGGGGCTCATGACCTCAGGGTATGCAGCTTTTCTCTTGACATGCAGAATTTGACGCAGTCCATGCCATACATCACAATAACAATTCATGTACATTGTCAGCTCAGGCTTTCTGTGATGTAGTGAGCGATGACGCAGCAGCTGAGATCCATGGTGTCTATGCAGAGCTGTCTGGAGCTGCGATCAGAGGCTGTGGACTACCTTGAGCAGGACATGAGTCATCAGTCCGTCAGCCAAAGTGCAGAGACAATTGCACTTGTTGTGGATGTCACAGCTGATGAGCAGACTATGGCAAGCCTCAAGGCCTTGTTGACAGAGGTGACCCTGACTCCTGAGTCAAGCAACTATACATTCTTTTCATCTGTGGTTCTCTATGTCCTACGTGTGGCTTCACTATGGCGTCTGAAACAGGATCAGGCGTCAGCAAGATGAGTTTTGCATTCCTGACAACTGTGTTCTATCTGAGAGCCTTGTTTGGACAACTTAAGTCTTGCAGGTGCTGCATGATTGCTGCCTGTAATACCCACATGTTTGCAAGCACACACTCTGCGCTCCATATCCTTCCTGATTTAATTCCCCTTGATCTTCTGCATCAGTGAGTCGCTCAAAATGTCAGGTTGGCACATGTCTTTGCAGGTTGTACAGCATTTGCCAAAGGCATGGCGCTTGATGCTGCTGACGTTTGGCAGCTCTGTGGCTATCTATCAGCTAGCCAGCAAAGGCGTCATCACTGCAGATGTGGTCTCAGGGCATTGGCAAGCAAGCAGCAAGCTCGACAGCCCATCTAGCTTGCCTTTTGGCAGTGCAGAGCCTCTGCACATTGCTGCTTTGCAGTCTTGTCAAGAACAGGCAGTTGCAATCATCAACTCCTGGAGGTAAATAGATTCTACTCCTCCAGCAAATTCCTTTGTCCTCTTTGCGCGATCATGTACCGTCACACAGCCAAATTTATTTAATGACTATATGTTTGAGTGGTTGGGGTCAGTGCCTTGCACTTTTGCATCTGTATGCCTTGTCCTTGAACATGGCAAATCCGTGAGTAAGTGATTGAACAATTAGTTGATCCAGTACGTACCTAGCTGGGCATGCTGAGCCTGTTTAGCATGCGTTTTGAAAGAAGTGAAACAAAGTGATCACTTGTCATCATGCAGGTCCACAGCAAGAGAAGGGCCAGGCCAATTGCAGCCCATCTCCCTAGGGGCAGCGCTGGGAGTTGCACTGCAGCTCATGGCTGTTACAGAGAACAGCTCATTGGAGGAGCTATATGTGCCTAGCTTTGCCATCAAACCTGGCAAACAACCAAAAAGGGGCTGATCACCTGTTGTCATGCAGGTCGTTAGCAAGGCCAGGGCCAAGCAGAGAGCAGCCTCGCTGCCTAGGGGCAGCACTCGGAGTTGCCCTTCATCTCATGGCTGTCACTCTGAACAGCTCCTCACCCACAGACTTGTATGGCTCCAACGCCCTGCCTTTGCCACAGCGCCACACACCCTCTAGGGTCCTGCTTGTTACCACAGGGCCAGCAACTCAGGTGGGTCATTGTCATTGTCATATACATGCTTTATGACCCTGCTAGGTGCATACAGAAGCATTGGACTGCCTTCAGACAATTTTGGCCAAAGCTGTGTTGTAATAGGGTCGTCTCTTCCTCTAGGGCCCGCCTGATGTTTAGTGTATGCTTTTTGGATCAAAAGCCTTTGTAAAACAGCATAGGCAGATCTAAACTTTGACTGCAGGGCCTGACTTGGCTGCAGGGTGCAGGCAAGGTACCTGTGGCCAACTCAGACAGTTAATGGGCCCTTTAGTGTTTGGTCCAGTAACTTCACCTCTTTGCAGCAAGTCATCACCGTGACTGATGGCAGCAAGGCATACTGGATTTACAATTTTACCGCAGGGGGCGGCCTGGCTGCAGGGTCCAGGCATGATCCTGTAGGTTACCTTCTTGACGTCATTACTTGTTTCATTGCCTAGAAGGCTTTGTAGAAAGGCACAGGCAATTTGCATCTTGACTGCAGGGCCTGACCTGGCTGCAGGGTCCAGGCAGGGTACCCCTGGGCAACCTGGACAATCGACAGGGCCCTGAAGACCCGCAGGCCTCCAAAGAGGCAAACCTCTTCTTCAAGGGCCTTACGCAGCAGGCAGTCCTTTCAGGGGTGGCTGTTGATGTGCTAGCTGTAGGGCAAGCTGCTGTCAATGTGCCTTTGCTGGGGTCCCTTACGCAAAGGACTGGAGGGCTGATCATGGCTCATCAGCGTGAGCTGTCTGTCTTTGCCTAGGTTTTGTTGCTGCGCATTGTCGCTTTATGGCTGTGTTTGCCAGTGCTTTGTGCTGCCGTCAATGTGTCCTTGCTACAGTCTCTGACTCACAGGACTGCAGGGCTCATTTTGGGTCAGCACCGTAAGCTGTGCACCTTGGGTTGCATCTGCATGATGACTACCAATGTTTGTAATTGACTCATTTGACAGTAGTATCGGCTTGTTCTAGCGTTTGAAAGCGTGTTGACGGGCGTGAGATTTGGGGCTGGTGACTGCTGCAAGTGCATTACTTGCTCAAGCATTGCTTTCATGTTGTGGTCAGTTGAATGCAGTTTTGCTGAAAGATACATGCAGAACAATGGATCGCAAACTGCCCCTAACCACCTATAATTGCAATGAACAAACGAGCAAACCAACATATGAATGCATGCATGCATGCATGAACGAATGAGCATTGACATGCCTTACAGGGTTTGAGGAGGCGTCTGGGCCAGGCTTGGCAGCTGCCCTACGTCGAAGACAAGGCGTTGAGGGTTTTCTAGACATCCACACCTCCACAGGCTTAGGCGTTACCCATGTCACTGGCCCTGTTACGACCCTGGACCGCAGTAAGATGGGCAGCAACAGCATGCAGCGGCATAGCAGGCCAACCATGAATGCCCATGAAATGGTATCTGTGGAAACTGGGCAAGGCATTGCTGTTGGACTGGATGTGACCAGGGACTTGCCGGGAGATTATGCCTACTTGCAGGTTGTTCCAGTGCTTGCATGCTAACAACATTGTCTTTGTGCTAGCTGCTTCAGACCATGCCTACTTGCAGGCCAACTCAGTGCTTGCAACCTGATAGCGTGCCAGCAGATTGCACTCACATGCAGGGGCTGTGCAGTGCTTGCTCAAGAACAGCATGCAAGCAGTCATGCAGTTCGTTTCAGTGCGTGCACAACCAAAGCATGCAAGAACATCATGCTTACATGAAAGATGCGCCAGTGCTTCTGCAAGTAGGCCAAGAGGCTGCACCCATGCACAGGGTTGCCACAACAGCAGACAGCTCAAAGATGCTGTGACTTGATTGCAGGTGATCATCAGCTGGCGCTCATTGCAAGGTGGCTGGATGCAGCGAGTGGTGACACAGAGGCTGAGTGCAACAGGCAGCTTGCAGGCAGTGCTCAGCAGCACAGACTGGGGTGTTGCTGCAGTGCTGGCAGGCAAGGCTTGGATTGCTCAAGCTCAAGCTAAGAATACCGCGCAAGACCGCAAAGCTGCCCTGAGCCTGCAGAAACAGATTGGTGAGCTATGCTTATTACCGCAACGCTCAGGCACATTGTACAATGCTACCCCTGCCCCTGCTGCTGCTGCTGCTGCTGCTGCTGCTGCTGCTGCTGCTGCTGCACTGAGCCTCGAGACCTGATGCACATAGTAACCAGCCTAGACAGAATTACTGCTGTTGTCGCTTGCCAGACCTGTGCTGCTAGGAGGCAACTGCAGCATCACCAGCGCCTTGAGTCTGAACAAGAGCTGTGCAACACTTATTTGCAGCAGCCCAATCAAGTCGCTAAACGTCCTTTACAGAGCTGTCTTGCAACTGTTTGTAGATGCCCAGATGATTGAAACATCTCATATGATGCAGGGCAGCATGTGAGCCAGGTGGTGTCACAGGCAGCTGGAGGGCAATCGGCCTGGGGCCCACTCAGCTGGATAGCCCCTCCTCCACCTGCCATCTTGCCATCCTACCTCCACAACTTTGTTCAGGTATTGTTGGCGCTTCTGTAGCTTGCTCATCTGCATGCATTGCTGATCTGCCATATTGCCAATCTACCTTCACAACTTTGTTCAGGTACCTGTGGCAATGCTGTACCCATTTTCCCCTGAAGCCCTACGTGCACAGGCAACCTGGAGACCACCTCCTCTCTCATGTTTATCTGTGTAGTCCTTGTGTCATATACATGTTGAACTCAAATTTGTGCATGCTTATGTTGATCACGGTGGTGCTCTGCGAAAGTACAATGTGGCTCCACCCATATAGCACTAGTAAAGGGTCCGGTCCAATTTCCATGTGATCTAGCAAGTCTGCATGCAGTCACACACATGACTGAGCTATCTCACAGGCGCAGAAATTGTCCACCTTGACAGGTGATGTATCAGCTGCAGCGGGGCCCTATGCTAGGGCAGGTGGCAGGCCATTCAGATGAAAGGGCCCTGCTACACACTTGCTTTCTAGCAGCAGATGCGCCTGTGGCTTTGCTGATGATGGCGCCTGCGCTGTACATCTTCAACCCATCTGCAACTGCCTTACAAGCAGCACCAGCGCTGGACCTTGCCATCTATACTGGTGAGTGCCTTCTTTGTGATTCACTGTGCTTGCCTTCACCTATGATCCCCAAAGGTCACTGTCCACCTTCACCTGCCCCTTGCGGTATTTGTTGATCAGGTTACAAGTGCAACAATGCAAATTGCACAAACACCCTGCAATCCACCAACCTGTTTGGTCACCCAATCCATACCTATCAATTCCAAAACTCCTTTGGTTTTTACAAACCCTGACCCCCACAACCCGAGAGAATAGAGAGTGGGGTTTCTCCAGCGCGCTCAGATTGCTACATACAGTGCTGATGCAATCCTTGATGGCCTTGTGACTTACAAACTCAAGCTGTGATAGCTCTGGACCTACATTTCAGCTATCCACGGCCTAAAGCATACACTTAGCTTGACAGGACAGTAAATGTGTCCTTCCATCAGGTTGACATCCCAACCCATACTTTATACCAAACAAAGACAGAGCGGTCAGCTGGAGGCACACCGTGGTCCAGAACATTGTCCCTCTGGCTATTTGGCATCCTTACCAACGACAACAAGAAAACAAAGGATGCGCTTCTCTGCCTCAATCACTCAATCAACTTTCTTCCACTTTCCCATAGGCGTGACAACGGGGGGATCCTTACTGATGTGCTGTTTGTACAGGGGAAGCTATGGTCCTGGACTGCGGCAACCAGATCTTCACTAGCATGCGCTTGACCAATACACAGGAGTCTGCTGCTGCTGATGCTGCCAGCCCTGTGCAGCCTGCCATGCAGCGCCTTGTGCAGCAGCTGGTGCGTGCAAGAGTACCTGCACCTGGGATACTCACAGCTGACAAGGTAGCTTGCCTGTGGCTCTGTTATAATTTGGGATTGGCTAGGCTGTTACTAAAGACCATTTGGAGGAGTTCCTGGTGGTTCCTGTAGGCAAGGGCAGTGTATGCTCTTTGTCTAGAGGATAAGCCTTGCAGAGACAAGCAGCATGAGTTCTGCTCACACAAGCAACAGTGAGGGCTGGACACAAACAAAGTGACTCGCAAGCAATTGTTCATATCTCAAAAGATCGGCAAGCAGAGCGGGAGGCATGTCGTACAAACACTGGTTGCTGTCACACAGCTGCAATTGCCGCCAGTGTGATTTCAGCTCTTGCTGCCTGACCATCATGCGGTTCGTGTGGGCCACAGCTTGCATCCAGCAGTGAGTGGTATGCTGATATATCTATGGGTTGCATTTTTGTTCGAAAGTTCAGTGAAGCAACCGGTCAATGCATGACAGCAAGATATTACTAGTGACTTGTGTGTTGATCATTTGAGCTGAGGAAATTGTGTCTAATGCTGACAGGACTCTCCTGACATGCGGTACGTCTCAGCAAGGCTGATGCCCACATGGAAAGACAGCTTGGAAGAGCAGCAGCAGCAATATCCAGCTTTGCTAAACTGGCAGCCAGATCATGTTGCAGCAGCGCAACAAGGGCGCATGCCCACAGATGAAGCCAGCTTCAATCAGTGGGCACGCTCACTTGCCATCAACCCAACAGGGGCTGTTGACAACCTGATGGCTGCTATGCAGTTGATGTCTGTGAGCAATCTTGCAGCAGACTCTGGAAAGGACGGATCAAGTTTTCAGCATGTTGAAACTAAGCAGCCTGCTGCTGCTGAAGTTTGAGCTCTCTGCTGTAGCTTTCCCAGCAGCGCTCTTGCAAGCTGTTGTAGTTGTAGATCTGGTCAGTGCTTGCATGTTCCTGAACAGATGAAACATACCCTCATCAAATGGCAGCAGCCAGCATTGCTGTTCAGCGTGCTTGCAAACTTCAAATCCTGTTGGCTGCACATATCGTAACAAATTGAATTATGACAATGGTCGACTGTGTCAGCCGCTGAGCAAGGTCATTTGCACTTGTTACAAGCTTTGCGTATATCCAGTCCAAAAGCCCTCAGAAGGCATCACTGAGTCTCCACGACGTCAACTCCTGATGCAAGACTGTAGGACTTGCTGATGTACAGGAAGCGGCTGTCAATTGAAAAGTGGATTTATAGTTCGGCAAAATTGACGCTTCTCTAAGACTTGCATCTGTCTGTGCAGGCCTTTGATCACAAATCCAGGCAGTTCTTGGGATCCCGAAAATGCGCTTGACTCACGCATATGTCTCAGCGCTCAAACCTAATGCACGGGAGCTACTCGCGGCGGCCAGACCCTTGCGTGAAACTTGCTTCTTGCGTGAGGCCGCTGAAGCGCAGTCCAGCAGAAGAAGCAGATACAAGTTTGAGCGATCATGGCAAAGGCAAAGTCAGCTTCTCAGGCCAAGCCAGCAGCCGCGGCGAAAAAGAACGTGAAGGCAAAGCAGGCCGCTGTCAAGGCCGAGACCAAGAAAGTTGTCCCAAAGAAGGTGAGTTTGCTTTCGATGGGTGTGCGTGAGCGTCCAGCACACAAGCGCAGGCATCAAACATGACGTCTATGTACAGGACGAGACCAGCAGCGAAGAGGAGTCTTCAAGTGACGAGGAGGATGCAACTCCCGTGAAAGCGAACGGTGCGGCGACGCCAACAACCGTCAAGGTAATCAGCGCAGTGCATCGCACTGTATTGTGCAATCGTGATGCAGCTCCACAAGGCTTCGATCGCTCTGGGCGCCCGTCTTAGATCTCACTGTTTCGTATGACCGAGTGTATGCATATACACAATACAGGCAACAGCAGCTGCCGAGGACAGCTCTTCTGAAGAAGAGTCTTCTGACGAAGAGTCGTCCGATGACGAGGTCAGCATGAGCAGCTGTTCAGCACTGTCATCAGCTGCTTGTCAAAGCATTCTGGCTGCTGCTCAAATGCGCCCTGAAGAAAGTTGCTATTCTTGCAGGCTGCGACCCCAGCAGCAGCAGCTGCGGCTGCAGACTCAAGCAGTGCAGAAGACTCATCAGAGGAAGAGTCATCAGATGAAGAAGAACCAGCAACACCTGCTGCTGCCCCAGCACCTGCTGAGTCCTCAGAGAGCTCTGATGAAGAGGAGGTGTGTAACTTGTTCTGCTTGCCATGCCATGCACAATGCAATTGTGACATATTTGTGGATTGTTCTGAAGTCAAAACCTACGGTGCAATGCTGAGTGCTGCATGCGCAGCTGCTGTCTTGCCAATCACCGTGTGGGTCTTGTCAGAGAAGGTTGCTGTAGCAATGCCGATAGTGTCAAAGCCCTGCAAGCTTCATTCCACTGTTGCTCCTTTACAATACACCCATTGACTTGACCCTTCTGTCAGGGTTGTCATGCAACACCAAGTTCATACTAGCTGCAAGTGACGATGCTCATTCCCCAGCTTGACATGCGTGCTGTGAGCTGATATTGCAGGCAACACCCGCCAAGGCAGCAGTCAAAGCTGACAGCAGCAGTGAGGAAGAGTCCTCTGATGAAGAGGAAGAGGCAACCCCAGTGAAAGCACCTGCAGCAGCAGCTGATGACAGCTCAGATGAGGAATCATCTGACAGCGATGATGACGGTGATGTCAAGATGGCAGACCCACCAGCAGCAGCAGTCAAGAACAACAAGAGGGCTGCTGCAGCAGGTGCTAAGGCAACAACTGCAGCTGCTGCATCTTCCAGCGAGGAAGAGTCCAGTGAAGAGGAAGAGTCCAGTGAAGAAGAGTCAGATGACGATGCACCAGCTGCAGCACCTGCTGAGGCTGCTAAGGCTGGCAAGAGGAAGGCTACTGAGATCTCCAAAGTAAGGGCTGTTCCGCTGCCTGCTTTTATCAACGTTGCCTGTCGATTGCCTTGCCTGTCGATTGCCTTGCCTGACTTTTTACCAAACTCCAGCATGAAAATGGCAGAATTGCGTTGCTCTATAGTTGATTGTGCATGCCCGCCTGAGGCTCTGTGCCTGCTTTGTGTGGCAGCATTGCTTACACTAGGTCAAGGACCTAAACATTGCTGATCTTTATGTGGGAAGTGTTTGCATTTGATTTAGGCTATTGTTTGCAGCATCAGCAAGGTACTCATGCTCTTGCAGAGATCTGCTGCAGCGACAATTGTTTGCCTGCTGTGCATCATGCAATTGTGACAAATCCGACCCTTGGACAGTACAGCAGCTTTCGTGCTTGTTTGCTGACATGCTGTGGCATGCAGGAGGAGTCAGAGGAGGAGTCATCTGAAGAAGAGTCCGAGGAAGAGGAAGAGGAGGCACAGGTGCGCAGTCATACCAATGCAACACCCATTATCAGCGCTAACCAGGATCTCACCGCATTCTAGGAGGACCTTGTTGTCACTGATTGCTGTCAATCCTTGCTTGCTTGTTCATGCAAAGCTAGCATATGCGTTTAGACCACAGTTGAGTCTTGCAGCAACACCTTGGCATCTGCAGAAAGCAGCTCCTGCACTCATGTGCCTGTTTGCTGTAACATTGTGATTATTTGCGAGATCATCAAGATGTTATCGCTATTCAGACTCAAATCCAGGAAACAATTAACAACTGCTCCAGCTGATATCTGTTGCAAAAATCAACAGTAGAGGCCATGTGGCGGGAGAGTGTGACGCTTTATTCAACCTATTCAAAGAAGGCAAGCTGTGTTCATGTGTGTGATGATCTGTGCAGCCTGTCAAGAAGGCAAAGAAGAACGACGGAGCAGCAGCACCCAAGGCAGCAGCCAAGCCTGAGGCAAATGTGGGTGCAGCCAACGGCAGCCGCACCATCTTTTGCAAGAACTTGCCCTGGAGCGCCACTGATGAGGATCTGGCTGGATTCTTTGCTGACTGTGGCTCAGTTTCTGAGTGCCGCATTGGTAAGCCCTCATTTGCTGCAAATCTCTGTGGAGTCATTGACTTTAGCAAGAAGTGCAAGAAATTCTCCTGGAGCACCAGTGATGGAGACCTGGCTGGTTTTTGTGCTGACTGTGGCTCTGTTACTGAGTGCTGTATTGGTGAGCTTTGCAATCTTGTAGCTTGTTTCTCTTGTGGCGTAAGTGTTACTTCTGCAGATACTTGCAGACAGCGGCATCAGCAAACAGGGCAATATCTGCGAGTCTTGTGTAAAGCACAAACATGTTGATTCCCTATACAGCCTCTAAATATACTCAATCCGTCAATTTGCTGGCATGCACTAGCTACAACATGCATTGTTTGCAATCGATCTTCCTGCTTGAGCTCCTTGTCAGCGTGACATGCTGATAAGTCTGTGCTTGTGGAAACTTGCTTGCTGTCCCTGTGTCTTGTAGAGTGCAGCAAGGCACTTTGAGTCTTGTACAACCAGCTGTTGCCATATTCTGTCCTGTGCATAGCGATTGTTACTATGCTTTTGATGTTGAACTATGTGGTATGTTTCCAGCCTTCGACACGAAGACAGGCAGGGTCCAAGCCTCTTGCCCACATCCAGTTTGAGAGTGTAGCGGCAACTGATGGTGCTGTGCATTTTTACTATAATGACTCTGTCAGTGCTGACTTGTGCTTTTCCTGCAGCTTATGACAGGGAGACAGGCAGGGCAAAGGGCTTTGCCCACATCCAGTTTGAGAGCGTTGAGGCAGCTGCTAAGGCCATTGGCATGAGCGGTCAGGAGTTTGGCAACCGTGAGATCTTCATTGACACCGCACAGGAGAGGACTGGCGGTGGCGGCGGCGGTGGTGGCGGCTTTGGTGGAAGTGAAAGGCCCCAGAGAAGTAAGATCCTTCCGCTGTGCTTCTTTGAAGCTGTTCTGAGCATTTCTGAGACTTTTTCTGACGATACCAAGTGCGTGCTTGTGCTGTTTCAAACTTATGAAGAGTGTGCTACCTGTGTCTGTGCTGATTCCAGTCATCAGCAACAGTGTGCCAATCATGTACGTGTACAGGTTGCACACTTTTGCATACTGTATAGCAGGTCTTAATTTGGGCAGCGTTGTAAGGTCGCAATTGAAGACTTTGTAAGCAACACCAAACAATATCATGATGTTAGGGCTACAGCAGTCCAGGCAGAGGTGTTGTTGAGCAGTCACAGCACATCAGTGGCAGCATGATGTAAGCTGCATGTGAACTGAACAATGATACATGAACTACTCATTGTTCGGGGTCACATCGTGAGACAAGCAGTGCAATAGCTCTTTGCTATTTGCCCAGGGGCTTCCATGTGACATGCCAAGTTCACACCTCATAGCTGGATGGCCCCATCAACAGCAGCATTGCTAGATGGGCAGTGCAGTATCCATTTGCCATCTGGCCAAACGCTGCTGAGTGTTGTGCTTCATCTGACATCTTCTCAACATGCCTTCTGCTGGATGCAGATCAGTTTTCAGACACAGAGGGCACCACCATCTTTGTGAAGGGCTTTGACAAGTACTTGGGCGAGGACGCTGTGCGTCAGCAGCTGACCGAGGCCTTTGCAGAGTGCGGCACTGTCAACAATGTGCGCCTGCCTTCAGATCGCGAGTCTGGTGAGCTGAAGGGCATTGGCTTCATTGAGTTTGGCAGCGTTGACGCCAAGGTATGCTGTCTGAGCAGCTCTGTTCCTTGGCTTTTGTATGTCCTGTATGTCTCTTTTTGGGTTGTTCCTGTTTTCTTTCTTCCTTGGAACTCGGGGGGTCGTTTTGTTGCTCAGTTGAGGCAAAGCGTTTTGATTGTGTTTGTGGTTGTGGGTGCTGCTTCCTCTGTGGCTTGGTGCGGTGTTAGCATGCATGCAGCATCCTGCCTTGAAGGGCCTCTGAATGTGTGCCTTTTCAGCGTCTGACTGCTGGTTGCATGCAGAACCTGCATTATGGAGCCTCTAGGATTGCAAGCATAGCCAATGCAAGATTGCACAGGACTTATGCACTGGAGTTTTGCAGGGGTATGATCCCACCATCATGACCATTTCTGCAGACATCTTTTTGCCCAACATGTGAAGTACAGTCACAATTTGATGGACTGGTAGATGGAGCTATGGTGGTAAAGGTACACTCGTTGTCAGCTTACCCAGAATCTTTTGTTCAGGGCTTTCTGCACCAAGATGCAAGCTCAGTGATGGATCTTATCTTTTGCCCAGTGTGCTGTGTGTCCTTGTGCAGAACAAGGCTGGTGAGTATGATGGCACAGAAGCAGCTGGCGGCTACCTCAAGGTAGACCTCAACCCTAGCAGCGGTGGTGGCAGAGGTGGTGGCCGTGGCGGCGGTCGTGGTGGTTTTGGCGGTGGCAGAGGTGGCGGCCGCGGCTTTGGTGGTGGCAGGGATGGTGGCCGAGGTCAGCCATCCTGCATTCCATGCCTTTTGTCGCTTTCTTCCTGTAGCCTGTTTCGAAATGTTCCTTGGCTTGAATGCGTCCCTCACGCTATGCACGGCTTGCAAGTCTGCTAGCAAGTCTGCTTGTGAGCTGTGGTTTGGTGAGACTTCATGAGTGATCCCCACATTGAAGTGGTGCAGCTAGGTCAGGTGTGGTGGGGGCGGGGCTGACTCGTGGATCAATTTGTCATTGTGTGCAAAGGTCAGCTATGTTAGGTGTACAGGCTGATATGTCGTCTAACCTCCACATTGACTGCAAGCTCAGCTAGTTTTAGGTGTGGTTTGGCGGGGCTAGCCTGTGGTCTAACCCCCACAGGAAGCCCACTGCACAGGGGCACCGCCTCCTCAGTGAGGGCTTCATGGTGTATGGCCCTGCAGTAACGCCATATAGTGATGGACCTGGTTGCAGACCCCCTGAGGTCTCCTGGGCCCGTGCAAGCTGATTCCATTGCCGTGGGGAGCGCCGTCGGTGCCTTTACCCTTTCGGACTTACCCAGCATGCAACAATTCTACTGCATTTATATCTATCCAATGTCTCTATTTTGCACCCACACAGTGACCATCACCTGTGCTTGTAATTATCTCAGTAGAACACACGTTGTAGTGAGGGTGCCAGGTGTGTGTAGCTCAAGTCCTGTGTTGCTCCAGGGATTGTGCTGATGATCTGCAGCCATCAACAGCTTTTGTGGTTTGGTTACACGCTCCAGTAGGGACTGCAGTGTTGTTTGGCTTGGAACGCAAGCAAGACACATCTCCAATGTGCTGGCTGTGGTCTAAGGGCGGTCTCTTCAACCGGAGCGGCATTTGCGCAACAGCTGCGAGCCCTGACTCTAGAAGTTGCAGCTTGCTGTCGTGTGTACATGCAAGCTCCTGCAGCATCAATCAGTTCCAGTTTAGCTCAAAAAGCGAGCTTTGTAGGTGGACGTGGAGGATTTAGAGGTGGCCGTGGGGGTGACAGGGGTGGCCGAGGGGGCCGTGGCAGGGGCGACTTCAAGCCCAAGATGAAGATTGATGCTGGCTCAGCGTCTGGCAGCAAAGTCACCTTTGATTAGACTCATCATGCCATCCTCTGGCCGCCAGAACACAAAAAGACATGTATTCAGAGGAAAGTGTACGCTGTTGCGCGTCATAGCGAGAGTTGTTTTTCAGGCAGCTCAGAACCAAAACACCAAATCTCTTGGGGGCCTCAGAGCTGTGAAACAGTTCTGCATGCAGAGCCCACAGGCAACACAGTTTCTTGCATACACGAAGGTGGTAATCTAGTAAGGACAGCCAAGGTTTGGCAAATTGAGCTTGGTTAGAAACAGACCGAACCTGCAGTACAGGGCGTTTCATTAATCATTTTCGAACTTGTTCAATGCGGTTGGTCATAGAGTAGATGCCCGACTTGCTCAATTGCAGTTGTTGAATAGGGGATTGCATGTTAGCTTGGTGTTGTGTGTGTTGCTTGTTTGCATGATGTTGGTTGCCCCTGCTGTGCAAGATTGTAGAGATGAGAACGCAGTGATGATACAACAGGTTGCGATGTAAATACAAAAACCAGATGTAGCTCACATTCATGTGCCCTTGCTGTTCAGGGCTGACAGTCATATTGAGAGTTTTCTTGATGCACCGCATAGCAGAGGGTGAGGATCTCTCCCATCTTATGGGGGGCCTGAGCTATATAGTGCATGAGCATCTTTTCCTGTTGTTCCACCACACAGCACAAGCTCCTCGACGTTACTGAACAAATTACAACACCAGGTTTCCAACAGTCAATGGGAGCATTTGTTACATTGCACAAGGTCAATGCACAGCACTTGATGATGCTCGTATGAGCGATTGTTTCTGACCAGTAGGCAAACAGCACTCAATGACATACTCAGCCTAGCCTGCACTTCAGCTCAGCTACGTCTCTTCACATGCGTATCAACTCGTGCTTCATACTTCAGAGGTTAACGAAAGCAAGTGCCAATACATGTCATCAATAGCTGCTGGTCCCAGGCAATACTGGAACCAGTATCTGTACACGATAGGCATGCCTAGTCATAAATTCTGTCTGCTTGTCAGTCTCTGTTCACCTTGTTAAACAGTTGGCACACACCAAAAAAAGCGTCTATGGGTACTGGTCGCAGTGTCACTCTTTTGCTTCTATATAGTGACCAAGTCTCGTACTTGTCAATGTTTGTCAATGACATGTCACCTATGTCTACATGTGTAAGCTACAGTAGCTGTCAGTGAACACACCAAACCCAGAGTCAGGCGTGTAATTCACATTTGCACCACAGTCGCAGGTGCATCATTCACAGAGTCGCCAGCAGCAAAGCTTTGCTGCATCAGTACTTGAATGTCATTTTGTTGTAGTTGACGTTATCGCCAGACGAGTCATAAGAATAGTCAAAGGCATCTCCATGTTGGGGAGCGCAGGGCTCAAAAGAGTTTTGCTCATACACATCAAGGGTAGCAAGCTGGTCAAAATAGTTTACTGGACGGATCTCGAATTGTGTTCCAACATTAGTGATCAGGGGGTCATCCTGCAAACAAATCAAAACATTGGCGAAAGTAGTTTACTGGACGAGTCTCACACTGTATCCCAACATGAGTGATCAGATGGCACAGGGACGAGCAATGAGCTTGTACATGCGTTCACAGGACTGAAAGAACTATACCTCACTGCGAGGTACATGCACAATGCCTGCCATGATCCACGCCACCAGGTCCTGACCCACAATGATTGCATTGTTGCATTTACGTAAGTTCAGAACAACATATCTCACTGCATCGCAGCAAGAGGCAAGCAATGAGCTTGCACATCCATTCACAGGACTGACAGTACCATACCTCACTGCGAGGCACATGCACAATGCCTGCCATGACCCACGCCACTAGGTCCTGACCCACAATGGTCTCATTGTTGAGAGCCATGTCTAGGGTCCAAATTGGCACCTGCATGTCAGAAGTCACGTCAAGCGAAGGGTGATCACAAGGCGCATGATGCTACAGTGCACATCGCTGCAAGTTGTCAAGTCCTCAATAGCAGCCCTGCGTATACACCCTGTGGACAGAGATGCTGCCCTGCTGTCAGTCCAAGAGGATAAAGGCCAAATGATCAGCATCAGAAGCTCAATAGCAGCCCTTCATAGATATTCTGTGGACAGAGATGCTGCCCTGCTGTCAGTCCAAGAGGATGCAGGCCAAATGATCAGCATCGGAAGCTCTGCTGTTCTCATGATGACATTCGGAGACAGCATGCAGCGATGTTAGCGGCAAAATGCTGAGATCGAGTCACAGCACCACGACTGAAGCGCAATTGCACACTGCAATGCGTGCAGAAAGAAATCAGGTAGCACAGTGCTCGAGACGCAAGGTGTATGCAGAGCAATCGATGACTATCAAGGCGCCAGATCCATGCAAACGCATGCTGTCAGCTGAGGTGGCCATCTCAGGTTTTGGGTACAATTGTGACACTGGCATGTCTGGTACACATGCAACATGCACATGCAAAGATGCATGGTATGCAGTGTGTGGTACAGGGACTGCAGACTTTACGACAGCACACCTGGCAAACCAGATGCACAGCAGAAACCCATCATCACCATCAGAAGAAGAAACACTATGCATGCTGTAGCTAGCCAACAGGGCTGATTGCGCGTGTCACACATTGGCAATGACCATGTTGCTTGTCATCCATAGATGAAATGCTTACTGATGGGGAATGAGTGTCATAGTAGTCCTTGGACAGTGTTGGCTCTTCTTCTTTGCGCTGAGTCACTGCAATGTGGTACTTAGTCCAGGATTGAGCTCTATAGCACAAAGCAAGGAGCGGTCAGAAACCAGTGCAACAGCATTGAATGCATCAGACATGCATAGCCGCAGCCGTGCACAACAGTATAGATGCTTGATGTGTTGCTGGAGTGTGAGGTGATGCCCTTGAAAACTCATCATCTCCCTTTTCGCACCTCAAGTGGCACTCTCAAGATGGACTGCGTGTCTGGGATCAATCAGGTTCATACACATGAGACAGTGGATGCAAGGTTGGCCATGTTAGGGTGTTCTTGGATTCTGTATGAGTAGCTTTGACCATGCGGCATCAAAATGCTGCAGAGGCCTTGGCAAACACGCATGGCAAGCAAAAAGAAAAGAACAGCCTATGACTCTTGGCATCAGAAAGAGAGAAGCTCAAAGATGTACCAGGCTTGCTCAAATCTTGAAGGAGGAGGGCAGGGAAGAGGGGCTGACCGAGGAAGGGCCTTACATGACTAACGGATGGTCGGCCGGGAGCAGCTGTGAAGCTGTGGCTCCCGTGTGCACAATGGCGTACCCTCTTGACACATTGTAGGCGTTCTTGGCTGCATCATTGGTGAATGAAAAGGTTGACTGGCCCTGCACAGCAACGTTTGAACATTGAAAGAGTTTTTGGCTGCATCAATAATCAAAGTTTTCTTTCATGATTCAATCTGTAGGTGATTTTGGCTGCGTCATTGATGAATGAAAAGGTTGACTGGCCCAGCACAGCAAAGCTTAACACACTGAAAGAGTTCTTGGCCGCTTCATTTGTGACGTCTTGTGATGGGAGCGCTTGGCCGCTTCATTTGTGACGGCTTGTGATGGGAGCGCTTGGTGCTTTTTGGCTTTTGCCCAACTACATGCAGTAGCCATCGCCAGGCACAGTGTCTTGTGTCTGTTCGATCACATAGGACAAGCATGACAGTCTGCAGTGTTGACTGGTCAATGGTGCAGCGCATGGCTCAGGATGGGTCAAAGCTGCAAAGCATGGCTCAGGATGAGTGAAAGCAGATTACATTGCCTTGCAGCAACAGCACGTTCCGTAGACACATAGCCGCAAAAGCACAACAGATGCACTTTTGGCCAATGATTAACGTCAACCGCAGCTCACCTGCCATGCCCAAATATCTTGTGCTGCAGGAACAGTACAGCCGCATGGAACAAGAGGAATGACAAAATCCCAAACACAGCAAGCACAGTAGGACCCAAAAGCGGCCCTTAGTCATGCTGCAGCAGGGCTTAATACTGCTTTTCAGCAGGACTATTCCATACCTGTGTCACTAGTCACGTGAAGCAGATGTCAAAAAGCTGCTAGCTGTTCCCACACTGATAGCATGGTCAGTGATAGCTTGATACAGACGGCCATTGAGGTCATGAACCAGCAAGGTAACAAACTCAAGCCAATGATTTGAGACAATGCTTGGTGGAATTATGCTTACCACATTCTGCAGGTTGAACCCTTGCTCATTGGTGATGAGCTGGTCCTTCTGATACTTGATGACATCTGTGGGAAGTGCCCAAGAAGGGGTGTTGCCTGGCCCAAAAATTTCATCAAATGTGCCTGCTCCCAAAGTCTGCACATGCAGTTGTATGTTGGACATGTCTATTTCAGCATGCAATAAGCTTGCGCTCTTGCGCAACCAGGCAAAGGCGTACAGCAGTACATCAGCTGATACTAGGTCAAAAGCGCTTCAGCAAACATGGCCACAAAGCAAAAGTGGAGTGTGGACTTACAGCTTGATGGAAGGAATTGCTGGTGCCCACAATGTCCAAGTCTATCTTCCACCCTGCACAACAGATTGTGCAGTCAATCACAGCAAGATTAAAAGCCAGGGGACAAGCTGTTCAAAGCATAGCATGTGAACACAGGTTGCTTGGCAAGGCGCCACATCTAGACATCTAGACTTGAGATCTAGGACACTCAGTAACAACGTGCAAAAACATGAAGCGCATGATCTGCTGACAGCTGCAGCCTGGCTTCACACTGCAACCAGAACACAATATTGCAGGCAAGGAATGATGTCAAGACGATAAAGCCAAGCCAAGGTTTGGCCAGCGTAATTGGCCCCTTGATGCAGACAGCAAAGCTCTGGCAGCCAAATTGTTGAGCTGCAAACTTTTGCAAGATCTGAAATCATCAAAGAGGTTGAAGCAGCTAGTCAGAGTGGGCACACAGAGTCGCACCACATCAGGAGGGCATGGGGGACTAATGAGGGTTTGCATGACTACCAGGTAAGTATGGGTGACTGTTGTGTAAAGGATGTAGAATTTAGGGTGTAGGGTATGGGCTTCCAGATTGCTCACCTGACAGATGGTCATGGATGTTGCCCAAAGTGAAGGTGTGCACCACTGTTCCAAAAGGCGTGTCATGGCTGGTGCGCCCAGCTGCAGCGCACACACGTTTGACATCAATTCACGTGATTCGTCTGGCTGCACAGGTGGACATGCAAGCAGCCTAGAGAGTAAGAAACTAGAAGATCTGTCTGTGCATGCAGCTGCAGCAGCAGCAGCAGCAACAGCAGCAGCAACAGCAACAGCAACAGCAACAGCAACAGCAACAGCAACAGCAACAGCAACAGCAACAGCAACAGCAGCAGCAGCAGCAACAGCAACAGCAACAGCAACAGCAACAGCAACAGCAACAGCAACAG
>BDIU01000069.1:1640-127751 GCA_002118135.1 Trebouxia sp. TZW2008 | reverse complement strand
CACTTTATGGCTGAGGCTCTTGCATGTCTTCATGATGCGCACAATGGCAGCATCAATCTGCATGACAGTAAGATTCAATCATGTCACGAATTGCGTTTATTGATTGTGTGGCGTTGCTTCAAAGTCTTCACGCCATACGGCTTCTTTTTTCAACTTTTTTTGGGTGTGTACAAAAAGCGCCTGTGATCAACTAGTTGAAAGTGTCAAAGAACAGCAGGTGAGCAGCTGGGACCTGTTGTCTCAAAGTCTTCACGGCAACA
The DNA here is from genome assembly GCA_002118135.1 of Trebouxia sp. TZW2008. Lineage (NCBI taxonomy): Eukaryota > Viridiplantae > Chlorophyta > Trebouxiophyceae > Trebouxiales > Trebouxiaceae > Trebouxia > Trebouxia sp. TZW2008. Next base: position 127,491 of record BDIU01000069.1, on the reverse strand, counting down.
GCTTCACGCCATACAGCTCAAAGTGGAAAGAACAGCAGGTGCAAGCCAAGACTGTCAGCCTAGGGTTAATCACTGTTGCCAAAGACCCAAACAAAAGGACACCAATCTGCAGCATGTCCGCAGTAACACTGTCTTGCCACACTTTTGCTCGGCAATCATTACTGTTGCTGCACACTCAAGAGTCAATGCTGGGGTTCAAGTTTGGTCTACACATGTGAGTTTGCGAGCTTGTTCAGTGCCTGGGGGCCTGGGGAGGGGTGGGGGACCAGGACTGTGGAGGGTCAAGGTGTGCGTTTGCATGGTAGTGTGTGACACACATAAGAGCGTACTCTGGCTTGCTTTGTATTCATGTGATCAGCGTACTTATCACAATGATTTCAGAGCATTTCAGCATAAGATGAAAGTAATGATGAAAGCTTACCTGATACTGTCTGTCCTGCAGCACTTGGTCATTTGTCTTCTTGTTTTCCTCAACTGTCTCCTTCAACTGAATGCTGTTGATCTTGACACGGAACAGCTGATGCGTGAATCCGCTGTTGTAGTGAAACACGTCATTGTCCTCGACGTCTCGGCCCTGTGAAACAGCAAGGATTACCATGGCCATAGAGCTGGGTTAGGTTTTCACGGCAATCAATCAATCGTTGACATGAGCGAGCAACTGAAACCGCATATGCCGAAGATCCAGGGTATGGGCAGATGGTGCTGTTGATGAGGTTGAAGCCTGCCTGCTCTTGAGAATGGAGCTTTGTGTTTATGCATGATTGACAGATGCATGGCGTGTGTGAACATGCCCACACACAAAAACATGGGTTGAAATGGCAAACTGCATATGACAAATCAGTATGACAAAGCTTCACTACCCATGAACTTGACAATGGTCTGCTGACAAAGTCATTGTCATTGTTCATGACAAAGCAAAGCGTCACAAGCGCACCTTAGGTTCTTTGTTGAGGACCCTGATCTTGCCACACGCTAGGCTCTGCAGGGTGCGCCGTACCTCTTTGTCTTCGATGCCAGTTGCCTCCCTGATGTCTGTCAAGCTCAATGCCTCGACATCATTGAACAGCATCAGCACCACAGCCTGCATCAAAGCAAGAACAGCAATGAATTCGATGGAGTCACCACAGTCATTCACAGCTTGTCTCTGATGCTGATTGCCTCCCTGATGTCTCAGAAAGTCGGCTGTTGCAGGTGCCTGGAGCAGGAAACAGGGAGCTCTACTCGGCAGACATCGTATCACGTTGTGACCTGTGACTGACGTGATAAGGCTTATTTTGTAAGTGCATGGGCTGAAATGAGTGTCTGCTTGACAGGCGTAGATAGATTTGTTGTGTGGCCAGACCTGGGAGAGGGAACCAGAGGTATTGGCTTCTTACATGTGAAATCAAAAGTCATTGCTTTCCAGACTACAGACTGGGAATGAAGGGCAGAGAGCTCTGTTCTGCAGACGCATTGCAAGTGCAACAGGTAATTGGAGTTCTACTTAACAGGCAGGGCATCAGCAGCTGCAGGTGTGGGGGCCAGACCTAGAAGAGGGAGACAGAGAGTTCCTTGGGTGCCTTGATGAAGTGAGCCCTCATGACACAGCTGCCCAGGCGATGACGCAATTTCAAGACTTGTGACACAATTTTCAAGCTGTACTTGAAGCTCTGCTTGACAGATCATGATCACAGCAGCTGTTGCAAATGTGGAGATCAATTTCAGATCAGGAACCCCTAGAGCTCAATTTGACAGGCATTGCATCGCACAGGAGAGCCCTGAGCAATTATACCTGGAAGAGGGAGACAGAGAGTTCCTTTGGCGCCTTGGTGAAGTGGGCGCGCATGACGCAGCTGCCCAGGCTGTTGTGCCACACCAGTCGCCGCCCACTGTGCTTGCTCAAGTAGAAGTCCTGCACCGCATTACAGTGCGAAGCACAAATCATGGCATGATGCAGCAGCTCAGCCTGCTATATGGCAATATGACTGTTGCAGTGCAACACAAAGGGCTGTTGTGCCACACCAGCCGCCGTCCACTGTGCTTGCTCAGGTAGAAATCCTGCGTAGCAATACCTGCCATGCTTCTGGCAATTAAAGTGCACAGCTGACATGACACGGGCACATTACTTCTGCTGGACTGGTGATGTTTGCACAAGCAGGAGTGAGAGTCAGGAAAACAAAAAGCATTTGGCGTACTGCATGCTACAACTCCTTCACATAGTGTTGGCAACTCTGCAATGCAGTATGCTCTGCAATGCACTCTGTGTGAAACGCAAACTACCTTGAAGACAGCCTGGTAGCGGGACAGCTCATCAGGCAGCTTGGCTTCCAAGTGTGGGTAGGTGGGCCAGTACCCGCTGGTCAGCACGTTCACGTTCATGTCAATGCCAGGAGGCAGCCGACTCCTCACAGATACCTGCACACAGACAAGTGCGTTTGCAACAGACTTCTTCATACTGCTTGTGGAGTGTTATTTGGCGGAAAAGTGGGGGATAGGTAGACCAAAATCCGTTGGTCAACACATTCACATTCATGTCAATGCCAGGAGGCGGCCGGGACTTCACAGAAACCTGCACAATCAAGCACCATTCAGGTGACGGCCTCTAGTAAGCTCTTGCCAAGCACTTCACATTCGTGTCAATGCTGAGAGGTGGCCATGACTTCACAGATACCTGCACACAGGCAAGGGAGGTTCAGACAATGCCATCCTGATCAAGAAAGGGTGAGGATAGGTGGGCCAATACCCGCCGGTCAGCGCATTCACATTGATGTCGATGCCAGCATCAGGCAGCCGGGACTTCAAGGATACCTGCATACAAACAGATGGGTTCATTCAGCAACCACCTGCTGAGTGATGCACCAGCAGTCGCATCCTGTCATGGTAAAAGCAAGTGCTGAGAGGCACTTGGGACTTGACAGACGCCGGCGCACAGATAAGGAGGCTTGATGACGGGAGTTTTGGTGCTGAGCCTGACTGACAGCTTAGGGCTAATTGTGCAGAGATATCTTGCCGGAAACGTGGATGCTGCCAGTGGAATTGTGTGTGTGCAGCACGCAGGGGATGCATGTCAATGCTTTGAGGCAGGCATGACGCAGACCCCTGCACAATTGCGCATCAACCTGGCATTTAGAAAGTGACATCTCTTCAGCAAACTCTAAGTTGAATAGCACTATGCACTGCCTGCAACTTCACAGGTCCAGGTAGCAGCAAAACGATACACTAATACGATAGTCTTGGACGACAGCACGCAGGCAACCCACGTGCGAGATGACAAGGTTCCTTGGTGAGCTGAATGACATGATCATGTCTTAGCTTGGCATCATCTACCAGCAGACAGAACCGAGCAATGCACACCAACAGCCACCTGGCAACCTGTAAAAGCAGATGATGCTCTCAGTTGACATGGTACCCAAGGGCCCCTAGCCGGCAAATCTATCTGGGTGCCCGTCCTTTTTTGGGCAAATACATTAGTGCAAACAAGAAAGTGCTCACGCACAAAGTGCCATTATAGAAATATGGAGCACTCACGGAGGATTTGAAGGACAGCATGGTTTTTTCGGCTTTGGTCAACATCCTTGAACATGCCCTCCAGCTTATTGACAAGGCGGTCGCACAGCCAGTGAACTAAAAATACAGATGCAAAGCTCTCCCTTAGTCCTCACGAACCATCATGACTCCCCTTTGCTTTCAGAAACGCAGTGGACTTACAGAGGATTTGAAGGACATCATGATCTCTCGGCTCAGGTCCACATCCTTGAACATTCCTTCTAGCTTATTGGTGAACTGACTGCCGCACTCTGTCTTCAATTTGGTGATCATGTTCTTCTCAGCGTCAGTGCTAGCGCTGCGCCCCAGCAGCAGCCGCTTTGCTAGATCCTTCTTGTAAAACGCCTCAAACACATCCTTGCCCTTCAGACAGCAGACATAAAGTTTGCAACAGAGTACAGTTTCAGGTTGTCGATCATGTTCTTCTCATCGTCAGTGCTGACGCTGCGTCCCAACAGCAGACGCTTTGCTAGATCCGTCTTATGAGATGGTTCAAACACATCCTCGCCCTGTACATACAGAATGGCTTGTAATGCATGCGCATTTCCTGAGGAAAGCCTCAATCCGCATTCTCGCCTAAATTGCAGTCCATACGCTCTTGAATGCATCAAGAACACAGCAAAATGCGCAAAGCAGCAGTCACAAAGCCAATCTCCACTTTCTGAGGCGTTCCACACGCTTGAGCCTTGTGGCTGTGAGCAACTGATGTATGCAGAGCTTGCTGCCTGCACACATAGGTTGCTCTTGCCTACAAGGCAGGAGCTTTGTGAAAGTGGTCTATGTGCAACTGTTCTATGCCTGTAGGATAGGGATGACCCAATCTTGTAAGTATCGGTCACTCTCTATAGTGTGCGGTGTGTGATGGCTTACTGCGGTGTATCTGAAGAGCATGAGAGCTTTGTCCAAGCCTAATTTGAGCCTCAAGACTGCTTTTGAACACATCATGGGAGGGCTAAGGTGTGTGACATGTGTCTGTGTAAGAACTTTGGCAGCGCTGAGCAGACAGATCAGGTGGCAAGCACTGAGCTGCGGGCTTACCGAGATGTATCTAAAAAGCATGAGGGCTTTGTCCAGGGTGGTTTCCAGCTCCTCATCTGTTTGGCCCTTGTTGCCTGCCCTCAACTCAACGTCAACATATTTGGCTATCAACTCAGCTGGCCTGCAGCAAGCATCAGTGAATCTGTCAAGGTCCTGCAACTGTACCTATGGCATATGAGTGCTTGCAAACTTCTGCAGTCTTTTGTCGTCATGTAAAGTTCTAAACACACCGTCCATGCCAATCACAGATACATCACTTCAGCAAAAAGGCAGCAAGTGCCTGCCCTCAATTGAACATCGACATATTTGGGCATCAACTCAGCTGGCCTGCAGCATGCATCAGTGAATACATCGAGCATTGCATAAAGGAGCAAGCACAAAAGCAAGCAAGCAGGCAGGCAGCCTCCAATCACACTCATTGACTGATTGGCCAGCTGCCTTCAGACCACAATTGCAGACCACGATTACAGTAAACTCTGTTTGTAACGACTGCTTTGGTGACCAAGAAACTTGTCCTTACACCGAATTGTCCTTACTCAGAGGGACCATTGCAGTCAGTATGCAGTGATTGGTCACCAAAGGCCTTGTCCTTACATCGAGATTGTCCTTACATCGAGTGTCCTTACAAAGAGAGTTTACTGTACAATCAAGGCCCTCTGTCTTTCGCAGCTTATTAATGCATATGCAGAAACGTGGCTTGTGGATTGCAGCCAACACGGAAAACACATGCAGACGGACATCTAGGCGCCAGCTCATGATACTTGCTTGTTCTGGCGCTGACCGATGAAATTCTCACACACAACTATGTAGCTTTTGCACACGCACGCACGCTCGCACGCACAAGCACAGGTGTGTAACTCGACACCAAAAATAAGTCATGGACTGATTTTCAACGCAAAAGGCTTACTTATTCTGGCGCTGGTTGATAAACTTCTCAAAGGCTTCCTTCAAGGCATTGCTGAATTGCTCATTCTTCTGGAAGGCCTGGTTCAGCACAGTGTCCAGCTGTAGCTTCATTTCCAGCAGAGCTGACACCATGTCTTTGTCCTGCGCTCGCAAGCCAAAACTTTATTTCTACAACAGCTGACATTATGTCTTTGTCCGGCAACATCTTTTCTCTTGTCAACAACCAAAGGGTGCTGATCGTGATCTCTGCTGGAAGGCCTGGTTCAGCACAGTCTTCATTTCTAGCAGAGCTGACACCATGTCCTTGTCCTGCATATATGCTTTCATAGAAAATTCTCTTCATAATAAATGCTTTGTTTACAAAGCATTTTGTCCACACATCAAATTGTCCTTACTCAGAGGGACTACTGCAGAATGCAGTGATTGGGTACCATTGGCGTTGTCCTTACATCGAGACTGGTCTTACAATAAGTATCATGACAAACAGAGTTTACTGTAGATCTCATGACAGTGTCTCCAAGAACCCCCCTGTCCACCCTCCCCATTCGGGTTTCTACAACATTTGATACATATATTGCACAAGGTCATGTACTCACGTAAGCTATCTGGATGAGTGAACTTTTGCAGCTGCCTGAATGCCATCCTGCTCGCAAGACTGTTGTCACACAGACCGTGGCCAGAATCCAAGTTTGAAATGCCTTGCAATGCTTTTGTACAGAGGAAGCGATGAAGAAGATGGCCAAGTGATACAGGCGAGATGCCATAGATGGAACAAGTTGCCAACTGTGCCTAACTCTGCTGGGCAGTAGCATTACCTTTTCCTCGTCAAGCACAAGGGCCAAACCAGTACGTCCAATGTAGTCCCTGAAGGCAGCCTTCAAGGGGTCCAGGGCTTGGATGCGTGCACACAGCACGTACAGACGTGCCAGATCAGGCACCCTGCACACCAAGACGCGCATGTTCACTTTCAAGCATGCTGCACAGCTTCATAAACTGTTGCAACAGGTCCAACAGGCATTGAACAAAGTTCAATCACAGCTTGAGACCATATCTTGACCTTGCGCTTGATTGGCTCCCACAGGGCTGCATTCAACAGGTATTTCACGACTTTTGCAACTTACAATCACTTGGGCCATGCACATCTAGCTCATGTGCTAAAATGTGATACAATTATGATTATTCCTGTTGACATAATCTTATAAGGACATTGCATCGCACAAAAGCATTGCACTCTGTATGCATGCAAAAGGTCCGCGCAACACTTGCCAGTGTGAATTCCCTGTTGCAAGCAGACGTCCTGTTTGACTCGGTTAACAAGAACAAGTTCACTTGCTTGTTCTTGTTTGTGCTCACTGCTGTTGGGTCATGAGGAAGTCAAAGCCCTTGTCCAGCTTGGCAGGCATATGCTGATATACTTGTTTTGCCATATTGTGTGCTCAGCGTGTTTGGGTCATGAAAGAGTGAGAGACCTTATCCAAAACGGCAGACATACGGCAGCACAGTTTTTCCTCAACAGGAATTTCCAGCTCTTGCCTGTGTTTTGTGCTCACCGTTACTGTGTCGTGAGGGAATCAAAAGCCTTTGTCCAGAATAGCAGGCATACAGCAACACTCCCTTGTCCTCAATGACATTCTCCAGCTTGTTTCTGGTTTTGTGTTCATCATGTGCGGGCCATGAGGGGGTCACAGCCCTTGACCAAAATGGTTAGAGTATGGCAGCACTGCCATTCCTCAGATCCACTCCAATTTCGAGTTTAAGCCCGGTTTTGTGCTGACCGTTTCTGGGTCATGAGGGAATCAAAATCCTTGTCCAGAACAGCAGCCTTATGCTGATGTGCTATCTTTGTTACATGTAATGCTCACCATTTCTGTGTCATTTCTGTATCATGAATGAGTGAAAGCCCGTGTCCAGCACAGCAGGCATATGGCAACGCTTCTTTTTCTGAATGACACTTGCCAAGTTGTTCCTGTTTTTGTGCTCACCGTTCCTGGGTCACGAGGCAGTCCAATCCTTTGTCCAGAATGGCAGGCATACGGCAGAGATTTTCAATATCAATGACATCTTCCAGCTGGTTTTTGTTTTTATGCTCATCTTGTCGTGAGAAGTCAAAGCCTTTGACCAAAATGGCGGGCATATGGCAGTACTGTTTTCCCTCAACAGCAAATTCCAGCTCTTGTCCTTTTGTTGGTGCTCACCGTTTCTGGTTCATGAGGGATTGAAAGCCCTTCTCCTTGACTCAAATGAGGGGTTTGGACTCTGACAGTGAGTTTGCTCAGAGAGAACATGCAGCTCACCGTTTCTGGGTCATGAGGGAGTCAAAGCCCTTGTCCAGAATAGCAGGCATGTGGGCCGCCAGCAGCTGCTGCTCCACAATACCAATGAGCGGCTTCCTGGTTGGTGTGTCCAAGTATTGCTGCCACCGCTCATACTCCACAGCTAGGCGCCTCTGCATGACAATAAAAGTAATGACAACAACAGCAGCAGCAACAGCAGCAGCAACAGCAGCAGCAACAGCAGCAGCAACAGCAGCAGCAGCAGCGGCAGCCAAAAAACCTGCTGCTGGTAATCAGCCATAATTGTTTCAATAAGAATGATGATGATAACAATGTTGAAACCCACATTTGAGCACAGATGCTACACGTGTGTGGCTGCAGTCATAACTTGCCAGGCCTCTGCATGGCTAATATGCCATCAACAGTACCATCTTCAACAATCGCAACATGATTGTGATTGCAGCGATCGTGCTCATCCACAAACTTTGTGACACTTGTTTTGGTACAAGTTCAAAGACTGTGACTGCTAACATAGAATACGTCATGATCATTGTGAAGAGAGTCATGTTGATGACGACTACAACACATTGCATGTTGTAGGGAGCGTCGGAATCGCACCTCACAATGCAACAGGTACTCAGGCACATCGCATTCCTGCATGCGCCGCTGCCCTTCCAAGCTGTAAAACTGCGTGGTCGTTTCCAAGAAAGGCGCCTCAAAACTGCCAGAGTAGGTGCCCAAGTTGATGAACATGCGCACTAGGTGCTTCAGCAGGGCTTTGTCCACTGTCTCACCATTGCGATCAGCCTCTATGAGAGACAACAGTCCTTTCACTGTCTTGTCTTCCACCTGTGACCAAGCGGACGACATTGACTCACAGCGGACACAAGCATAAGCATTTAACAGCATTTAAAAGGACCCTGTGTGAGACATAGCAACCGGGACACTGGTTTGCCTTCTGCCTGAAAGCAGATACAGCATCTTGAAACATACATAAGCAGCACCACATGCTTTGGCAGTGCTTTGTCCACTGCTTTGCCCTTGCAATCAGCCTCTACGAGGGATAGCAAGCCTGACACAGTCTTGTCCTCAACCTATGGGCACACACAATGCGTTGGCTTGGCACATGCTAAACTCACAAACCAACTGCACAGGTGCTGCAGGCGGCTATCGCACACGCTGGCTCTGCTGCCGTCACCCGTGCCTGTGGCAAAAGGCAAAGTGTTTTATGCACAAGGTTTGACAACGATTCAGACTGGGTAGAAAAGGCAACATTCTGAAGCAGCAGCAATCTGTTGCTGGCATTTGCAACAAATTCATCCAGATGATCGTACCTCTGGGTGTGTGGCCAAATGGGTTCTGAACAGCCGCAAACCCATGTCAAAGATTGAGCGGACTGTGGAGTCAGAAATGACGTATGTGCGATCCAGGTACAGAAAGATTGAACGTATGGTGAGCATTTGGCTGCAATAATCCTGCCAACATTGGTTCATCTGCTCCAAAAACATCACAGATCCTGACGTCTGCTTGCTGGCCAGCTGTTGCAGCTGCTGCTGAATGTGCGCATCACAGACCTGCAAGCAGGTGGCAGTTGACTGGCTGTGATGCAAGGCTTGAGCTTCTTGCAGATGGGGAGTTTGAGGCATGCCTTTTGAAGGTTGTTGTACAACCTATCTGCCATCTTGTGCAAGCACATGTCCTCGACTGCCTGCGCACAAACACCGCAATGAGCGCAATTGAGACTCGCGGCGAACGTATGTGGCATGCAAGGCGTGCTGAGCTTGTGATCACACTGACCCTATATAGCTCTTCCAGACTGAGGTTGACACCTGTCTTGCTGTGTACGGCCATCACAGCTTCATTGAGTTTTGCCCAAGTGGAACTTTCGAAGTCTGCTGGGAGCTTCGGCTTGGCTGCAATCCGGCCACAAGCTTCAGCATAAGCGTTGGACAGCCACAACAGCAGCGTGTGACCGATCCGTGACATACACTTGAGGGGCTTGATGACCAGCTTGCGAGGAGGGGGGTTTGCGCCATTTTTGGCATGCACGCCGTTCACCATTTTGCCATTGGATTGTCCCTTGAGCATCTTGCTTGTGTGGCTAGTCAACGATGCATTGCAACTGCAGGTGTCGCACAAGCCGTACGCCGAGTGCGCGATACGATTAGCACATATGTATGTCAACGCAAAGGCTTCAGTGGCTTTGCAAGCGCCTTCCGATGTTGCTCAACAGTCTCAAGGCCTCTGCAATGACTACGACACTCTATGCTTGCTCGGATAAACGGCCTGGATATCTGCATTCATAGAGAGCTAAAATGCGCATAACAGCAATATGAGCGGTTTATCTTCCATAGCTCAGCTGGTTAGAGCGCACGGCTGTTAACCGTGAGGTCGCTGGTTCGATCCCAGCTGGAAGAGAAGGTTCAAATTTTGCTTGGTGCCCCGATGGAAGGGCAGTTTTTTGGCACAGGTAAGACATCTGATGTAAGCAGACTGGCAGCATGACAGTCCCCTATGATTCAGTTACACAGCCCATATGGTGAACTGACCTGTGACAAGCCTTGCGTGCTATGCTGTATGCTGCAACATACTGGATGCTTGCTCTTACAACCCTTTGCTGATCAGGTGGGCAAGCCAGATGTGCCAGTTGGGTTATTTGTTGCGCTCTGTGCAACAGTCATATGTTTGTTGCCAGCAGCACTTTTGGAAGATCAGTATGTCTTGCCAAATGGTTCAGAGACACAGCTGACCAGTGACTGGTCCCATAGCAATCTGTAGAGTTGCCATGCGCTGTAGTATAGCCTGGCAGCAACAGACAGGATGGTGTTGCAATCCACGCTTGTTGCCTGACCGGGCACATGACAGTACGCCACTTTTTTCCTGTAAGCATGTGAAAGGCAAGCGCTTGAAAATCAACGTGGCCCTCGCCTTGACCCATGAAGAGACAGAGTTGACCTGCAGCATGACCAGTGTCTTACAAATTTGCCCACATGCTACATTATGACGTCAAATGCGACTGTGAGATGTTGTTGCAAGGCACTTGTTGCTTGGCTGGGCGCACTTAGTATGCTATGTCCACCCCTTGCATTTGGTTTTCCTGAACGACTGGTGTGTGAAACTTGATAGCAGTGGTCTCAGAACATGAGTACAATGTGGCTTTTGGGGACAGAGCTGACTGGCAGCAATGCAAGTTTGGCCCGCCGTACTGTACACTGTGCTGAAACAGGAGCTTGCTGTCGTGAGGCACCAGTTGGTCAGTTGGACAAGCATGCAGGTCATCAAAGTTGGACAGCAGGCTGGCACTCAAGAAGACTTTGCTCAAACAGGTCAGACCTTAGCAAGGTGCTGAAGCGCCTGTGCTCACAACAGATGACGGCTTCAATTCAATCAGTTGCTGTTGGTAGCTTGAGTGGCCTTCTAGCCTGCTCTATTGCTGCCAGGACATGCAACTGCCTCCACAGAAGGTTTGGTTTCCTCACTATTCATCTTCTTTTCATTCATGGCATGCTAGACGGGCCCAGCAGGCCCAGCTTGGTCTGTACTGGAGCATTCAGTTGTCTGCAACCAGTTTGGTCCTGTGCTGTTCCAAAGCATGTGTATTGAGCATGGACGTTTGGAAGGTCTTCGTACCTAGTTGTCTGCCAAGTGCATCTGGCCTTACCCCTGCTCCTTGGTGCTTGGTAACTGCCCAACCATACAGTCACAAGGCAGTCTGTCCTGTGACCTGTGTGCTGTACAAATCAGCCATCTTAGCTATGCCTGGCCATAAACTCAATTGCAACGCCAACACTTGTCTTTGTAAGCACAGGAAGCTTGTCAGCATTGTGGGCAAGAGACTACAATACAGCAGCTGTGCAAGCCTTACTTGCCATTCCTGTTGTACGCTCACTAGCATGTGCAATTGTTGCTCAGCAAAGACATTGACATGCCACGCGCTTACACTAAGCCAGTAGCTGAGCGTTCTTGATTGAATATTTGAGGTGCTACTCAAGTAGATCCTGACCATTTTCATGCAGAACCATGCTGAACAAGTCGAGTTTCTACATGTGCTGTCCACGGATGTTTCTTTGTACAATGCAGATGCTTTTCGCGGTAGCAGAGCATTTGTTGCTGCTGAATCAGCTTCCATAAAGACCCGATGCGGTAGCATGCACAGCTCTGCTGTCCTGCAGTTGGTGAATGCATTCAAGATTGCAGCATAGGTGTGTGCATGTGTCTGTCAGGCATGTCTAGTTCTATGCAGTATGCAGTTCAGAGATCAAGCTGCCATAAAGACTCAATGCTGTAGCATGCACAGCTCTGCTGTCCTGCAGTCAGTGAATGCGTTCAAGATTGCAGCATAGGTGTGTGCGCATGTCTGTCAGGCACGTCTAGTGCTATGCAGTATGCAGTTAGAAAAGTGAGCTATGCGGCTCTTGACTATGGCTTTGCATGCGCAATCAGAGATGAAGTGTTGTAATGCTAAGCAAAAGCATTTCTGGGTAACAGCAATTGAAGCTGATTCCATTCCTTGGGGCCATTGCTCTTGCCTGCAATGCACATTGCCAGCAGCCATGAAGCTTTGAAGCTGTGCTCAGTGTGGAACAGCATGTAAAGTGCACAGATGGTGTGTGATGAAAGCAGCAATCAGGGATGTGTTGCTTGTGCTAGGGCTTGGCTGGCATTGTCAGCAATGCTAGAGATTGCTGTCGCAGATCTGTTTCAATGACAAACATCAAGCTTTTGGACCAAGGGATACTGTATGGCAGCTGTTGCACTGCATTGCTGTATGCCTCCATGGTCATAAGCGCTATGCTTGGAGTCACTGCAGAGTGGCTTCTCAAAATAGGACAGCTGGGGCAGGGCTATGTGACGGTGACATCACATAAGCAGGTTTGCTAAGCGGCTCCGCAAAATTACCTAGGTGTGATCACTTACTCTACAGAGTAGTCACATATCCTCTTCAAGGCAAGCTGGGATGCAAGTCAAGGGCATTTCCCCAGTGACACATGTACTTCAGATGCACCACATTAGTTGTGTCGTCTCATTCACGGAAGCTGCTATGCCTAAATGCATTGCCTCAGAGTGGTCACCTGCCAATGTGCAAAGCATGAGCGCTTGAGCTCCTTGATGTATTGTGACTGAACACAAAAAAGATGTCAATGCAATCTTGATGCACATCACATTGAGGAGACAGCATTGACTTGCCCTTGGTCCCTGCTGTCACATGATGCCGTGATCGCACAATGCTATAGTATCCTCTTAGAAGACAGACCTATCATGTGAATTATGAGATTGCAGACTGCGTAGTGATGTGCCAAATGCTCTGCTGGCCTGTGTTCTTAGACATAGCATATGATTTACTGAGGCGCTGCACTATAGAAACAGTTGTCAGGGCATGGCCAAGGACCTGATAACAAGGTGTCAAGCTCCAATGCACGTTACCATACACCTTGTCATGAGAGGCAATCTAGCACGCAGCCTGCTCAGGTGCATGGCAGTGAAGTAAGCAGTACCATGATGACGCAGCACGCTAGCAGCCCAACATGCTTGACCAGAGCAGACCATTTCTGCTGCGGAGCCTGCCTCCATTCATGCTTTGTCTAAAACTGTGATGGTCCAGCACAATCGGCTCAGACGGCTCTGCCTGCCAGTCACTGTTGAGTTTATGGCTGACAGCAATGACATTTGCTGATGTGGAAAGCCATTTGCACAGGCGTTGTTTCACTGCTTGCAATGGCTGTGCTGGCAGCATTTAGTTTTGCTGAGAGCTCAAGTGCTGTAGCAGGCGACGTGTGCTGTGTTGAACATGCTACTTTGGACGCTGCACTGTGGTGTGCAGATCATACAGCAGTGAGTCGTGTTTTGCTACTCACAACTGGCTTCTTGGCATGCTACATCATTTGAGTTACTGGCTGGACATATCATGCATCGCATGAAGGTAGCAAAAGACCCAGGTCGGGTTGTGTTCTACAGCCTCGATGCATTTGCAGCTACCAAGTGCATAGCAGCTAAGTGCAAGTTGTCCACAGTCGAACAAAACTGTATCCATGCAGCGCATGCAAATCAGGACATGATATCTCTGGCACTACATAAGAGATGGCTGAGCATTTGTTACACCAAATGAAGATCAGGATCAGACTGAACACAAATATCAAGATGTCAAGGTCTCACAAGATGGCCACACCAAAAGTTTTGGTGCAGCAAGAGGACAGTACGTCACAGCGCATACAAGGCAAGCTGATCTAGTATTGGTTTGTTCTTGATCCAGTGCCTGTCACACCAGTGCCAGTTCCTGTGCCTGTCCCAGTGATGCCTGTGCCTGTGGTGCCACTTCTTGATCCAGTCACACCACTGCCAACACCGCCCGCACCAGTGGGGACACCACCACATGGGTCTGCCTGGGTGACCTCAACAACACGCTCCTTGGTGTCAACCACCTCAGATGTCCTGCCCTGAGTCTGCTCCCTCTCTTGACCTGTAACACGGCGAAATTCAGGCGAAATTCAGCACATGGGGCCTTTTGAGGATTGGCAGATTGACATGGCCAGGTACAGCTAAAATACGTACAGCCATGCAAGTACAGCTGACAAACATGGAGCTGTACATGAAATTGCAGCTGACAGATGTGCAGCCATGCAGGTACAGCTGACATGTGCGCAATCATGTGAAAAAAGACACCTAATGCTGGTGCAGCATGTACTGGCATGTGCCTGGGCAGCTTGCCATTGCACATGGTACAACATTCAAATGAAGACAAATGGCATATAAAAGCTCATTCAAAGGTGCATTGACAATGACTCACCAGTTGGCCTTGTCTCAACCACAAACTCCTTCTCCACTGGGTGGTGCTCACGCACATATGTTTTGATCTCCTTGACAACAGGCCTGTCCTCGACCTGCAAAACCACACCCAGCTGAAGCACATGATGTTGGCAACATTACACACAGCATCAGATGTTATACATGGCGTCACAAACGCAGTGCACTACACATTTTGCAACAGTCAAGCACAACAGTTAAGCTTCAACATGAATGCAGCAGCAGTGGATCTTGGACTGCTGCACATAAATCAGTTTGTAGTTGCTCAGAAGGACTGAAAAGCAAAATCATGTTTACCTTGGTGTAGTACTTGGTGTCACAGATGGGGTTGCCCTCAACACGTGTAGTGTCAGCGCCATACTGCAAAAGCACACAAGTTCAGGTCCAATTGTAGCACAAACGCTAATAGAGCAATACTAGACACTGCAAAGCTCAAAAGCATGTGAAGTATTTGGCAAGCACTTTGTCAGCAAAGTGGATGACAAGAGGCAACATCTAAACATATAAAAACGCAAAAGTAGTAGTGTCAGATGCACTTGATGTGTGGAGGACTTGGTGTACATTGCAAATTGCTCACCCCGCTGGTGTTGGTGATGTTGAGTCCACGCACACCCTCTGTCACTCCTGCAGTGCTGCCAGATGTACCATAGCCTGAGCCTGTGGCACCTGTTGCTCCTGAACGAGCACCAGTGGCTGTAGTACCCTCATAGTTCCTGTTCCTCCCCTCGTCTGACTCCACTCCACGACGGCTGCCTGTGACAGGACAGACTCGATTCAACAAGCTGAGTTGAAAGCTGGTGTGATCGAGGCAGTCGAGCGTCCGACGCGTGTTCTATAGCACAAGATGGTAAGCAACAGCGAGCGTACCTGCACCTGCACCGGCAAGACCAGCAGCGCCAGCGCCGGCGCCAGTAGCACCCACTCCTGAGCCTGTGCCAGAGCCAGTGCCAACACCAGAACCAGTACCAGTACCGGCACCGCTCTGCTGAGCAAAGCGTCCACCGCTTGCTTGCAGGATGAAAGAGATCTCTCCAGTGTTGGTACCCTTCTTGTCAGTCAACTCCATCTTGAGCTTTCCGGGCTCAACCTTGTGTAGGATGCGGTGGGTGGCCATGCCCAGCAGGCTGTCGGGCCTGCACAGGCAGCATATGCGTCAGACGGCTGCAAATGCTGTAATAAACGCAAACAGGCCGGCGCGAGCGCAAGGCAAAGCAAAGTCCATTGCGGTCAGACACCATCACACAGCATCAGAAGTCGATCAGCACACCTGAGGGTGTTCTTGTTGTATACCAACGCCTGCAGGTCGCTGGCATTGTTGCGGCCAATCAGGGTGAAGCTCTCCTCCCATGAGCAGTGAGTTCCGCCAGACTTGATGGCTGGTGTCTGAATCTTCTCAGAGCCAAGCTCGAAGATGACATAGGGGTCCTGCTTGCCGAGCAAGTCGTGGTCCTTCTCAAAGGTTGCTTCCAAAGCAGAGATCACAAATCTTTCGGTGGCCATATTGACTGTGTTTGCTTAGCAGAAGTCACAAGTCTGAGTGTGTATTGTACCGGGTTTGCTGTCAGGTCTGAGCGATTGGCAACTCGCAAGGTGTGCTCATTGCTTGGTCGACGCCTAGCTTCCCTGCAACGCAATCGGCGCCAGATTCCCCCAGGCGGCAACTTTTGAACATCGATCGGTCCGGAAACTTAGCGTCCCTGGGATTTCTGACCAGATGCGGGCTGAGGAAGCTGATAGCTGAGCCTGAAATTGCGCACAGTTGTGGAACCTGCTCTTCTGGCTGGAGTGGCACTAAATCTGATCAAGAGGCATGCTTCCGCTTGCAAATTGCGCTGATAAGCCTGTGCATGAAGCTTACAGTTTGCAGAAATGCGCAGTTTGTTCTCAAGACAGATGGTAGTCTTGTCTTGCAATCAGACTGCAGCTGTAAACGTTGAAGCCTTTCCAGTTTGATTGCACTGGTGTGAGCTTGCTCATGACTGATTGAGGCAGCTCCAATGTATATGTTGCACAGGAGCTGGCTCACAGCACATGTCATTCTGGAGCTGTCTTGATCAATGCATGCTGCAACTCTAGCTTGCAAGGTCACACAGGACACCACACTGATCACATGCTAGCATGCAACATACGATATCATAGCATGAAGGTGGAAAAATCAGCAACACAGGGCTTGCTGTCAAATAATCATGAGTGCAGAGCGTCTTGTATATTGCAAGAGTTTCTGACTGTAGCAGTTGCATGCCCTTCTATATTGGCTCAGCGTGTCAAAATGCGTGGACATTGCCATGCTCGGCTACAAATAGCCTTGGACCAAATTATCGCTGAGGACCAAAGGGCAGTATGCATCAGCAGCATCTGGGACTAACTCTAGTGTCTCAGTTGTGGACAACATTCGGTAACTTGCACAGCTTGCATCAGCTGCACTTTGCGACATAGGCAGCCTAATACCACCGTCTTGGTCATAAGCCTTTCTTTACAGCTGTAGTGTTCGTAGCTCTTGGCATGCAACTTCCTAAGCCTTAAATGCCTGGACACAGCAAGCACCTGGGAAGCACTTTGCTTGTTAGAGATAGCACCACGTTGTCAGAACCTGCTGGTTCTGACAGCCTGCTCCTTTCATGCTAAGGTGGTCTGGTATGACAGGAAAAGAAGCTGTTTGGATCGTCGTCTGTGGTAAGCATGTGTTGAGAAGGTGCACGCTGTCCTCAATCTTGTTGCAGCAATAGGCTGTAAGCACTGCATAAGGCTGTTAATCAAAAGCATGAATGAAATGCCACAAGCAACGCATGCATTGTAGCCACGCTGCTTGGATATAGCAGCATATGACAGGGGTGTTGTTGTTTGCCCTTATTGCCAGTTGGACCCGACAACACTCTGAACAATGCAGCTGACTAAGCAGAAAAGATGTGTTTTGCTGCGCCACAATGGCAAGCCTGAATGGCTGCTGCAGTCAGTCTGCAAGTTTGCAGCAGGCGGAGCTCAGTCTTGCAACTTGAACTGCACTGCTTTTTCATGGCATTCACAAGTCCAGCCAGGCGTGTCATCAACAAGTCCTGGTGTGCAGCCCTGGAGTTACTGCACCACAAGCTTTTTACAGCTGGTGAGGAAACCTGTGCATTTGCAAACAACTGTACAGTGCAAGTCTGCCTGCACATAAGCTATACAGCCCAGCTTGTGGGCAGGGACTGCTACTGATGCAGCAGGCTGTGTCAATGAAGTTTCTCCTGGGTTTTGACAATTGAGGGAGGCACAAGACTTGACAGCACTTTCTTGAGCCCAGGAAGCCTATTGACGTCATAGCAACGTAAGCCTTTGGTCGCTTTCCAGCACCGTCTCGATCGCGCGTGACGCAATTTTTCTTGCAGCTGCTACAAATCAGTCCCTCGGCTTGCGTCGCTTGAGTTCCGCAAGCTGTACGCATTTACCTGCAATTCGCACAGTTTCTAGTCACCATTCGAGGTCTACGAAGGTCCTTGCGCCATCTGAGGCAAGGCCTGCACCCTGCGATGGCAGGGGTGGTGGAAGCCTCAGGAAAAGAGGCAGAACAAGCTGCCTCGGCATCTGTGAGCTTGCCCTGGTGCGTTTGGTCCAGCTCTGTTGAGTCTCATATGCTGCATGCAACTTAGTGATCAGCAGGACTTGCTTTGCAGGTGGGTCAGGTATACACGGTGGAGACCCACCAGTCTGCATGAGAGAGAACAGGCAGAACGCAATCTTCTTGCAGTCACACAGTAAGTCTGAACACAGCTGCTGCACTAGAACTGTCTGTGACCGCGGCCCACAGCGCGTGTGTATGAGCTCAACAGCATTCAGCACTAGTATGTCTGCTCTGAGCGCAGCTCTTGTGACACATGGAGCATCTGCACCTTCTGATTCTCATCTGGCAATCCTGTGATATGCTTCAATTCTGTTGCAGGACTGAGGTTGAGGTGCAAAACACAGCTGTAGGGCCCGGAAAGCAGCAATACATGCATAGCATCATTGGTGGCCCAACACAAGCCCCGCCAATGGTGTGCATGCCAGGCTATGGCGCTGGCGCAGCCTTCTTCTTCCGCAACCTGCCAGCGTTCTGTCAATACTTCAGAACATATGCAGTGGACCCTTTAGGAACTGGCATGTCTGGTGAGCACGCCTTGTCAGATTATCGGCCTTGCAACAGTGATTTATTTGCTAGCTGCACAAAAGTGACGGCATGTCGTCTGTCTAAAAGCTGCCAGATCTTAGTTGAGCGTCGGCATCAGCATGAATAACCCTAGCAATGGCAGGGAACAGCAACAGCGTCAGGACCGTTGCTCTGAAAGCCTGAGCAAGCTGCAGCATCCCAAGAGCAATTATGGGTGCATCGCTTGGCAGCAAAATAGGTGTCAGCAGTAGCAGCAGCAACAGCAGCAGAATTGTCAATGGAACAGTGCTTCCAGTCCTTTTGTGTACATGCATGAGCAGCAGCAGCAGCAGCAGCAGCAGAAACTTCATTGCAACAAAGCTACTACTTCTTATGTACACCAGCAGCAGCAGCAGCAGCAGCAGCAAAGTGTGTACATGCGCTGCTACAAGGCTGCCCAGCTGTAGCACAGCAGCTACAGTTCATTGAGCCTCACAAGACTGCCACCGTCACAGGTGCTGCTTGTCGGTGCACACTGCAAGTCTCACAGCCTACATCACTCAGCCATCAACACTTCCCCTTACTCGGTACAAGACCGCCATCATCACAGCTGCATTGATGTCAGCTTCCAGCACTTGCAAGCAGCACCGTAATCTGTAATTTCTGTAATTTCAGAACAACAGCAACACGGCAACAAGTGACACCATCATATCTGCATTCACACTGCAGGCCGCCCAGCTTTCACAGCAAAAAACCGAGAGTCTGCAGAGGATTTCTTCACTGCAGCGCTGGACAAGTGGCGAGACAAGATGGGCCTGGAGAAGTTTGTACTGCTGGGGCACAGCATGGGAGGCTACCTGGCAGCCACCTATGCCCTGCAGCATCCTGAGAGGGTTGAACACTTGGTGTTGGTGTGCCCAGCTGGAGTTGTGAGTCCACTGTCTGACTCAGTACTTGCCTGACATCCGCTCTGCAGCTTTGGCGTGTTTGCAACTTACTTTGCTTAGTTGTACTGCAGCAGCCTGAGAGGTGGGCACCTGGAGTTAGTGCGCCCAGCTGAGCTTCTGAGAGATGTTTCTGGTGTAGCGCATGCCTCATGAACTTTCTACTGTCAGGTCACTCAGTTTTATGTTGAGCATTCTGAGAGGGTGGACCATCTGGTGTCAGTGTGTCCATCTGGAGTTGTGAGGTTCTTCCTGGAGTGTATGTTGGCAGAAGTCTTATCCAAAAGCTTTAGACCAAGCAGGCAGATGATGAACAGGTTGCTGCTCAGGCCAAACCCATGCTGCTGTCTGAGGTCGTACTTTGCTGTACACATAGCAGTAGATACTGAGAAGGCTGCTTTCAAATTTGCACTGTGCTCTTGTCTGAGGTCAGAGGCCACTAACACAAGCAAAGCGCTCAGAATGTCCCCAGGCTGCTGTGTCGATGTGGTTGGCGCTGCGGTCCAAAATTCCATTTGGCTAATAAGCCAAAGCAGGCAAATGGTTGCAAGACCTCAACCGTGTTGCTCTGAGGTCAAACTAATCAGTGGCTGCAGACCAAATAAGCAGAAGATTGGAAGGAGCCTGAAGTAGTGCACAGCCCCTGGACGTGACAAGGCCAGCTGTGCTGCTTGGCCACTGCTACAATGACCAACATTGTGCTGCTGTCTGAGGTCAATTTTGCCGATGCTGCAGACAAAGCAAGCAGATGACTGGAGGGAGCCTGGAATGGTGCGCAGGCCCTGGATGTGGTGAGGCCAGCTGCGCCGCTTTGCCATCACTGCAGGGATTAGACTGGTGCTGCTGTCTGAGGCCAAAGTCATTGTTGGCTGCAGACCAAACAAGCAGAAGGTTGGAAGGAGCCTGAAATAGTGCGCAGCCCCTGAACGTGGCGAGGCCGCTGTACTGCTTGCTGCAGCAACCCAAGCAGGCAGAAAGTTGCAGGGCTGCTATTGAGACGGAAATCAAGCTGCTTTCTGAAGTGGTGTGATTGGTTGTTG
This sequence comes from Trebouxia sp. TZW2008, assembly GCA_002118135.1. Lineage (NCBI taxonomy): Eukaryota > Viridiplantae > Chlorophyta > Trebouxiophyceae > Trebouxiales > Trebouxiaceae > Trebouxia > Trebouxia sp. TZW2008. Next base: position 106,862 of record BDIU01000069.1, on the reverse strand, counting down.
CAGGCAGATGGTCAACTTGTTGCTGGTATCGGCTGGTAAAGATCAAAAATGAGGTAGACAGACATGTTCTTGAAGGTCGCTGTGAAGATCAAGACCTCGCTGATAGCTAAGGCTTTCTTCACTGTTGCAGACCAAGCGGGCAGATGATTGGAAGGAGCCTGAGATAGTGCGCAATCCCTGGACATGGCGAGGCCAGCTGTACCGCTTTGCCATCAGGTGTTGGACTTGGGGGGCCACCCCAGGGGGGCTGGTCAGGGCTCTAGGCCCCTGGGGCAGGGGCCCCATAGCTCGCTATGCACGCAACAGGTCAGCAAACTCGCAAAATTTCAGGCTGTGCGACTGCACAACTGTCCAGACCTGTCAGACTTGTTTGCACGTATACCTGTCAGCCCTCTGCTAGATGCAGAGGCCACACTCACATCTCATTTTCCTCTCTCTTCCTCTTCTTCAAGCGCGTTTCACCCAGAGCAATTTGCCCGCTCTGCAGCGCTGCAATCACCTTTTACCAACTTGCAAGTCTTATAGCTTGCAGTGCTGAGCTGCCCATGCCATGTAAGTGTGCAAGATTTTGTGTGAAAGTTAGCCATCAAGCAAACAGTTGGATCAAGAAACATTCCTCAAGCATGCGCTGTTCTGCCTGCATGATGGATATTTTGGAGCAGTACGCATCATGTTGACAAGTCAATGTGTGACAGGTTCAAGGAGGGCATGGCACTGAGCGAAGAAGAGGTCTCAGCCTTTGAGGACTATTTCTATCACATCACAGCTGCAAAGGGAAGTGGCGAGCATGCCTTGCGCCACATTTTGAAGCCCTTTGCCTGGGCGCATAACCCGCTAGAAGGCCAGCTACAACATCTCAAAGTCTGTTCAGCTCTGTACATCATCATACATTCATGCGCTTAGTTTGTGGTTTGCAGCATCTCAAGGTGACTTCATCTTCACTTATCAACATGCATCCACAAGGCCAACTTAAGGCCTTGCGGTTGATGTTAGTATCATGATAGTCGCGTTCAGCTTGCATGTGTCAACTTGTTAACAGAGCCTTTCCAATGTTGCACCCAGCTTGTGACTTGCGACTTTGTAGAGAAGGGTACAGGAAAGGTACACTGTCAGGCAACATGGTAGAAAAGCTGTGAGCAGCAGCATTTTAGGCTTGGTAGGCTGCATTGGCATCAAGGCATGCTGCTCTTGCCATTGTCAGCGCAATGTCAAGGACAACGTCAGTTCTCCAGCAGCTTGTTGACCTGTAGGTGCCAGTGACATTCGTATACGGTCAACAAGACTGGATGGATCCAACAAAGGGCGGTGCTAGAGCATGCAATGTGTTTCATGCATGGCTGTTGGGTGATATATTGCAGGAGCTGTCGAGTGATGCGTCGTGAGTAGCAGCGACATATATGTATAGTCAACTTGACTGAGCAAATGCAACAACTGAGCCTGTCTATTGATGTATTTTCGGTGCCAGTGACAATTATATATGGTCAATATGACTAAATAGATCCCAAAGGCGGTGCCAGAGTGTGCAATGAGATCAGGGAGGCCAGGCATCAGCTCACACTAGCAGACCTCAGAGTGACCAGCATCCCAAGGCAGGCCAGAACACACTCTGTGCAATGTGTCTCAATCTTAGCTCTCTGGGATGTGTTGCAGGTGCCAGTGACATTCATATACGGACAGTTGACTGGACCAAGGGCAGTGCCAGAGTGTGCAGTGTCATTCACAGCTATGTGGTGATGTGTTGTAGGTTCCAGTGACATCCATATATGGTCAATACGACTGGACGAAAACAAAGACTGAGGCTGTTTGTTACTGTGTTGCAGATGCTAGTGACATTCATATACTGTCAATTCGACGGGATGGATCCCAAGGGCAGTGCCAGAGTGTGCAATGAGACCAGGGAGGCTAGGGGTCAGCTCACGCGAGCAGACCTCAAAGTGACTAGCATCCCTGAGGCAGGTCATTACCCACTCTGTGCAATGTGTCTCATTCTTAGCTTTCTGGCATTTGTTGTAGGTGCCAGTGACTTTCATATATGGACAGTATGACTGGATGGATCCCAAGGGAGGTGCTAGAGTGTGCAATGAGATCAGGGAGGCCAGAGGTCAGCTCACACCCGTAGACCTCAAAGTGACCAGCATCCCTAAGGCAGGCCATTACCCCTTCCTGGATCAGCCTGATCTTTTCATGAAAGCGTTGCTGGAGCAGATTAAGCCATACAGGTGGGGTGCGTTTGTCACTGTGACGGATTATCTCGCCCCCATCTGGCATGCATGTGCTTCTGCACAGTGTTGCATGGCCATCCTGCGTGAAGCAAAACATTCGAGTTGTGTGTATGCTGTACTCGTTTTCCCTTTTTCACATGTATGGCATGCCATCATTGGCACACATGTGACCCATCTGGGCAGGAGTGCTATGTGCAACATGTGTAGAGCGCTCATTTGACGACCCTTGTTTGCTATGCAGGCCAGAGAAGCCAATTGATGCTGAACCCTTGACAAAGAACGCAAATAATGGCGTTGATGTGGCTGTTACAGCTGGACAGAGTGAAGTTGCCCAATGACATAAAACAATCCCCTCAAGCTGTTTGCTGTTGTGCTGGCCTGCCAGTGATGGCGCTTTATAGCTGTGTACATTACTGACCAATTATTTTCCAGCCAGCCTTGCACTCACAGTGTCAGCATCATTATGCTGAGCTCCACTGGTACAGCTATCATAGCTTGTGTTCTGTACCCGTGTGTACCATAAAGATACTAACTGTTGTCCTGTCCACTCCATACCAACTTGTCAGGTATAGCAGCTGTGTTCTCACACACACACAGATACTTTGGCAAATGTATGAGGACCTTCCTTGGCAGGCAGCATACACTTGTGCACAGGCCACTTGGCAAATTTATGCTATCAACTGCAAGTAGTGATATGATACAATGGTGGATCTGCTCATGAAGTCATCGCTGCGTTGATTTTACGGTTCTGTCAAAGCCACCCAGCTCTTCTTTGAGGCCATCAAACGGATACTCTCTTGGTACCTGCGCACAAGCATGATGCAAGTGCTGCTTGAATTGTGAATCTTTGGTTGCTGTGCACAAGCACGATGCAACTGCCAATAAGGCGCGCTTCAACTGTGAGGATAGTGAACTGCTCATGCAACCATGACAAACAGCACTGAACAGCTTGCGTTATTGCCAAATGCTATTTTGTGCCATGTGTTAGCAGATCATTTGTGCCAAGCTTACATATGGTATCCTTGAAGCTTTGTCATTGTATCTGGCTGCTGCGGCCAACAGGCCAAAGAAGCCAAGCCCAGCCCAAAGCATTCCAAATGCTTCCCACTACAAAAAGCATGCAGTCAACAACTTTCTGTTTCAACTGCGAGCGCTCGAGCAGCAACAGCACAACCCGCCCATACCTTGCCAACCAGCTTGAACTCATCAAGGCAGTACTCTGGATGCGCTGTGCCATCATCCCACACCAGTTCATCCTCTTCTGTCAGCTGCAACTCACACCATCAACGAGATCAGCGAGATACAGGGGTGGACCCAGTCTGAGCAGAAGCAACGTCGCATGTGCGAAAACATGTGCAGAAGCAATTATGGCAAGTTGCTTACAGGTTGTGTAGGAGGTCGTCCCAACGCAATTGGGCCTCCTCCACCACTCCTTGTAGGTGCCATTGCTTGCGCTGCCATGATTCTACGCGACAAACCGGCGAGCGACGCCGGTCGAAGCGCCATAGCTGCAAATTGAGCCAGATAACAGGTTTCTGCCCTGCGCTAGTGAGCACTGCGCATCACAATGTGGCATTAGACATGCTATATCAATTGCGAAACCCTGCTACACCCTAAGCAATTTCGCCTGAACTCTCTAATGATGTGCAGATTGCTGTGGCACTCAAGAGTTTATACAGGTTGTGTTGTCATTGCAATTTTGGCACAAACAAATATGAACAGGCCTGGCACCTCTGCTGAAACGGCTAAACATTTGAATGCCGAGCAGATGAGACTGTACTGCAGCAAAGCTTGACATGTCGAACGCCAGATTAGCTTTTGACTTGCATCAGGCCGTGAAGTCCAGGATTTCATGTTGATAGTTAGTCTTAGCTCATTTTCCGAAGCAAATCTGCTCACTCAAGCCTCACACACATGCAGAGATCACAGGCAATGCCATGATTAGCGTACCCAGGTCAGTTGAATGTTGACAAATGCTTTGACAGCCATGCTCCAGCCAAAACAAGCGCAATGCGTTCACCACAAAGTGCAAGGTCATGGCTTTCCTAACACAAAGGCAACACTTTAAGCTAGCCATAGCCATCTCAACCCTGCTCCCTGCCTGAGTGAACAGCTAAATTGGGCTGATATTTGGGACCAACAGTTTCTTTGCAGCATGATTGGCTCATATGTTGCTGCAATCGTTTGTTATGAAACCTCAGCGGTTTGATGTTCAATGCAGTGTTGCTTCTGGGTCAGCATTCACTTCAATTGGGTTGATCAAAAGCAGCATCAGTCTAGCAAGGATGGCATCAGAGATGAGCATCAGTCTAGCAAGGACTGAGTCGGGGGCGAGCAGTGCCACAGCACTCTTTGGAACCAGGTCCTTGACACAGGGTGCTCAGCTGTGAAGTACCAGAACCCCTGTGCATGCGGTGCAGCGCTTCTACCAAAATTTCCTGCACATCAAGAGTGACTACGTCACATTGCTAGAAGCAAACACAAAATACAAGGCAGAACTGGCATTTCAAGGAACAGGCTGTAATGTGGCAGATCTCTTGACACTAGAAGTGTAAATGGCAGAAGTCCATTTCTGGCAATAGATGTAATGTGGCAAGTTTTTTGACACAGGGTACTCAGTTGTGAAGTACCAGAAGCCCTGTGCATGCGGTGCAGCGTTTCTACGAAAGTTGCCTGCAAACGAATCAACAGAACCTTTCAACTCCACAGATGTATGGCGTTCCAGCTGTAACTCCACAGATGGAGTTGCAACCTCAGTCAAAGCCAAAGTGCCTTTGCTCACAGTCATGCAGCATTTCTAAGTGCTGTAAAAGTGTAGTTTGTTTACGACAGGAGACACAGGCTGGTGTATCTGCTTCATCAGACTTTTCAAGTCCAACACCAGCATGCTGCATCAGTTTCGAGAGGCACAAGGGGTCATCAGCATTAGCGTAGGCAGCAGCAGCAGCAAGCCATCTGTGCTTGCCTTTGTACTGCAACCATTCGACCCCTTGCAGGTCTACTTCAATATCTGATTCAGGTTGGGGCGCCTGGGTAACATTGCTCTGAAAGGCTTCTTGCAGATTTGTGCCCCGGCTTGACACCTCCATGACAGGCTCCATCAGAATGCATTTCTTGCAGCGCCACACTGGGCCCTGATCACTGCACTGATCGTTCACTGCACACCAGGCTCGCCTGTGCACTCCAGGCTGCAAACAGAGCACCAGAACGGGTGGGACAGTAAGACTAGAATTTCAAGGTCAAGTCATGCTGAGTTCTTGTTACTGCAGTTATTTTGCATTGCACACCATGCTCTCCTATGCACTCCAGGCTGCAAAGAAGGAGACATTCATTCATCAGCTTTTGTGCTAGGTCAGATTGGACTGCTTGGGTGATAATAATCTGGAAGGCCTCTTGTAGCTTGGTGTCCCTGCTTGACACCTCCGAATGACAGGCTCCATAAGAATGCAGTTCTTGCAGCGCCAAACTGGGCCCTGATCACTGCAGTGATCATTCACTGCACACCAGGCTTGCCTGTGCACTCCAGGCTGCAGAAAGAGCACCAGGATGGGTCTAAAAGCGAGTGATACAGTACATGATGAAAGTGTGCTGAGCTCTGATTGCTGCAGTGGTCATTCACTGCACACCAGGCTTCCCTGCGTGCTTTGTGCTGCACACAATGCACTGATGCTTGGACACAACAATCATCATTAGTGTTACTGCAGCCGTGATTTGCTGCACATCAGACCCTGAATGCTTCTGGTGCTGATCATGACAACAGTAGTGACAAGAATAATGCTACCAATGCCGATCACATCAAGAGTCAGGGTGCGTCACCCCAGTGTATAGGCCGCGAGCTCCCTTGGCAACATAGGCAATGGGCTGTCCAGTAGGCAAAACCAATGCTGCTAGCATTCAGTCTGAACTGCGATGGTTAGCGTCTAAAAGGTGGCAATGAGCCTTGACCCAGTATACAGCCCATGAGCACCCTTAGATAAGTGATGCAATACCAACAAGGTGACCTACCCCAGTGTAGAGGCCGTGAGCCCCCTTGGCAATATAGGCAATATTGATTAGTGGGCAACTTGGGCAGACAGTCTACTGGCAGCATCTACATGCAGGCGTCAAAGATGCTGCATGGACCCACTGTCAACTGCACTGCTGGCCGTTGATGAAATGATGATGTAGCAATGGCCTCACCCCAGTGTAGAGGCCATGAGCCCCTTTGGCAACATAGGCGATGGGTTGGCCAGTGAGGGACTTGGGCAGGCAATCTGCTGGCAGCCACTGCCCATCCTGCGGCCTGTGAGCATGGTAGTAGCATCCCACCATGTTGAGCTCAGGATCCAGCCTGCATCAACACCTGCCTGAATTGATGTGAATGTCATCATCGCCATCGTCAGGATCATGACAATGATCATTAACAGCATGATCATCATTACAATCATGATCATCATGAAATGGACAGGCAGTCTGCCAATGGCCACTGCCCATCTTGAGGCCTGTGCGCATGGTAATAGCACCCCACCATGTTGAGTTCGGGATCCAGCTGCGTCAACACCCGCCTTATTGGGGCTCGTTGTGTAGGGCAACAGACAGACAAGAGCAGCACACCACACTATGTGATTGAACCATCCTCGTCAGCATTCCCCCGCATCTGCATGGCTGCTGACGTCAACGCGCAGTATGCTTGATGTGCTGAATCAAAGCGCTGCCAGCAGGTGTTTCCACAAGCATGTAACATGAAATGATTATTTGACATTGGCAAATAGACAACACCACTGCATCTGACAGTGAAGTGCTCCCAATTGACGTCATGCGCACCAGCTTCAAAAGATGGTGTAAGGTCCATGAATTGCATTGATGTTGCATTGTTGCAAAAAGTTATTGTCGCTACTTTTTTCCAGCAAACCTGACAGTGAAGTGCTCCCAATCGCCATCATGTGCACCCGCTTTGAAAGATACAGGTGGGATACCAATGGTGTAAGGCCCATTGAAAGCGTAGAAGGTGAGGTAGTTGATCTCCACAGCCTCCAAATGCGCTTCCCGACTCATCACCTCTTTGACCACAACATACAGCGGCACGTGGTCTAACTCACTCTGCAGCATCCCACAGCTGTAAAAGAGTTGATGCAAGAGGTGCCAAGCACTGAAACTACAACATACTCACACTAATGGTTCATACTCTGAATACGCTTGGAAGCTATTCTAATCTAGACTGGGAATGCTGTAAAAGGCAGCAGCATATAGTGCATATTCCAACGACAAAAGTTGAGCCAACTTACAGCATGCATGCTGCCTCCAGCAAGGGGCTCAACTTCAATATGTAGCTGATGCTGAGAATGGTGTTGCTGGACTTCAAACAGATTGCTGGCGCTATGCACAGGCAGCGCAATGCTGTGCATGCTCTAGCAATAGAGTGAGTCAGCTTGACTTACTGCAGGCATGCCGCCTCTGGCAAGGGGCTCAATTTCAATAAGTAGCTGATGCTGAGAATGGTGTTGCTGGACTTCAAACAGGTTGCTGGCGCTATGCACAGGCACGGTGGTGCTGTGCATGTTCTAGCAATAAAGCAAGTTAGCTTGACTTTCTGCATGCATGCCGCCTCTGGCAAGGGGCTCAAGCTCGATATGTAGCTGATGCTATGAATGGTGTTACTGGACCTCTAACAGGCTGCTGGCGCTATGCACAGGCAGCGCAATGCTGTTCATGCTGTAGCAACACAGTGAGTCAGCTTGACTTACTGCATGCATGCCGCCTCTGGCAAGGGGCTCAATTTCAATATGTAGCTGGTGCTGGGGATGGTGTTGCTGGACTTCCAATAGGTTGCTGGCTGTCACTTTGCCCTTATCAAGTAGCAAGGTACGCTTTGGAGGCATCTGTTGCGCAGCACAGGCAGTGAGTGGGTAAAAACAGGCATCTTGGCAAGTGAATGCAGGTTTTGCAGGCATCTGTTGCGCAGCACAAACACTAAGCTGGGAACAACAGGCGATGTGATAAGTGAGAGCGAGTTGCTGATCGCCGACGTGCAAATCAAGGGCTACATCAATAAACAAAGCATCGAGTGTTGTACATATTCTGGCAGGCATCAAACTACATGTGTAACATGCAAGTCCCTGACACAGCCTGATGGTTCAGTGGTGATGCGCAAGTATCAATCATAGTAAATTGCGTTTAGCAAATTCAGCCTAAGAGTGTCACAGGTCTCATAATGGCACACAAGAACACAGCACTGTTGTGGCCTTCTACAGGATCTTATGACACCCTGGATGCAAACACCCTGCTTGCATGCAATCTTTTCACGCAAGGTGAAGCGCGCACACTGCCAAAAATATTTTGGAGGAAGCCCTTTAGCAAACACGTGAATGAAGCCTACATTGTCAACTTGTTCCTCAAGCCATAGCTGGCTCCTCTGCATGTACCACTCCACAGAGCAAGGCAAGTACTGCTCCTCGTGATGCAGGTGGAGCACAGGGGTGTATCTGGCAATCACTTGCCGCAGCCTGTCGTCTGTCCACAGCATGTGGATTTCTGCTGCAAGCAAACACAAAGTTTTGTCAAAAGCACTATCGTATGACTCGTGCTTTTGTTCCTTGCTTTTGAATTTGAAAGTCAAACAAGATCAGGGACACTGACAATGCGTAGGGCAGAATGCTGCCAAGCAACTCTGCAGATGCCGTCTTTGCAAGCGCTGACGACCTTGATGCTGATCAGTGGATCATACCTTGGAAGACTGTCACTGAGTATGGCAGTCAAAGTCTCAAAGGCAATTATTGCAGGTGAGTTGACTCTGTTGATATCCGACGAGCCGCGAAGCCGTAGTATGCCGCGACTGACACAAGTGAGCAAATGTGCAGTCAAGCGTTATATCATACTTTGCGGCAACAACTGCTGCTGGAGCAGCATGGTCAGAGAGCTTTGGTCTACCGCTTTGACTTTGGCGTCAGCAACACATTGCTGAGCGGCAGGACTTCGCGATAGCCAGCAGTGTGATGTACTGCAAACTGAGTGTTGCTGGGCGGCAGGCCGGAAGTTTACCGAGATACGTCGTGGACCTTACTTCGGGCCCGTCAGAAACACCTCGGAATGCAAGCTGCAAAGCACATTACTTGACCGCCGGGGTCGATGGTCGCCGTACTGCAGCATACTGCAAATCTGGTGACTCATGAGCCAGCTGACAACATGAAACCATAATTTCAAGCAAACAAGTCTCTCTCTCTCTCAATGTTGCCAAAAGAGCAAAAGTCAACATGATTTAAGCATGCAGGCGTTATCCAGCAAAGAAGTCACCGCAATGGTACATCTGCCTCAGATCCTACTTTCAGTGCATGCACAACTGAATGAGACAACATTTTCAGTCTGCATTGTGTTGTTGTGAAACAAAACGCACAGCCAACATGCTGAAAGATAGAGATCCTGCCTAGAGACAGCAGTATCACTGACAGGCGCATGAGACAGTGAATGCAGCATCACAGCAGCAGTCATGGCTGTTGAGTGATGTCTGGACTAGAATGCCATCAATCCGAATGGCCAGATGCACAAGCAGCTGCATCATGAGGGTAGCGACAAGGATTCTGTGCCAGGAACACAATGCCATACAACTCTTTTGAGCCAGGTTCGAGACACTGGGTGCTCAGCCTTTGCATACTAGAACTTCTGTTCATGTGCGAGCAGCTGCATCATCACGGTAGCAGCAAGGATTCTGTGCCAGGAGCACAATGCCATACAACTCTTTTTAGCCAGGTTCGAGAGACTGGGTGCTCAGCCTTTGCATACCAGAACTGCTGTTCATGTGGGGACCCTATGCTGCCAAACTTGCCTGCAACGCATTGGCATAGAGCTTGGAGCAATGTCATGTAGGGCACAGGGCAAGGCAGCACGTTCAAACATGCTTTTGTTATCTCAAGTCCTTGTGCAGTTGATCTGCTGAAGGAGCTATATGATAGAAATCATGGGCGTCGTGCCTCGCAAACCGTTGCTCTGCAATGATTGCTGCAATACCTGATCCTCGATATACATGCTCTGAGCAAGTCAACTTAGCTGCAAAAGTACAGATGAAACGTGTCATGTCATAATGCAGGCTCTGCTTGCAGCAAGCTTGACATTGGCAATGAGTTGTTCTGAAGACAGATGGCCGGCGGTCTGGTTGACTGAGGAAAAGTCTCAGCCACAGAAAAGAGAACCAACCGTTATAGCCTAGCCAATCCACGCCTCTCAGATCCACTTTGACAGTAGGGCCGCTGGTAGGAGCAGGAGTGGCGTCACTTTGAAAGCTTTCTTGTAGGTTTGTGCCTCGACTGGGAACTTGGAAGACTGGCTGCATGAGGATGCACTTGTTGGTCTGCCAGACTGGGCCTTTGCGGCTGCACTGCTCATTGACTGCACAGAAGGCCCGCCTCTGTACGCCAGACTGCATCACACAGGGATTGTTGAAAGTGGCAAAGCATACAAGCAAGTGTAAGACAGGCTGCATGAGGATGCACTTTTGAGTCTGCCAAATTGGGCCCTTGCGGCTGCACTGCTCATTGACTGCACAAAAAGCTCGCTGCTGCACGCCAGACTGCATTACACAGGGTCCTTTAGCAATGGAACAGCATGAGACAGTCTTGAACATGGGGCCAACGATGTAGCACCAGCGTTTTGAGATCCTGGAAAGCTTTCACTGGAGGGTCTCCATGTGCAAAATCATTAGCATTAACAGCAGCCAGGCTGTATGACACAGGGTATCTTCGCGATGGCAAAGCACAGCAGCAAGCATCAGACTGCAAGCCAAAGACAGGCTGCATGAGGGTGCACTTTTTGGCCTGGCAAACTAAGCCCTCGCGGATGCACTGCCCATTCATTCACAGCAGACGTGCAAGAATACAAAAAGCAGCTGCTCAGCATTTATTGCAAGCATGAGTGATGCAGACTCTGCTTACATCATGCTTTTCATCAAAGCACTGATTGGCATCTGATGAGAGGGAGTAAGGAGGCTCACGCTTTTGTACAGGCCATGGGCGCCCTTGGCGACGTAGGCAATTGGCTGGCCAGTGGGTGACTTGGGCAGGCAATCTGCTGGCAGCCACTGCCCATCCTGAGGCCTGTGAGCATTAAAGTAGCAGCCCACCATCTTCTCAGCTTTGGCATCCAACCTGCATCAATCCATATATACACGATGTCCACCAATACTTGACGCCCTGCTGAACAACAATGCATACCCTGATGGCATCTTCAGGGTGGCATTAGTAGCTAATGTGCTCACCCTGTTGCATTGACGCAAGCTTACAAGGCAATATGAGCAGGTGTTATTCACACATCTAATCGCCTTACAATGCACAAGCTATGCCAATGACCAATTTCAAGGCCAGAATGACCAAAACAAGTCTGGGAGCAAATGCACACCCTACCGATGACTTGTTTGTGGCAAAGCAACTATCATAAGCAGCTTCAGCTGGGTTGTGTCAAGCATACCTGACAGTAAAATGCTCCCAGTCACCGTCATGAGCTCCAACTTTGACCCCAAAGATAGAGTAGGGACCGTTGTAGGCGTAGAATGTACAATAGTTGATTTCCACTGCTTCTATTTTGCCTTCCTTGCTCATCACTTCCTTGACAGCCACATAAAGCGGAGCATCATTGAGCTTGTCCTACAAACACAAACTAGGTATTGCGTTGCTGATTCTGAGATGACAGTGAGTAGGCGTAGAATTCACAGTAAATGACTTCCACTGCCTGTACTTTGCCTTCCTTGCTCATCACCTCCTTGACAGCCATATACAGTGGAGCCACATCGAGCTTGTACTACAAAAGTATCATAGGCATCGTCTTGTTGGGATGACAGTCAGGACTTTTGTACAGTTTCAAGCTGTTCCTGTTCAAGCCTGTTCAGAGCGTCACCAGGTGTCTGTCCAGTCGGCCCTGCGCTTGCAGCAGGCCGTCAAACTCATGTCAAGTAAAGCTGTCTGGCGGTGTGGAATTGAACACAAGCCACTTGAGTCCTTTCATGTGCTACAGGCTGAAAGCATGTAACCAATTTCAGCATTTTGCTGTCTGCAGCAGGCACTCTCAGTGATCATCTCTCAAGACCAATGCAAGCCATCAAACCAGGGTTATAGCAAGTAATGCACCTTTGGGAAGCCGCATCTGCCTTCTGGCTTAACCTCAAGATGTAATTGCCACTGGACATAATGCTCTTGAACCTCCAGCAGTTTCACAGCTGTTACCTCGCCCTCTTTCAGCACCAGATTGCGCTTTTCGCCCTGCAGTCAGAGCATACATGTTTGCAATAGACTAACAGCATCACGTTACCACCTGCAACCTGCTGCATCCTGTTGACTGCCCTTCTGATCAATCACACCTTCTCTTGAGACTCGATATGCCACAGTTGGCTCCTCTCAAAATACCACTCCACTGAGCAGGGAAAGAACTGCTCCTTGTGATGCAGGTGCAGCTGAGGCGCAAACTGGGCGATCACCTCTTTGAGCTTGTCATTCGACCATGACATGCCACAGATGCCGCCGCCTGCATAGCAGTCAGTATCAGGTCTGGATTGATGTAAGAGAGTCATGTTGCCTGAAGTCTTGATATGAGACTGCAATGTGTTATTTCAGCGAATTGCCACTGACATTTCTTCCAGCAGCCACTGCACTGATGCAAGCAGCACTGAAGCACACCAGGGCATCTTGGGCATGGGCGACGTGGCAGCAACAGTCAGGAAAGTGCAAATTAGGCTAAGCGATGTTGGGGATGGCTTGCCTGCAATTCTATGTCATGTCTTGATCTTTGGCACTGTCTGATGATTGCGGCTTTCTGACTCTTCTGTGCTTGTCAAACCATTCTGACACAGCTTTTCTGACTACTGTCCCCTCAGCACCCTTCTCACACAGCAGCAAATCAACAAGTCTTGGTGGTGCTTTTGCTGGCGAAATACAGGCAGCTATGCGCGTACCCTCTCTTGTTGATAGCAAGTCCAAAAAGCCTTTTGCTCGGTCTGACAAGGAGCGCCAAACAGGCTCGAGCGCTCTCGGAAACACTGTATCAAGTCTCCTGCAGCGGAATTCAGGTACTGACTAGAGGGTGGTGACGATTGCGAATTGATCATTGCTCTCTCGAGTGTGTTGAAGATGTGTATCTTACGGTGGAAATCTGAGCAGGCTTCCAACGCAGCTTCTTTGCGGCGTTTATCCTCCTCTGCAGAGGTGTCAGGCATGCACAGTGACTTGGATGCGCAAATCGCAGCCAGGTCAAAAACGCAGGTGCAAGCTTGCTCACGCAAAGAGGACGCAAAACGAGTCAAACAAGGCAGCTCGCAAAGCAGTACAGCGCGATAGAGTCCGACACCTGCTCGACAACTTTTTGAACGGCATTGAGGAAGAGGAAAAGTGAACACAACAGCAGCATGCATCGATTTATCTTCTGTTGCTTTCGCAGTGTTGAGCGTTGACCTGACTGGTGTCGCGCACGGGCGCAGGAGGAGCATGACGTCAGCCAAGTCGCCCTTGAAAGAGCGCAAGGGGCGCGCTCGGCCGCAAGAGAGCGCTGCAGGTTTGCCTCTCGGCAAGACCTCGCATCAGCTTGAAACAAATACCAAGGGTCGAATTAGCAGAGCAGCGAGGAGCCTGCCTTTGCACGTCGACATCCCAACTACTCCACTGCTTGACAACTTCTTGGGGCCAATTGACTTCGCAGCAATTAACCAGGTCAGCGAGGCTAACGCTCACGAAACTAAATTCAAAGACCTTCTGGACCGCAGCAGCAAAAGCTTGCTGTGATGCAGAACAAGAGGGCTGTCAGCCCCAAGAAGCGTCCAGTCTCAGTGCCTGCCTCGCCAACAAAGCTTTTGAGAGGCAATTCTGAGCTGAGGAGTCCAAATGGTGCCGGCAACTCTTCCTACTCAAGACCGCCCTCTCCAGGAAAGCTGGTATGCAAAAGCATCACAACAGTGCATGTCAGCATACAGTCTTTGCAGCAGTCCCAATTGCTTCAGCTGTGCAGCATAGGAAGTTGCCATTTCACACCTGCGCAACAGTGCATGATTGCGTACAGATATTGAAGCAGCTATGCTTCAACAAGTGTGTGTAGTTGGCATGCTAGCGCTGAATGCAATGATTGCATGACATGCAAACATGTGAATTCTCACCCCAGACTTTGTTTGCTGGCCGCAGTCTCCACAGAGCGCCATGCCCAAAGCCATTGCCAGCAAGCTTGCCAAGCAGCAGCGCAGGGCGCTCCTATTGCAACAGGTGCACCGTCTTCTTGCTGTGCCTTCCATTGACACTGCAGACTGCTCTTGGTGTTGACGGCTTGTTCTTTGCACCTCGGCCAGAACGCCATCAAGCAGGATAGTGTGAGAAGTACAAAATTGTCGTCATACTGTCATAATGGTGCCGCATGTTGTTGCTCATCATGACGGCAGAGCTTCCATGATGCCTGTGAGCGTTGCATCGCATGCACACTTACCTTCTTTGCCCTCAAGCCCTGTGCACCATGCAATCTAAATTGAGGAACAGCGTTGAACCTGCTGCGTTACTCCGCAGCAAGACAAGGCAAGCTGCATTTCCCACTGGTTGGCCTGTAAAGGCGTTAAATTCGAAACTCATAAAGCTGTTCACCCAGATCTCATACACCAGATTCTTCATTTCTATATCATAGAGGCTTTTCATGCTATTCTGCAGATCATGCAAGAGCAGCAAGCACTGCTGTTGGAAGACTCGCCAGTCTATCTGGCTGCCATGACTCAGGACAGCAGGACCGCTTCCCTCAGTGCGATGGCAGATGCACAGGACTGGGGCTTGCCGAGCACTGCAAGGCGTGGCATACAAGCTGGCATGGCTGCAGACTCTGGTGGTGCTGTGTCTACAGCTCTCCAATGCTCCAGGTATAGATAAACAGTCCCATTACAGTCACACACACAAGGTTGGGCATGATCATAACACCAGCACCATCATCATCACTATGTACCACAAACCCTCAACTCATTCAAGATGGCTGTGACGGCGCTCTCAAGCAGACCTTTCGCTATCAATCCTTAGCCTTGTGATCTGTAGTTTTGCATCTTGTGAATGTGAGTGTGCCTAGATATGCCTGTGCGCGTCTGAACAAGAGACAAAATAGGGATTGGAAAAGTAATGAAATTCGGCCTGTGCAGCAAGCGGCGAGATGCTGCTCTGGCGGGAATTGCAGTGAAGTTGGTGCAAATGGAGAGCCTGTTGGAAGTCAAACAGGCTGAGCTGCAGGCAACGGGGTTCACAAGCCAAGCCTGGATGTCAACAAACAAGAGACAAGAACAACTCTAATCACAGTTATTTGTATACAGCAAACGGCGGGATGCTGCTTTGGCTGGAATGGCAGTGAAGGTGGTGCAGTTAGAGAGCCTGCTGGAAGCCAAACAGGCTGAGCTGCAGGCAATGGGGGTCACAGGCCAAGCCTGGATTGAGGACGCCTATCGTTTGAAGGATGCTGTGGCCAGCACACTTGCTGCTCTAGGTACATTTATGACACCATCAAGCAAGTCAGCAACAAGCTTGTACGTACACATACAGTGATTCTCTTTTTTACGACTGCTTTGGTTCCCAGGAAGATTGTCCTTGCATCAAAATCTCCTTACCCAGAGGCTCCGCCTCAGTCAGAATGCAGTGATTGGTCCCCAAGTGCAGTGTCCTTGCAGTGAGGAAGCCTTTACATCGAGTGTCCTTGAAAAGAGAAGTTACTGTACATACATATATGTGCATACCTCTTCATAAGCATATATCCATATCATCGGGATTCATGGAAAACACGCAAAGGAACGCAGCTGATACTGTGCCATTGCAGATGCTGCTGATGATGAAGGCAGGTGCCTAAAGGCAGAGGTGGAGATCCTGCGCAGCCATGCCAAACGCACAGCTGCTGCTGCTGCTCCAATGCAGCTTGCAGCGTACTCCAGCTACCCAGCAACGGCTCGTGAGCCCGCTGACGACTTTCAGGGTCAGCAGCAGCCACAGCAGCTGTTGCAGCAGTCAACACAGCAGGTGCCACAGCAGCTGCAGCAGCTGTCACGGCAGCAGGCGTCACAGCAGCAGCAGCAGCAGCTATCACAGCAGCAGCAGGCGTCACAGCAGCTGCTGCAGCAGCTAGCACAGCAGCAGCCTCAGCAGCTGCAGTTGTCAGAGAGTGCAAGTGAGCTGGCTATTGTGGAAGAGGGCCTGGAAGCCTTGGAGCAACAGATCACAGCTGCTGCTCTGAGGTCAGTCTTTGCTACAGCGACTTCTCCTTATAACGACTGCCTTGGTAGCGACTGCTTTGATTGCCAAGAAAACGGTCCATGCATTGAACTGTCCTCACTCAGAGGGACCACTGCAGTCAGAAAGTAGGCATCGGTTCCCACTTGCGTTGTCTTGACATCAAGACTGTTGTTACATTGAGTGTCCTCAAAAAGAGAAGTTACTGTACCATCCCTAGGCTGCTGCTAAACTCCTGTTGTGATGTCTAATGGCGTGGACTTTCATTGTTTATTCTTGCTGCTGGTGCAGTCAGGCAAAGCAGCTCTTGGTGTTGCAAAATGTGGATTTTGGCTTCAAATAACAGCAATGCAAATCAGCTCAGAAACGTGACCCTTTTTCACGAATCAGACAACATTGGCAATGACAGTAAGGACCCATGATGGCAGTGATGTCACTGCTCACAAACATGTCTGCAAGTATGGTTGTGATTGAAACCCTTTCCTTGAACCTTGTGAACGTCTGCAAGGGGGATGACACCCCTTGTTCAGCTGTTCCTCTTCTTCAGCAAGCTCATAAGGCTCTACTCTGCAAAGTTGGTGGCAATAGCCATAGGCCGTCTGAAGGCTGACCGGAGTCAATTGTGCATTCTGCTGGAAAAGTACTTTGCTGTACTTTTCTACCAGCCTGCAGGCTGATGGGCAAATACTCCGTATCAAGCCTGCATTTTCACAGTAACGTGCCATTGAAGCAATGACCTTCCTCTTCTGTAGGCTGATGGGCTCTAGCTCTGCAGTCCTGCGTGACGATGCCTCACCACAAGGCGCAAACACAAGACAGGCAAGTCCTCTAGCTTTGCCACCTTCAGACAGCTATGCTCAGGCCGATTCGCCAGATCGCAGGCCAGCAGGCAGTGCACAGCATGATGACTTTGACGCTGAACAGACAGACTCACCAATGCTGCAGTCACTGCATCAGCCTGAGCCTCAGCTGCAACAATCTGGTTTGGAAGCAACCTCAGATCAGCAGGCGGCATGGGATGAGTCATGCAGCAGCTCAAAACAGCTGCAGCAGCCACCACAGGCTGAGTCACGCAGCTCAAGGCAGCTGCTACAGCAGCCACAGGGTGAGTCACCAAGCTCAAGGCAGCTGCAGCAGCAGTCAATGCACATGCCATTAGGCTCAAGGCAGCTGTCACAGCAGCCAAGGGCTGAGTCATCAAGCAGCCGGCCTCTGTCACAAATGCACAGTCAGGCACGCAAAGAAGATAGTCAGCAGACAGAACAGATGTTGCCTGTGGTGCTGCCACAGCAGCAGTCATCTGCTATGTATCATGAGTCTGGGGCACGCAAGTATGACCACCATGATGCTGATCAGGAGCCGCTTGATTTTGATCTGAGAAAGGGCCCACATGTGCATCAGCAAGATGGACAGCAGAGGACGCGTGCACAGTCCACAGCCCAGCAATCAACGGCACAGCATGATTGGCAGCATGCGCAGCAGCAGCTGCAAAATCATCAGCAGTCCAGTCTGGCACAGCATGAGCTGGCAGCACCACAGCATGCCCAGCAGCAGGCACAGCATGAGCTGTTACAACATGAATTGGCAGCACCACAGCATGCCCGGCAGCAGGCACAGCATGAGCTGTTACAACATGAATTGGCAGCACCACAGCATGCCCAGCAGCAGGCACAGCATGCACGGCATGAACTGTCACAGCACACCCATCAGCATGCACAGCATCAATTACAGCATGCCCAGCAGCAGGCACAGCATGCACAGCATGAGCTGGGGAGGCCACTTGGTTCAACTGGTGTCCAGTCTGGTGTCACCACCAGAATCACAATCAACACTGCTGTCAGGCAGCAGTCATCCAAGCAAGCAAGCAGCAGCAGCCATACCAGCATCAGCAGTCAATGCTCAGCTGTGCTCTGCAGCCCTGACGCCACAAGTAAGCTGTCGTTTCAAGCGTGCTTGTCACCAAGCAGACAAGGCGTCAGATCCTATGCTGAGCAGGCAAGGCAGCTGCGCTCACAGGCCAGTTTGAAATTTAGCCAGGCACAGCATGCACAGCGTGCGCAGTCTGATCGGTCACAGTCAGCCACAGCTGACTCACTGCTGCAGCTGCCACAGCAGGTGACTCAGCAGTGTTTGGCGTCAGACACTGACATCCAGGAAGCGACATCACCCTGTCAGGAGTCTGCTGCTGGCATACGTCAAGATCAGGCAGACAGTCTTGGCGGAACCTCTGGCATGACCTCACCGGCCTCGAGGCAAATGTCAAGGAGTAACAGCAACAGCAGGGCATTTGCAACAGCACAATCTGCTGGTGTTGCTTCAGTATCACCACAGGTTGTGATAGCAGCCACTTCCAGTGAGCAGGGGGTTGTGCCATTGCGGCAGAACTCCCAGGTTGGACATGGTGAAGGCAGCAACCAGCAGCTAAGGTCAGGTGTGCAACAGGGGACTGTACGTCCTGCCAGTGCAGGTGCAGTTCCAAGGCAGCAGGTCACGCTGCAGCAGCAGATCGTGCGTGCCAACAGTGTTGATTGTAAGCCTCAGCAGGTCAACTCAGACTCACAGCTTGACTCAGCCAATGCTCAACAGGCCAGAACATCTCTGCCTCCAGACCCAGCGGTTGGCCAAGAGGGCAGGGCAGTTACGCAGCAGGGCAGGGCATTCATGCAACAGGGCAGGGCAGGCCCACAACAGCCCTTTGTTTCTACATCACACCATACAGCCTCACTACTGTCACAAGGTGAGACTCCCAGCAGTGTTCAGCCGCAGCTGCACAGTCATGACTCATCAGCACACCTACAGCACTTGTCAGAGGCACCTTCTCTGCCAAAAAACAATCTGCAGCCGCAAACGCCATTGTCGCATTACAGCAGTCCAAGCAGTGTTCAGCCGCAGCTGCCCAGTCATGAGGCATCAGCACTCTTGCAAGAGTTGTCACAGGTAATGTTGGCGGCGCAGCCTAGCTATGGTGACTGGAGCAGGGAGGGCTTAGAAGAAGACAACTGCCGACTGCGGCGGGCGCTGGCTGCTATACAAGCCCAGCTGGGCATGCTCATGAGGCAACAGGTCAGTATCATCCACATTGACATTTTTGCTAGTAAGTTCCCATGTCCATGCTAGCTGCATGCAGATGCAGTAAATTGCCTCAAAGTGATGTTATCCAAACTGACTCTGTGCCAGCGCAGATTGATTTTCAAGCCACTCAAATCACAGCACGTTGCTGGGTTTCATGTTGATCTCTGGCAATATTGGAATGCAATCACAATTTCAAAGTCCAAGTTGTGGTCTTATATCTATACTTACGTTCAGCTTGTCTCAAGCCTGTGCCAAACAAATCAGTGCATTCAAACAAATCAATGTTGCATGCCAGACGGGCATGCATGCTGAGCAGACAAAACAGGTTCAATGCTGTCTGTTGATGGTGCTATGTCTCCGTATATTTCTGTGTTCACTTATGTTTCCGCAATCATTTTTTCATGTATCTGATTCCAAGGATTTGTGTTCATCTTCATGCTGCGTTCTTTTGTTCACAATGTTCGCTGTGTTTAAAAACAGGGTGACGAGGCAGGGTCCCAAAGTGCTGGAGGGAGTTCAGATCTGACAAGGCGGCATGTCAGGCAGCGCGCTGAAGCTCCAAGTGGGCTGCAATTCATTGCTAGCGACAGCCCAATCTCAAAGCTGGTAAGTCATGCACCTCTTCTGGCCCTTATTTCACAGACTTTTGCAGCTCGACAGGATACTTCATTCAAGATTGAGCTGTGCTTGCTTCCGATGCTTCTTGTGGTGACAAAGCGAAGGCCCAGGGCTGTGTGAAGTTGTGGTACTGTCCATAAATCATCTCTATCACAATGCTACTTTGCAAGTAACCTGGCAATCAACAAACACCCTCAATGCCTCCTGCTGTACACTTCAAAGCTGCTTTGGCCAAAAAGCACATACTTGTACTGCTAAATAGTGGAAGACTTCTAGATAATGTTCTGCACAGCCAGTCTAAGGTAATCAGGATGACCAGGCTCTGCATTGAAGTGCAATGCCTTGCTCCCAAGTTGTTGGGCAATGCCCCTGCAATCAAGGTTTTGCAGAAGAAAATTGCCGCCTATGCCATGCAAGATTGATGCAAGCAGAAGAAGATTGCTGCCAATGCCATGCACAATTGATTCAAGCAAACTTCACAGCTTATCTCAATTGTATAAAGCAGCGGCAGGCTGTGCATAGCGACACCAGCTTTGTCATTGGTGCATGAGTTTCCCTATTTCATCAAGATGCTGACACCATGTTTCACTGCTGTCACAGGCTGTGCCTGACAGTGCCGAAAGAGGCAACTTACCTGGGCAGGGTCAGCCTCAACAGCTTGAGTCAGCTCAGCAGAATCAGACTGGTCAGCTTGAGTCATCTCAGCAAGGTCACACCCAAGAAGCTGGGAATGAGTCGACCCTGGGCAACTTCAGCACAGCAGGGCAGACAACAGATGCTCAACTAGCAGCAGCTCAGCAGAAGCTGAATTGGATGGCACAACAGCTTGTGTCACTTCAACAGCACTTTGAAGCAGTGACAGCTGCTCAGGAAGCTGCCACATCAGAAATGACTAAGGAGTTTCAGGAAGCTGCAGCTGCCCGGCAAGCTGTCATAGCGGATCTGACTCAGCAACTGCAGGCAAGCGAGGCAGCAGCAAAAGCAGCTGGGGCTGAGCTCAGGAACTCAAAGCAACAGCTGGCTGATGTGCTGACTGAAAGCACAACCAGAATAGCGGCTAAAGATGTGATGTATAGTGCACTGCAACAGCAGCTTGCATCTGCAGAGCAAACTGTGAGCTCTGAGAGGGCAGAAGCACAAGCCCGGCAGACCCAGATTGCCTGGTTGACAAGTCAAACTGAAGCACAGCAGGCACAGCATGCTGAAGCTGCCAGGAAGTCAGAAGCTCAGCTGAAGCTGATACAGCAGCTGCAGAAGTCAGGTCAGGAATCTGAAGCCAGGCTACAGGATTCTGAAGTCCAGCGGCAGGCTTCTGAAACCAGGCTGCAAGCATGGGCGGAAGCTGACAGCAAGGAATTTGAAACCAGGCAGCAGGCATCAGTTGCACTGCAGGCTGAGCTTGCAGAGCTGACTCAGCAGCTGAGCAAGGCTCATGAGTCACACCATCAGCTTGAAGAAGAGGTGCACATACTGCGCAGCACAAGCTTCACTCATGTGCAGCAAAGTCAGGTGAGGTCATACGCATCTTGCTACAAATTTTGTTATGCTTCAGGCGCAGGAATGCTTCAGGCATGTGCTTGGCAGGAACGGAGCAACGTGTACCTTATGCTCTTGATGAAATGCCCTTAATGAGTGACACTTCATGATAAACTCAACAGCATGCACCAACTGCTGCAGGACCAACACAAGCAAACCCACAGTGCAAGCATCGTGGCAAAATGCTATGCTCATTTGTAGTGGCATAAATTCGTGGGCACTGCCGCAAATGCATAACTCTTTGCTCAGATGTCAGATCCACATGTAGTGTGTTCATAAGCTGCTCAGAAGAGGCACTGGGGCAGCTGGTAGCGCAAATAGCTTCTAGACAGGCCCAAACTTGGTCGGTAACTTTTGTGAGTGCTGGTCTCACCGCTCAGTTGTCACACTCACACACAATGTTTGCATCCACGCAGGATCAGCTGAAGGAAGCAAAAGAAGAGCTGGTGACTGCCAACAGACAGCTTCAGGACTTGCAGAGGTGCAGCAGTGCACAGCAGCTGGAGCTGACTCAGCAGCTGACCAGCCAGACTGAGCAGCTAGCAGCTACACAGCTGGTACAGCATCCCCTTCAGTGCATGCCATCATGGCCTGCTGCATGTATGTGCAGGTCACATAATGGGCAGACTGTGACAAGCAGCTCCTGCAGGCCCACTACAGCCTTTACTTGCAAACAGACAAAAGCGATGCATTTGTCACAATCAAGTCGCTTCGAGTTGGCTTGCATAAAGACAAGCGACATGCCTTTGTTGTCTTTGAGTTGCTCATTATGTTGCATGCAGAAAGTCGGTGTCTTGAGCAGATCTCTTGCTGCCATACTGGTCAGACTGAACCCTGTCTTTGGGCTTGCCTAGCCACATTGCCATGGTATGGTGTGACAATGGCATGTCATGCTGACCAGAAAAAGAGTAGGATACATTTGCACTTCTGATCAAGAACGTGGGTTGTGTTGCAGGAGAAGCAGCAGCTGCATGATGCTGTCAAGGACAGGAAGGAGCAGCTGAGCCTTGCACAGCAGAGAAGCAAGGACCTGCATGCGCAGCTTCTCACACACACTCAGGCTGAGTACGCTGCACAGCGTGACTTGGCTGCACTCAAGGTGTGGTCGCACGAAATTTTGTACCTTGAGAAACATTGCAATTGTGAAACACTGTGACTCCATTGGAGCACAGACTCTCACATGAACACTCAGAATAGACAGGTGCAGCTGAGCCTTGCACTACAGAGGAGCAAGGACCTGCACACACAGCTTTTGACACACACTCAGGCTGAGTACGCTGCACAGTGTGACCTGGCTGCACTCAAGGTGAGGCTACAGACTCTGACATGCACTGTGTGTTACTGCAACTTGATGACTGTGAATCACTATGACTCTGTCAAGGCTGCAAAGCATGACTTGGCTGAACTCAAGATAAGGCTACAGACTCTGGCAAAATGGAACTGACAGGTGCAGTTGAGTTTGGCACAGCAGAGAAGCAAGGACCTGCATGCACAGTACACACACACTCAGGCTGAGTATGCTGCACAGCGTGACCTGGCTGCACTCAAGGTATGGACGCAGGTTCCTATCTGTGATTGCATCAAAACAAGCACTGCAGACTCTCTTATGATGAGTACAATAGAAGGACTGCAGATTGTCTCACACTCACACAGAAAGCTGAACAGCAAACGATAGCTGTTGCTCAGTCAATGCAGCACTCATTACAGGCATCAGGACCTGATTGCATAGCTTGGGACGCCCATGAGTGCTTGTGTTGCATACATCTTGATACAGCACATGGTGAAGCATTGGTGCTTCAGAAGCCAGTCCACACACTGAACACAAGATTGAAATTACCCTCAATCATTCTTAAAAGCGTCATAGCAACCAAGTGGCTCCTGCTGGCAAGCCAAGTATGGCATTGTGTGCATGTTGAAATGGCGGCAGCTCAGTTAATCGCAAGGAAATACTAAGACGCAATATCAGTGTAACTGTATGCTCGTGAGACCGTCCGAGAGCAACCATTGATTAGTTCTGGTGATTAGACAGGCTTTGCATGGTGTGTAGGGGGAGGTCGGGGTATTGAGGAGGCAGGTGGGTGAGTCAGAGGGCGAGGTGCAGGTCATGCTGGGCCAGCTGGCTGTGCAGACCAAGCTGACTGTGGCCAACAGCAAGGAGCTCACACACCTGCACGACCATATCCGCAAGCTGGAGAATCAGCACAAACTGGTAAGGCTGCCACTTCACAATGCTGTCATGACTGAGCTTTCTGCTGGAATGCTTGCGTCAACTGGCCGCGCAGACCAAACTGGCTGTGACCAACAGCAAGGAGCTCACGCACCTGCATGACCACATGCGCAAGCTGGAAGATCGGCGCAAGCTGGTGGACAGGCGCAAACGCCTGCCTTGCCAGTCTGTTTGCCAGTCTGCTCAGTGGATTAAGCTTTTTCAGACATGTCTCAGGGCTATTTCATCTTCCTACCAAACTGCTTGCCTCCAGCAAGGAGCTCACACACCTGCATGATTACATATGTAAGCTGGAGACCAACACAGATTGGTAAGCATGCCATGCCAACTGCACGCCTACAAGCACCATGTGTGACACTCTCTCGACACTCTCTCCTGTTTTATTGTTCACTTCAGCTGCTTTGCCTGGTCACTTCAGCACGCAGATGCATGACCATATTTGCCAGCTGGAGAACCAGCACAAACTGGTAAGAGTACCTCTTTACGACGCTGTCTTGACTGATCTTTCTGTTGGACTCTTTCTCCTTACTGGTTGTGTAGACCAAGCTGGCCGTGGCCAACAGCAAGGAGCTTACACACCTGCACAATCATATCTGCAAGCTGGAGAACCAACACACATTGGTAGGGCTGCCAGGCCAAGTGGACTGTACCTAGCTTTCTCAGGATGTTATAACAAAGCCGCCATTTCTCAACCTGCCTGCAGCCAAAAAGTGGGAAGATAGCACAGATTAGCAAGATTGTGACAATGACAGTCATGGGGAAGCTAAGGTAAGCCCACTTGGCTCCAATCAGCAGCCTGCCTGCAGCAAAGCGCTTACGCATCTGCATGACCATATATGCAAGCTACAGCAACAGCACAGACTAGTATACCATGCCAAGTGTGCTGGTTCATTTGCACACACATCGCTCAAGGTCATACAGCCTTTGATGGAAGCACGGTCTGTATGCTTAGCATGAGGAGCAGTTGAGGCTGCGTGCAGAAAATGACGGCTTGCTGAGCACAGGCTCCATTCACAAATGCAAGCTTACCAGTAGACCAGCTTGTATCAGTGAGCACTTATGGTTGCAGGATCAGGAACAATTGAGGCTGAGTGCAGAGCAGTGTGGCCTATTGTGGCAGCAGCTGAGTAAGGCCTGGGCAAGTAACACTGCAGCTGCCACTGTCATACCAAAAATCAGTGTCATGCTGTCCCCTCATTTCACATCACCAGTCATCAAATCCTCCCACTTGCGTGCTCAGGATGAGGAGCAGTTGAGGCTGAGTGTAGAGCAGTGAGGCCTGCTAAGGCAGCAGCTGGCTGAGGCACAAGCAAGCAGCACTGCAGCAGGCAGGCAAACCCAAGACGGGCGTTCACAGCAACCTTTTTTTGTAAGCAACACAGCTCAAGATCATGCAACTTGTACACATGTGTTTTCTGTGGTGCAGGGTGAGGAGCAGTTGAGGCTGAGTGTAGAGCAATGTGGCCTTCTGAGGCAGCAGCTGGCTGAGGCCCAGGCAAGCAGCACTGCAGCTGGCAGACAAGCCCAGGACGAGCAGCATGAGCTAGCAAGGCTAGAGCAGCGGGTTGCAGCACTGCAGGGGCAGGCAGATGAGCAGTCTGGCAGCGCACGGTACGACTGACAGACACTGTTGGCTTCTTTCTTTCTCTCTTTACTTATGCATTCGTAGTTGCATGCCATTTGGGCTGAGACTGTGGACAAAATGCCGAGCTGGTGAGGTTGAAGCAATGAGTTGCAGCACTGCAAGGGCAGGCAGACGAACAGTCTGGCCATGCACAATACTACTCAGCAACATCTGACATCATCAAGATCATGGTCATGCTGCTCAATGCCAGCTGTTTTTGGAACAGGTCTGGTCTGGCCATTCTGATCAGTTGGTTCATTCTACAGCAGTTGCTGTGGACACAAGCTGTACTGTCAGTACACGCCCTTGAATTCATTAGCTTGGCTACAGTATGTGATCTTCTTCTTTCTCTTCTTCTTCAATTTGTTTTCTTCAACAGGTCTTGGAGAGCCAGCAGTGAGCAGCTGCAGTGGCAGGTTGCAGACTTGCAGCGCAAGCTCAAGGACTCAGAGCAGCGAGCAACCCTGTGGGCTCGCCGAGCTGGAGCTGCTGAGGCCAGAATCCCTGTTCAGTCAGCCTCCAACAGGCAGGGCTTTGGCCTGGGGCGTTCCCCGACCAGCCCTGCCCCAAGGGCTGCTCCCACCAGCCTTGCCCCAGGGCTTGTGTCCATCAGCCTTGCCCAAAGGACTGTCCCCACTAGCCCTGTTGACTCAGCAAGGCTGGGGGCAGCTTTGACAGCCCCCGAGGGCAGGGAGCCTGAGAGCCGTAATGTTATTGACTCTGAGACCATTGGCTCTCACGAGGCAGCTGTTCTGAAGGATTTTGAGCATGCTCGTGAAGAAGAAGAAGGCAGCGCTTCAGCCTTGCTACAGGAGGCCTTGTCAGTGGCTGCTGAGCTGGATACCCATGTTCAAACCAAGCACAGCATGCAAAGCACAGCACAGCATGTCTATTCAGACCAGCTCCCAGGGCGCACAGATGCAAGTCTGATCAGGGTGCCGTCACATGGGGGCCTGCATCATGTTTCAGACAGACAGCTTGATCAGTCGCAAGATGACCATGACCATGTGACTGCATTGAAGCAGAGGATTGCTGACTACAGACAGCAGAGTGGCTTGCCTGCTTTGCCTAGAGTTGTGTCTTCTACAGTTGAATGGTGATCTTGTTTCAAACTGCTGTCTGGTGTCTTTGCTGCTACTGAGAAAATTGTACTGTATTTCCCGCTGTTGCATTGCTCACAGAAAGCGTCACTTCGATTACAGCTTCTGGGTGCTGTGTACATGACTTCAGCACTAGTGCTGTCTTTTGCAGCAGCGTCGCAAGTGTACAAGGAGCAAATTGTCTTTACACTCTGGCATAGCCAGGCGTCTCATCAGAGAAGAAGATGTTGTGCATCCAAAATGAGCGCCGTGCATTGAATATTACATATGATGGTGCCAATCAGTATCCACTGCTAGTTGTTGAGCATGTCTGCTGCATGTGCGCATGCACAGCATGATGTGGGCTGTGAGAAACCGAAAATCAATTTGTACAGTCAGGCTTTTAGATCAGTTCTGCAGGCACAGCTGTGGGTGACAGGCAGCGGTGCTCTTCACCAGCATTGAGCTGCCAGTGTATCTAAGCTTGGCTACAGGTGCAGGTCACTTTGTGCACCGCAGCCAATCTCTTCAGCTGACAAAATACGTCTTTACTGTCAAGCATCATTAATGGGCAGGTTCTGTCAGTACAACAGCCCACTGTACATGATTGCCACGTCGACGTGGCTGATGTGTCATAGCTGTTTCACATGACCAGTGCACAAATCTATGCCTTGCTGTCCAGCAGAGAAGGTAATCTGAGACTGTAGCACAGTTGCTGCCCCAATCACGCTTGAAGTTGCAGTGGACTGAAATGCCTCTATGCTGCCTACCGGCACCGTGTACGTACTGTTATTATTGGTGTAGACTTTTGGTTTTCTGGACAAGCAGACTGGTATGATCAAATATTCAATGCGCTAACCAATTTCCAGCCAAATGCCACAAACAATGTTGTCTCCTTTGTGAAGGTGTGGATAACACACCATCAAAAGCTGGATATCAAAACCAGCATGGCCATCTCAGCCGCTCGCCAAAGCAAGCGTTACCAGGATGCACGACGAGGACGTGTGGCCATAAGCATCCCACTGTTGGGCTAAGGTAGTCAACAATGGGCAATGGTGGGCAAAGGTAGGCAAGACTGGGCAGTGATAGGCCACAGCATAGGCGGAGTTGAGCTATGGTAGGCAGGACTGGGCAGTGGTATGCCAGCAGTGGGCTATGTTACGCAGGCCAGGTGGGTAGGAGGTTGAAGGAGGGGATGGGTTGCAGAAGGAGTTGGATTGTAGTGGGCAACTGTGAGGCTCTGTGTAGGGCAGCAGTGGGGCAGAGGTGAGCAATGGCAGGCAGAAGTGGGCAGAGGTGAGCAAAGCGTGGCAACAATGGGCTTTGATAGCCAGTGTTGGGCAATTGTGGTCAGTGAAAGGCAAGTTTGGGCATCAGTTGGCGGCATTAAGCAGTGTGAGGCAGAGGTAAGCCAGCAATAGGCTAGTGGTAGGCAACTGCAAGCAGGTAGGCATGGTTGGACAGCACTGGGCCAGCAGGAGTAGGCAATGGTGTGTAACAGTAAGCGTGGTTGAGCAGCAATTGGCAACGGTAGGCAGGATTGGGAAATGTTGTGCGCACTGACCTTCCATGTGGTGCTGCACCATCGACGCGGACCAAGGTGCTGAGCCAACCTCTCTAATTATAAGCGAAGACTTCATCGAAGGCACAGGGAAGCTGGATCGGAGCAGGTGACGTGGTAGATATCCAAGCGACTCCGAAGGAAGAGACCAGCAAAGCCGGCACGCCTGTCTCCTAAGAGTCTGCCACGAGCTTGCCAAGTTGCGCCGAGAGGAGTTTAGACCATTCAACGGTGTTAAAATGCACAGCTCCAATTCAAAACAAGTGACTGTTGCAAAGCAAAGCAAAGCAGATCTTACCAACACTACTTGACTGTGTCCTCCAGCTGCTGTTGAAGCTCGTCAGCAAACAAGGCGTGTCAAGCTGGAAGTAATGCAGCTTTGTCAAAATGATTCTGGTAGTGCAAGACCGTTGATGACGCAGAGCACATTGAAGCAAAGGGACGCGACGTCAAGCAAGCTTGCACAGTGACAGCAGAGAAGAGCAAGGCAGCACTTGTTGGACCAGCAAAATTTGGTGGGAATATGGCTTGGCGAGCTGGAAAGTGCAGTGGAGGGGGGGGAGAGAGAGAGTATTTTTACCTGCTTCAGCTAGACAACAAGTCTAATCGCATGTGCCACAAGTGGCAAACTCTAATTCAAGCAACTGAATTATGTGGTTGTATCATTCTAAGTCATGAGCGACAACAAAAACAGAACACGACAAGCAGATGTTGGGCGAATGCGAGTGTCAGCTTGCAAGTTGCAACTTGCAACAGCGCGCCTTTGTCTTTGCCAATTTGAATTGAAAAAGCCCTAGGGCTGTGTGCAAAACCCTACCCTCAACAGCCCTTGTCAAAGCCTGTTCCTGGCGTTGCAGCTGTGATTACCTGCTCGAGCTGCGTCCAAAAGCCAGCACGCGAGCGCTAAGTCGTCGCAACTCACGCGTCAGCTTTGTAAGGTGCAGCTCCTCCTTGATGCTTCCCAATCGAAACTTGCACCCCTATCGCCTGATGGCTTCGAGCTCGTCAAGAAAGGTTTGCTGCGACCGTGCATTCAGATGAACGTGCCGCTGCTACTGGGTATGGTATTGTTCAAAAGTGTATGAGTAGGCAAACACATGACTTCGAAAGCCATGTAGCGTGAGCAACCTCACGCAACCTGGCATCGCTGATATTAGCACCGCTGTCAATGTCTGCTTACGGTGTTGTATCTGAAGTGCCCGTACGTGTGTACTCGGCAATCTTGTAAGCAGTGTCACAGGCACATGCCTGATCACCTGATCAGCTCACCTCTGCCCAATCGGCAACACCGTTGCTGTTGCTGGTAAGCGCAACGTGAAATAGCAAAGTTTCAGCATTCTTGCAGGCCGTTTTGCATCGATATGCAGCCAACTCACTGTCACGAAATGCCGACCTTACAGCGTGTACTAATGTTGCGTACAGTAACATTGTGACAGCATAGCCAGTGCAAGTGATGCAGCCAACCCAATGCCACCTATGGTCCAGCTCACAGTACACAACCGTGTAGAGTAGCAATTCTGCCTGCAGCAGAGATTCTGCAACATCACAGGCATTGCCCCACACTGCACAAGTGATGCAACCAACTCTTTGTCATAAGACACCCACACAGCTCTCTAGAGTACTGGTATTGGCTGCAACAGAGTTTGAGCAAAGACAGACATGAGCACACATGATACAAGTGTGAATGTCAGTCAACTTTCACAGACACTCCACTTTGTGACGCTCACAGGCGTCTCTAAGCAGGGACGTATGCAAGCGTGTATGCAAGCATGTATGCAGTAGAGCGCAGGGCGGATGGACCAGTGAATGTGTTACTTACAAGGACGGCAGAAGCAGAGCTCCGCTGGTGGAATGTTACAGTGTCAGAATGAAGCTTGAAACAACTGAGTGAGATTGTAGGAAAGCAACAATAAGTGAGAGTGTTCTGCTGCAAAGGGCTGAGCTATTTATACCCCAGAGCATCAAAACATCAGTAAATTAGTTGTCATAGTGACTTACTTGACTAGGGATTGCTATCAGACTAATCTCTGGTCAAATTGTGAGCTTTGTAATTCCTTTGATTGCTTAAGACATTGCTCACAGCTGGCAAAGTCATACTTGACTGAATCCTCCAACAACTACTGTAATGGCAAACTTTTGCTATGGCAAAGTGCTGACTGATATCGACTTGCGCGGTCATCTAATGCTTCGTCACAACTTCACCACTTGCAGGTCTCTTCATCAGAATCAGTATGGTTGCAATACTTTACTTGGCCCTTGAGACACATTACTGACTGGCTGTCACAAAAAGCCACGTTCACATCATATATATACATATATTGGGCTAGTATATGCCAAGAGGGGCATGCCGCAAGCGTGTAGCAAACAGTGCATTGCTGTAAGCAAATTGCTTTGCTTGGGATCTGCTTTCAGATCACCAACTAAGTAAATTGCTTTGCTACCCTGCCTATTGGTGAAAACCCTAACAAGCAAGGCCGCCCGTGCTTGCAGCTTGCTTTGACCGAGGTGCGACATCGAGTACGATCGAGCGCGTGAGCAGCTTTCAGTGGAGACACAACAGCTTGTGAGAAACCACTGCTTGTTCCGATTGCCGCGTTAGGCAGAGAACAAACAGCTGTGACAAATATGGAAGCCTATGGAGGTCGTGCCCCAGAAACCTTTTCCGAGCCCGTACCGGACCTGGTCAAGCAGTTCGTCGTCTACTTGTATCGGCATATCAGGTGCAGGGCTATCTTCGAAGGAATCAGCAGCATTTGCGCAATGACCGAGTGGTTGATCACTACAGGCCTGTTCTGCCATCGCAGGGAACGCAACATTCGGGAAATCTTTTCTATGTACGATGTGTCATTTGCAAAGCTGAGCGAGCGTTTCTTCAAGACCACCAGCTGGCCTCCAGTGCACATGATTGCAGATCTGGTGGATGGAGATCATGTCTTCTGTTTGCTATACAAGGTGCTCATTCTGCTAAAGTCTGCAAGCACAGTGTTCACAAACGAATTGGCTTGTCTTGTAATGATGTTGCACATTGTGGAGCACTCGATACTGCCTCAAGTTTTGCGCCAGCCTGAGCATTCAGATGAAATTTCTGCACATTGTATGCAGCCCTCATTCATGCTTGCAGGAGATGTATTTCCGCCATCTGTATGCTACAGCACAGCCAACCCTGGAGCAGCGTTGTGAGTCATGGGACAACTACGTAAACCTGTTCAGAGTCCTGCTCCAGAGCCATGTCAACATGCAATTGCCCAACGGCTGGTGAGGATTGCCACACCCTTTTGACTACCTTGTTGAGGCTGTGCAAATTGCAGCGAAAATGTAGCTGTGCACATTGCGTCGTGCAGTAACACCTGCCCAAGCTGTTGCTTCACTTAATGGAGACCTGTCATGCCCAGTGCCAACATGGAGCAGACCAACTGATGTTTACAAACTGAAAGCGCATGCTTGTTGCGGTGCTTCTGTTGGGCCCTGGCAAAGGGACAGCTTGCAGATGCGTTCATATCAAGTTCATTGAGGACACTGTTGAATTGCTCACTAGACAGTCTCACAGTTTCGACCATTTATGGAGAACGTGGTGACCCACTCGTATTCAGGCTATGGGATATGGCAGATGGGTTCATCTATCAATTTCAGTGCTTGGCATAGTAAAGCAGACACCTCTGGGGTCATCAAAGCCCCAATGAGTACTTTTGACCTGCAATGTGCAGTTGGGCCTACAAAACGCTGCGCTGCATGCAGGCTGTGGGATATGCTGGACGAGTTCATCATTTGTAGACCAAATCTTTTTGCTGTGGGACAAGTGGCGTAAATGAATAGGCCAAAACAACAAGAGCTGCCCCTCTATCAATTCCAGTCCTTTGCACAGTATGAGAGGAAGCTAGACTGTCAGATTTCCATGGCAAAGTTGTGCTTCACAATGTGACACCTGTGCCAAACTATGTGACACTGCATGCAGGCTGTGGGATATGGTAGACGAGTTCATCTATCAGTTCCAGTCCTTTGCACAGTACAGAGGGAAGCTGGCGCAGAAGTCGCCGCACGAGCTGGAACTGCTGAAGAAGTGCGAGGGGGTGTGGGACCTGCAGGGGGTCTTGCATTATCTGACTGGTCTCATTGATAAGTCAGGGGTGGTCCGGGATCTGGCTTCAGATGGTGAGTTCTGCCTTGTCCCTCTTCATTAAATGGTGACTATGCATAGATTGTAGGTCTTGTTCTCATTGTTCTGTTGCCTGATAGGGTCTTGACCATGAATGGTGAAGTCTGCAGCCTCCTTGTGATAAGCAGGCATAGGTAGCAGCAGTTGCATCTGTCAGGCAGTATCCAGAATCTGAGTTCAATCGGTGAGATCCATCTTGCACGTCTGTGTCTTGTGATGTACAGCGCAAGCCAGCATACGCCTCAAATCAAGGGCTGGTGGAGCACTGTCTTGTTTACCTCATTGAGCGCTGGTCATGCACAGATGATGAAATCTGCAGTCCCCATATCGAGCATGCATAGGTAGTAGCCGCTGGACAAGTTAGGTGTCATCTGGGATTCACTTTGGATGGTGTGTCTTGTTTTTAGTCTTGTTTCACCTCAATGACACCATAAACTCCAATTCCATTGGTTGATGCTCTCGAAAACATCACGTCATGTCTGATTCATATAAATAGGGCACACTTCACAATTTACACTGCATTGCACTCATTGCAAGTGCTCCTGCTGCAGATGCTCAAAGGCGGTCTGTGGCAGCAGAGGGCTTCGAGGGCCACACCAGCAACGTGCTACGCACAATGGGCTACTTCAGTCTGGTGGGGCTTGTGCGTGTGCACTGCCTCCTAGGGGAGTACGATCTAGCCCTGAAGGCACTTCGGCCCATGTTTGCCATGGTCTCATACGCTGTGATGCTGCTGCAGATGCTCAAAGGCGCTTCGTGGAATCAGAAGGTTACGAAGGCCACACCAGCAATGTGCTACGCACCATGGGTTACTTCAGTCTGGTGGGCCTGTTGCGCGTGCACTGCCTTTTGGGAGAGTACGATCTAGCCCTGAAGGCACTTGGGCCCCTTCAGCCCTTCAAGACCGGCAACCTGTTGACCCCAAAAGTAGCAGGCGCCAACATTGCTCTATACTACTATGCTGGCTTCTCCTATCTGATGCTACAGCGGTACCTGGATGCTGCGCGGTGCTTCAACATTGTCCTCAACTACATTAACAGGTTGGTCGCTGACTCCAAAGTAGAACTAGATCACACTTCTGCACTCTGATGATATACATTGCTTTCGCTGGTTGGTGAATGCACTCTACATGGTCATGGTTCACACTGTGTACCTTTGCAAGTATGTCCTGCAGTCCAATCCAGGGCAGCCTCTGGCCTGTCTTGCAGCATGCCATTGAGAGGTCAGCAGCATGAGATGCTACACTGAGAAGAATGTGCAGCAACTTGATACGGCAATAAAAAGCTTTCTGCTTTGTGTGGGATCGAGGCATACCACCAGCGCAGCGCACAGTATCATCAGATCATCTGGGGATGAACATCAGGCGGGATACTGATCTAATGGTTCAGTGTAGCTGCTGGGAATGTCATGCGACATTCTGACATGGCAACTAACAGCTGTCTGCTTTGTGTAGGGTCAAAGCATACCACCAGCGCAGCGCACAGTATGACCAGATTCTGAAGAAGAACGAGCAGATGTATGCCTTGCTGGCAGTCACCACCTCACTGTGTCCAGCATCCTTTAGATACGTGGATGAGTCAGTCACCAACACCCTGAAAGAAAAGTAAGTCAGTCAGTCACTCACTCACTCATCCACACTCTCAACAGACAAGTGAGGCAGACACTGTCATTTTCTACCCAGCCTGTCTTAAGACATGCTGCTCAGACACGTAGATGAGACAGTCGGAACAACTCCCTCAGAGAAAGTAAATAAATTGCCCAAATTCTCAAAACAAAAGCAAATCAGTCTCTTTTTGGCTGTACCCTGCATCTCTTGGACATGTGCATGAGTCAGTGACCAACACCCTCAAAGTAAGTCATTCACTGATTCGCTTGTACTTCAAGCAAATATTTTGACCTTGGTCTTTGTTTCAGACATTCTCCTGCCCCACATACAGAAGAAAAGTACATCACAAACAAAGGCAAGTACATTGTCAGCCACTCATCTTACATCGAAGGCATTGTTGCAGGAACGCACAAGCGTGATCACATTAGTCACACATCAGTCAAGAAAGATTGAGCATGCTGCGGCTTGCTGCAACTCATGTCATGCTCCAATGGTTGGTGCAGATGCAGGCAGGCACCAAGTGCCTGCTGAGCAGCCTGTTAATCTTGAAGCGTGCATTATGAGGCTGTCAGACTTTCCTGCTGATTTGTTGTTCTGAAGTAGGTTATGTGCCTGTCAGCTGACCCCTCCAGCTCATCTGTGGCTTGGGGTAGCCGAATGAGCTAGAAATGTCATCTGACAGGTACATAGTGAACTCCAACACAAATGACCTGAAAGTGCCGGCACTCAATGTCATAGTGTCGAAATGCACCGTGAAAGCACAGCAGCTATCAGTGCTGGCCCTCAAGTACATGATGATCAGGTGCATAGCGAACTTGGAAATCATACATGAGCCGAACAGGCTAGCACTCAAGTTCATAGTTTTGTAATGTAGCCTGAGGAAAAGGATCTGCAGCTAGGGACCACCCTGGCTTCATCTATCTATACCACACAGCCTGCATGGTCTTGGCCAGTAGCAATATGGTGTCCTATGGCAGCAAATTTGGATTGCAACTCCACGCTTTTGTTGTCAAGTCTCGTTGTTTGCACTTCTTCAAGCCAATCCTTGAGCCGCATACTCACAAAACGGTTCACGGAGAACATGGCCCAAACTTTGGCTGCAGTCAATGGTGCAGTGCTGCTCAACTTCAGGTCTTAAACAATGTAGCCTGGCTCGGAAGTTGATATTAGCACAGACAACACAGCATGCTATTGCTTTCACCATCAGAGCTCAACTTGGGGTCGTAAACAATGTAGCGTGGCTCGGAATATGATATTGAGCACAGACAACACGGCATGCTATTGCTTTCACCAGCAGAGATGAGTCTGAAATTGTAAAGAGGCAGCCGCTCAAGCACTGTCACACAGCAATGCTGCAAAGCGGTGTCAAAGTCTTTCTGCTACAGAGCACATGTAGTGACGTTGGTTTCAGCTGCCACAGTTTGTGCTGATGCTGCGGAAGCACAGCTACTGCATGTGCTCTGCATTTGCATGGTGACATTACCACTGCATTTAATGATGCTATGTGACAGCATGGCAACTGCTGTGGGAAGCTGTGGACCGCGGGTTTGAAGTCTCAGCACACAGTATCACTGCTCAGAATCATACTTTCAGCTAAGCTGGAAAGCATGATAGTGCATGGTGCTTCTTTACAGCCAAGCAGCTACAGATACATCAAGCAAGACTGTATAGGAGATCTAAGTTCTGACATTGATGCTGGGGCCGCAATCAGCCTTTGCATGCTAATCAAGGCCAATGGTCATCACAACATTTGAGTTCAGGCTCAAACCTGCTCATGCAGTCGCATGACATTCTTGTCCTTGGGTAGCTCAGTGAACCGTCTCAATGTGCACAAAATAGGTCCTACTGAAGCTTGCTGTACATGTCAATGCATGCAAAGGTGCTTTTGCGAGTGCAATCGCTGAGTGTCTCCAAGGTACAACGAGAAGCTGCAGCGCATGCATGGTCCAAAATGCATGTGAGCTTTGCCTTAGGATGCGTTCAGTTTCTGTGTACCTTGCAGGTACAATGAGAAGATGCAGCGCATGCAGAGGGGCCTGGAAGGTGTGGTGGATGAGTTATTCACCTATGCCTGTCCCAAATTTGTGGCTGCTGTGCCTCCTAGGCTAGACAACCTGACTGTCAACAGCAATCAGGTGAGAATTGCCCCAAGCAATTGCAAAGTCACAATACCACCTGTCTTTGACACTGTCTGTATGAATGCCTGCAGAAAAAGAAAAGAAAAGCCTGCATATCAGCACCTGCCGGAACCAGGTGTCACCTGCCATGCTCATACTATATCACAGCACTCAGTTGAGGGGCAGGCAAGGTTTTCAACACAGCCATCACATCCTTTTATCAGCAGCTGTACAGAAGACAGTACATTTCCAGAGGTTAGATGTAAGCTGCCTTGCTGGTGCTGTGGTACAAAACAGCAGGTCAGGTGAGAACTGTTCAAGGCATTGGGGGTGTGGTACATGAGCTGTTCACCTATGCCTGTCCCAAGTTTGTGGCTGCTGTGCCTCCTGGGCTAGACAACCTGACAGTCAACAGCAATCAGGTGAGATGTGCATCAGGCACTTGTTTGTCTGCTTCAGCGTCCCTTCTTGCATGTCCTATTTGGGTGCTGTGCACAAAGTCACAGCACCATGTACTTTCCATCAATGCCTATATCAATGTCTCTGTTACAGCCTCTGTGATACAAAGGTTCTGATGCAAAACAGTGTAGAATCACTCAAGGAAATTGCAAAGTTCTGCTGAATATGCTACGCTCTGTAATGAACATGCTCAGCATGAACTCTTGGCACTTACAGGAGGCACACAGGCAGCAGTTGAGGGGCTTGATGTCCTTTGTGAAGCAGCAGCGGCAGCTATCCACACTGAAGCAGTTTCTGAAGCCATCGTGTGCTGTGCCTGATTGACATCCAACAGCATTGCTTGCGAGATACTTGTCTGCTTATAGGAGGCTTACAGGCAGCAGCTGAGGGGCTTGCTGTCCTTCGTGGAGCAGCGTCGGCAGCTGCCAGTACTGAAGCAGTTCCTGAAGCTGTACACCACCATTGTCCTATCAGTCTTGTTGCCCATGAAGTCTTGTTCTGAGCAAAGCAGCTCAAGAGTTGCTTCTCCATGCTTACAGAAGCCTTACAGGCAACATTTGAGGGGCTTCATGTCCTTGTAGAGCAGCAGCGGCAGCAGCAGCGGCAGCTACCAGTGCTCAAACAAGCTGTACCATCAGTAGCGCAGCAGTCATAGCGCTACCCTTGTCAACTGAACATTTTTGCTGAGCATTTTTTCCATACTTACAGGAAGCCTTCAGGCAGCAGCTGACGGGCTTCATGTCTTTTGTGGAGCAGCAGCAGCAGCTACCAGTACTGAAGCAATTTCTGAAGCTGTACCATCAGTAGCGCAGCAGTCATGGCGGTACGCTTGTCAAATGAAGATTTTTGCTGAGCATTCTTTTTTCCTTGCTTATAGGAAGCCTACAGGCAGCAGCTGAGGGGCTTCATGTCTTTTGTGGAGCAGCAGCGGCAGCTACCAGTATTGAAGCAATTTCTGAAGCTGTACACCACCATCAGCCTGCCTAAGCTGGCTGCTCTCATGGACACAGATGAGGCTGCTGTGAAAGAGCAGCTCAGAGTTCTTGAGGTGAAATGCTGGCTGTCACTTGTGGTCCTGAGCCACCCTGTGCCTGTGTGCATGCTTGAGAGGCCTGACAGGTCACAGTGTCAAGTCTCCAACGTCACATCCCATGCCGTGGCTCATGGAAATTGTTTAGATTGTGTTTCTATGTGTGCATGCTCCTGCGACAACCTGCAGGCAAGTTGTAACAGCTTGCATTGCTTGTGATTCATCAGCGGTGGCTACAGCTTATGTGTCAATCATGGCAGTTCCTGCAAGACTTGGTACAAGTTTACTTCTTGATTGCATTGCCATGACACTGCGTGAAACGCGGGCAATCACGTATGATGAAAATATGGTTGTTTGGATGCATTGCATTGTTGATGGCTTTCGGTTATGCGATCTGTAACTCTGCATGTAGAAGCATGTCTGTGCATGCACATTTGCACAAGCTGCTTTCAACAATATCCAGCCACTATAGAACAGCGCGTTACCAACGCGCATCTGCTCTCTTGGCATGATTGAAAAGCTCAAGAAATTGTCTTGCTGTGCAGAGCACAAGTCAGTGCAAAACATGGAATGGTCAAGGTGATGCATCAGCAGGCACCATGCAATCTGCAGCTGATGTTGAAGTCAGCATCAGCAAGGACTCAGACTCAGGTGCAGAACTGATCAGTATAGAGGAGGTCAATGCTCCACGCAGCAAAGGCAATGAATTCATTCTACGGCATATTACCAAATTCCAGGAAATTGTCAGAGATCTCAACAGCCCTGCTCTTGGTGCTAGGACTGCTGGTGTCGCAGCGTATTGATCTTGCGCAACATTTGTGCAGTCACTTTGAAATGTTATTTAGTCAGTCAATGTTGAGTTTAACCTAATCAACTGTCACGATTGAGTCTGGCAATGTCAAATATGCACACCAGGATGTTATAATTCTTCCAAAGAACACAAATGATTTCAACAGCTTCAGCAGGTTGGGCATGCACATCAACAGCTGTGAACCTTGTTGCCACATGGCTTAGCAACATGCAAAGCTCGATGTCTCCTGAGATTGCACATGCAAAGGTCACACCCCTTGCAACATGCGGGAGCACACATGTGTACACCGTGTGTGTGGCACCTGGTGATGCAGAGTTCACTTTGCAAACAAATCGTTGAATGGAATGTGCAACAGGCATGGCACAGACAGAACAAGGCACAGCACTGTTGGGATCGATTGACAAAGTGCAAGTTGTGATCAAGCTGCAAGTTTTGATCAAGAAGTCAGCTCTGATAACCTGCTGATGATGATGACGCATTGCGTCACATTCAGGACCCAGAGGAAGCTCTACCCCGAACAGATCAAGTTTGAAAGGGCTGGCAGGGATAGGAGACGTCGCGTGTGTCCTCCTTAGAGCAACGCCATGGGTGTCGGTAGCCTGCCTGACTCGCCGCCAATGCCGCCCGGCAACACGCCGGAAGAACGCGAACGAGCTTGGGCAGCTGCGCATCCTATAACTCAGGGGCAGCCAGTGAGCGCTCAACAAGCGTACACAGAGCAGCAGAATCAGCAGTACCCGTCTATGAACACCCAGGCACAGCCGCAACAGCAGCAGTACCAGCAATATCAGCCGACCCAGCAGAACAATCAGCCGAGGGGTCCTGGAGGTCAATCGCTTTATCCGAACCCGGTTGCCGGCATTCCTGTCAGAGGTGTGCTCGGGCACCATTTGCTGCCGTCAATAGCTTGCTATAGCACTGCAACCAGGTCGGCATCGAGAGTTGAAGCAGACACCCAGCAGTCGTGAGTGATCTTTGCAGGTCCTCTAGCATATCCACAGCCAGGGCAGGTCATCTTAGGCTATCAAGTCTTTGAACCAAGAGTATGTGCTGTCAATCTGCTCTTTTGCCAAGTCATTTGGTGATCCACAGCTTATGCCCTGACACCTGACAAATGTGTGATGCTGCAGACTGGCTGCTGCCAATGTGACAACTTGTCCCCCACTGGCTGGATTTCTGTAATTTTGCTGTTGATCTTCTTCTGGCCTTTGTTCTGGATTCCGTTTGTGATGCCAGAGTGCTATGAGGTAGGCTGTTCTGAGGTCTAGTGCTGACTGAATGATGGCAGTGCAGGGTGGATCATGCAGTTCATGTGCAAATAACACAAGTGTATATCCCCAACTAAGTGTGAAAGGTGTATCGTGAGAATGCATGACATGATAGAATTTGGATTTGCACATTTGCCAAGGCAGCAAGCATCGGTATTTGCTTCTACTCTTGCTCTGTACACCACTCGCTTGTATCATCACTCTCACACCTGCCTGCCTGTCATTAGGTGGCATGCTGCACTATGTAGGCACAGTCAGAGTTGCTTTTGTTGACTATAACACAACGCACTGATTGATTCATCATACAGCTATTGATTTCCAGTTTTCAATTGTGCTGCAGAGATACCAGGTCCCTGTTTACGGTACTCCTGGTGTGTCGACACAGCATGCAGGCACAGTTGGTGGAGGCTACCCAGTAGCTCAGCCAATGAAGTAGAATGCTGCAGCATAAGCTGATGCATTTGAGGGCATTTTTCAAGAAATAACGCTGCCAACATGTCAGAATCAGCTCTGCAAGCTCAAAGTGACTTGCGTTTCAGATTCGTATGCATGTGACATGCTCCACTTTTGCTATGAAGATGATTAAAACATGTTGAATTGGAAGTATGGAAAATAATGTACCATTGAAGCAAGTGGCGGAGATTGTTGGGCACAATTTAGCTGCCCCTGTCAGCCTTTCATCACATGTTTGTGACAACATCTGTGTGCATCAACAAGTACATCAGGGGCATCGTGGGTTTGATCATCCATGATGATGTGGAGACTGTGAATCCACCTGCAGAGTTTGATGTATGTTCAGCCATTTTCAAACATTCTGTATAATCACAGAGCCATAGCCTTGACAAAAGCTTGAGCAATTCATTGTATGTACAGTAGAAGGTGCGACAGTTCTACATTTCACTGATGCACTGACTCAGAATGGCTCTGTCAACGCTGCAGCTGTGCATGGAACCAGATTCTGCAGTCTTGATACTGCACTCAAATTGAAGGTGAAACGTGGCATCCTCTTTGTCATCAAACAGCATGCACTGCGCGTACTGATGAAAGACTGCAAGGCCAGGCTTAGTGCATAACAGCCATTCAGGGGAGATTTTCAAGCCGAAATCGCTGACTGAATTGCACCGTTAATGCCCTGATTTTGCCTGGAAACATACTTTACAGCAATGAAGAAGTACAGCGTGTGTTTCAGCGTTCTTGTCTACTGTACACAAAAGCCAGGCCATTACCCCACGTTAAGCTGCCTGCATTTGCTCGTGTGGCAACCAACATGAAAATTGTCATTGCGTGAAATCACGGCATGCCTAACTGTTTAAAGTGCAGGCCACTTACTGTACTTAGACCAAAATCAACCAGAGCAAACCCAGTTGAGACCATCAAAATTGTGCACGCAGTCTGTGGCTGCAATAAGTTATCTGAATCAGAACAAGACCTAGCCACACAGTGCTGAACTCACAACCACCGTAGGCCAAACTCTGGGTGTCCAAATGCCTGTTGTGTTACATCATACATTGATCTGAAGAACGAGGGTAATAGAGGCCTTGGATCGCAAGCACCAAAATCCTTATCAAGGAATGACAGCAGTGACCAGCGCATCTGGCAACAGTTGACTCTTGCAATTGCAGTAACCATTGCTTTGACACAGCCAGGATCATCTCTTTGACATTTGCAATGACCAGCCTGCATATCTCAATGATGCCCATCAAACACCCCTGATTGCTGGATGATAGCAGCATCCTTCAGCTGTCGTTTTCTTAGCTTTCTTTGTAACGCCACACATGGTTGATTCTATCGCAGTCCTCAAGTTTTCTGATGACTGGAGGATGCTGAGAACATTTGCCCAAACTTTTTGGCAATCTTGTTGGCGCATTTGAAGACAGCCGATTGCTCCAGTGCATATGTAGCTGGGCCTGCTGAGCATGTCTAGCATGCGTGATGAATAAAGGAAAACAATGAATGCTGGCGTGCTTGCTCAGATAGCCAGCTGCACACTGAAGCGTATGTTAACCAACACTGCTGACTGAGCTCCATCTGTGCTGCTATTAACTTGCATGGAATGTACAGGTATGGCCACGTCACGAAAGCCACACAAATCCAGAGCCCACTTGACCGCATTGATGTGTTTCACTATGTACAAGGCGCAATCACGCCACCTCTGATGCTTGGCAGATAACGCGCTGACGCAATGATGCCGATACACCTGTCACAAGCAGTAGACGTTAAGCTGTTTAAACTTGCAGGGGAGGACAGTACCGCAATGCATGCTAGGAGTCGTGCATTCTCAAGCTTTGCAGTACAGCAAGATGCCTGGTCACTGCCTGGAACAGTGTCAAACAGAGTCTGGTGTTGCTGGGCACAGAGATATGCAGGCGGCATTGGTGTTTGTAGAC
The DNA here is from genome assembly GCA_002118135.1 of Trebouxia sp. TZW2008. Classification (NCBI taxonomy): domain Eukaryota; kingdom Viridiplantae; phylum Chlorophyta; class Trebouxiophyceae; order Trebouxiales; family Trebouxiaceae; genus Trebouxia; species Trebouxia sp. TZW2008. The sequence continues at coordinate 64,912 of BDIU01000069.1, read as the reverse complement.
AAGATGAAACGTGCAGGCTGGCAACAAGATGCAAACAGAGTCACAGTGGCTATGGCAGAGGGACAAGGCTGACTCACCTGCATGGTCTTGATGTGAAATCTGCATGCATGGTCAACACCATAGGGTTTTGGATCATACGATAGCTGCCCATCAAGATGTAGTAGATGTGATTCATGCTTTGCATCAAGAAGCTCGCATTTAGTTTCACCCTGCAGTAACACCAATCCCTTCTCAGACACCAGGTGGCAGTGTTTGAGCAGCTGCTAAACGTGATGTGCACCGACTGCATCATTGTGTCAAGCTACCACAATGTGCAGTCATACATTGACTGTGACTATCACATGCCAGACTGACAATTGAGGCATTACCTTGATCTGAATTCTTTGCTGAAAAGCAACGTATAGCGTCTCATCCTGCTGTTGAAGCTGGTTCTGAGGGTGCAAGGGGTTGTATGCACTCTCGCGCACAGCAACGTCAACACATGTTGATTGTGCAGGTATCTGGCTGATGTCACTGTACGGTGCCTGCCCAAAGGCGCAGAGGACTATAAGATCAATAGCATTTTTCAGCTCTCCATCACCCTGCACACAAGATGAAGTTGACATCAGGAACCATAATCTAGATACATGCCTTACAATATGCCTTGCCAAAATGCTGCAGTGATACTCTGAGCAAGCATGAGCCTACACAGAAAACTGCTGTGAAATTTTGCGGGCTTTGTAAACCTTCCTGCTGTGAGAAGTTTCCAGTACTATTTGTTCAGTGCTCACACCTGAAGCTGCTCAGAAATGGAAGTCCGCAGCTGCACAGCAGAGTTGGGGAGCCAGCGCTCTTGACATGACACAGCGTTTCTTAGGCCATCCAACTGCATGACAAGAATTCCAGCTCAAAAGTGAAGTCAGGCGGAACAAAGACTGACTGCAAAATGGCGGCAAACTTGCTGCATCTGACATTTCAGACTCACCTGATAAAAAAGAGCCTCTTGGAGGATCTCTTGTAGCTCTACTGTGCAAGAAGGCAAGCAGACTTCCCCATCTCGGAGAAAATTGAGTATTAGCCTGAAGTGCTTCGGGTCTCGGTCAAGAAAGACGCGTCCCTGCGAGCATTATGCCAAGGCTATGCATCGCGAGATGAGAGTGTCGACGTCCCAGCAGCACGAGCACAAGTAGCAGCAAGCAGGAGCTCTGCGCTTCGACACCCACCTTCTCGTCGCGTCTGCTCGGCAACGAGCCGCTGAACATCCTAGCCAGCATTGAGCCACCATCCTGTACAATAAATTATGTTATACTGAAGATGCGCGTTGCAGCAAAGGCTGAAAAAGGCTAAGAAGTACACTTCGAGCGAAAAGCTCGCAAGCTTGGTGATCACGTCAGACACTCGGCCCTATTCTTGCAGACTCAAAGTATAATGTGCAAAGGGATGGTCGTGTCGTCGAATATGATGAGTACACATGTCGTGGTACGACGGCGCACCTTGCACAGCGTATCGCGACTGGTGGTGAACTTCTTTCCGCCCACGTTCAAGCTCACTATCGGCGTTAGCTCGCTGTTCATGTCGCACGCGGTGTATGCGACCGCTGTGCTGTCAAGGAGCGCGTTTCTTGCGCAATATTTGATGGCGACTCATTTTGGCGCCGGTGCAACATGTCGGAACAATGGGTCTTCGAAGCACGCAGCAGACACATTTTAACATTTGTTGCAAGCCAAATATTAAAATTCGCATTATTGGGACGCGCCTGATCCTCAGGATCTCTTGAATCGCCCCATTCAAATGCCCCAGGCAAATTGTCTTGGATTGGTCTCTGAAAGTGACTTGCAAGCTGGATTTGCTGTCATCGAAACGGTTGCAACAGCATCTGAGCGATGGCATGTGGATGGCCTTGTCATGCCAGATGTCAAGCACACAAACTGCGGCGCTTCTCCAGGATACTTCCAAAGTCAGACATCTGTGCAGCTTATATGCCAGATGTACAGCTTTACGTATACAAGTCGCCATCGAAGCTGCAAGCCCTCTCTTAGCTGTGGCTCAGCTTGCTCTCCTCAAATCCCTCATCATGCACCTGTGACTACCACAGATGCAGCATTGAATGGCATTGTCCTCCTTGACACAACCTTGTTACTACAGATCGCTTGAGGACATTTGACCTAGGGCTGGCATCACAGCAAGAGCCTGCTGTGCCTGGAATCATGGAACTCTTCACGACGTCACTGTTGCAACACACTTAACAAGTAAGCCGCACAGAATTGCAACTGCTGCTGACTTAGCTTGTTCACATACAAACCATACGAGAAATTGTCTGTCTGAGCCATGGAGCCAGTCACTCTGGGCTACTGTAGACAGCTTCGAAGCCTCTTGGTGTCACCTTATGCACAGCCTAAACATGCTGTAGAGCAACAGCCTTCGTGTTACAGTTAAAATGGCCGCACAAGAGGAGTGTTGGCACCAGCCAATAAACAGCAACCTGGTTTTGCCCGCGCTGCAATCAGCAGACCTTCCCTGATGTCTGATGTGACACTCACAGGAGTCAAAGGGTGACAACACTGATGCGTGTGACAGTCAATGCCCTTGCAGGGCAACATCCTTTTTATGCGTCAGCCTTTCCAAGAGAAGGTGAGTGCCTCATCACAAGCAGACATGTGCATGCATTCAGATGCCTCTTGAACGTGCAAAGTTGCTTAGACTGCACAAGGCTGTCAGCAGCAGCACTCTCACCATTGATTTTTCCTGCATAGTGCGCGCCAGCAGCTATTGAGTGTTTGCCTTGATAGCAGTTCCCTTGCCTTTTCAAGTGAGCTCTGCTGTCAACCAGTATCTTGATAGATGCTGTCATGGGGCATCCCAGCATCTTTTGCATCTTGGGCACAGGAGTGTCTGCAGACATTCATCAATGCCAAATGAATGCATATGAACAGCGCCGCAGCAATTTGTAACAAAGACCATAGTATCTGTGGCTGCTGCTGTTGCCGAAGCTGCAGCGTTTGTGCTGTCAAAAAGTGCCGACTGTGAGCACTGCAACCAGGCAGCAAGCACTCCAAAAGTAAAAATTGACTACCTGATCAACAAAAACCATCCCAGCATCTTCCAGACTGTCAGCCAGAGCTGTTGACTCATTCTGCTTTACACAATCCATCGCGCATATGCAACACATGTTTTGCAGGAGCTCTGACAGTGGTATGCGTTTCTTTGGAAAAAATGGACACACAGCATAGCCATTTCGCAGCACAAATCAGACTGGTCCTTAGTCAAAGTCAGAATAGCTTTTGCCTGAGAGCCCACAAAGCTGGCAACAGCATAGCCATGCACATGCATGTATGTTCTGCTGATTGACTTGACATGCAGACACACACTACTGCTCACTTGCAGCACAAGATTAGCATTTGCTGGTGCTTCACCATAACAGTCTGACTGGCATTGTTGCAGGCCCAATCTGTGTGTGCTTCTTGCACAGTTGCCCATGTCAAACCTGCCCTGCCACAGGCAGTTGAAGTTGTCAGTGGCGAGTGGGGACAAGAGCAAGCAAATTCTCACTTGCACAGGTTGAACAGTCCAGGTGAAACTTGTCCGTCTGCCGAAAACTGACTGTCCACTATTGGACCAGGCATTGTGCAGGCCTGTAAAGCCTATCAGATGACACAGCTACCATTTGCACCAAGCAAGTCAGCAGAGCTGCTAGATGTGATAACACAGTGATGCAGTGCACTTTGTAGCACAGTTGCTGGGGGTGTGTGGTTGAAGCTCTGAGCTGCCAGACCTTGAGCTGCCAGACCTTGAGCTGCCTTATCTTGAGCTGGATGCGCTGTTTCTAATGCCTGCAGTAGAAGGCACACAAGACGCCCAACTGCAGATGTGTAATGGGTTGACAGTCTAGGAAAGGCACTCGTTGACACTTACTGCACAACCTCTTTTGTTACAAGGTGCTTCTTGGCCAATGTCGCAAGACAGTCTGCATGGCAGATCTCTGCATGAATCGTTCCACTGCACAACTGGATCCTGTGATCCCCGCCCCCTGAAACGCGCATGGCTGTGAGCCTACACCAGAGCTGGTGCAAGTCTGGCTCAGATCAGTGTTTACAGTGCTGCATATACTGTGTTAGCCAGCTCGTTGCATACTGTTGTCTATTGGTGCCTTGAATCTGCACGATAATGCAATCAATTGCAATTTGCGCAGCTGAAGCCTGCGATCAAGCCAGATGTGTAGCACCAGTCAGCAGTGTACATGCTGCAGGCATTACATCAAGTGGGCACATTTCCAGTGGGACTTGATGGCACTGATTGCAGCAGAAGCCTGTTATTGTCTTGCCCTTCAGACATAGATGTGCAACTTAACGGCCAACCTAATGTGGCCATGATCACCTTCCAGGTTGCCAAAGCCGCTGCCAGGAGCCAGCTGTAGTGTAGTGTGCTGCAGTGCAGTGTACTGCTGTAGTGTAGTGTGCAAATGTAGTAAAGTGTGTAAGCATGCGTTTGTTTTCCATGTTGAGCTCAGCTATGCACACTCAGGCACAGCAACTGATCAGGTTCATTGCAATTGCTGAGAAATGTAAGCACATGATAGACTGGAAGCCAATGATTTGTGGGCTGGCAGGGTGCTGCCTGAGGGTCAAATGCAACAGCTGTTTTGGCAATCAAGGCTTGCTTCATGCGCCTGTACACTCTCCTGACACTTGACAGCAGTTTTGGCTGTATATTGCTCAGCTTGGGAGCATCAAAACATTCAGTCACTGTCAGCCAGCATAGTGCAGCCTGTTGCATGATAAACAAAAGCTTTCAGTATGTAAGTACACATGAGGGCGTGCAGGACACAATGAGTTGGAGCGAATTTGCCGTGACACACCAACGAAGCTGCTCTTCTGGGTGCATTCTGCAGTACAGGTTTGTTGAATGTTTCCTCATTTCCGAGGTTGATCAACTGTCTGAGCAACAGTGAAGTCTCAAATACGTTTTTCTGCCTGCCAACACATGCCAATCACAGCAGCATATGCTGCATGTAACGCATGGCTCATTTGCAGCAGTGTATAAGATAGCATAGCTGCAAAAGCAAAGCCTCCAGCAGCAGTGTTTACTGTCAAGCTGCATTACATCTGTACAGATGATTGTCTGTATGCTGCATGAGGTTTTCGAGATTACTGCCTACTTGTCTGCGTTCAGCATTTTGATCTGCATTCTTCCGCCAAGTGCAATGCCAAATGCTGCTCATTTTGCCTGGGGTCAAGCACAGCACCTTGTGCTGTGTGGATAGTCCTGATGATATATGCAGACAATAGTCTGATGTCAATTTGTGCTGCAGGCTTTCAGCTGTTTGGCGCTGCTGTATAAAGCTGCACATTTGTGCATTTGGAATCTGCACAAATGCATGAGGAGCCACACACGCGATTCACAAGTTTTTGCTGGCAAATCATGTCTGATCGACAGCATGCCAGGCCGCCGCAGCCGTTGTTTGATAGCTGTGCCGCTGTGCAGCAGGTCATGCTGCTTGAAACGATTTGCAATGCATGTGTGTGAGAACGAGCCCAGGGTGATGCTGGACCATGCACGCTGTGTGCAATGGTTTGCAACTCTGGTATGGCATGTGGGGTGCAGTTAAGGTCGTTCTGGTAGAAGAAAGTGAAGGTATTGATCACAATTGAAGGATCCGTCAAAATCGAGAGATGAATTGCCAAATCTACATCAATTGTCAATAACAAACACAGGCTGATTGAGTTTGATTGACTACCATATATGATTTGGTAGGCAGGCTACACACGACTGTCACACGCAGAACAAAAGTCTTGAAACAAATGATCCAGTGAGGAGTGTCTAGTAGTTGCCAGTGCGGCCAACACCAGTGCCAGTGCCAGTGCCGCTGCCAACTCCTGTGCTGCCAACACCTGTTCCGGTGCCAACACCACCAACACCTGAGTGGTGGCCGTGGTGTCCATGGTGACCAGTGCCAATGTGTCCACCAACTGGCTCAACACCAGCACATGGGTCACGAGGTGTGACCTCAATGATCTTCTCCTCTGTGTTGATGACCTGCAAGGTAAGTGACACATGAGCCAAATATTTCAGAGTCACTGGCTACGAATGCACAATGCTGGTGCTTGCTCATAATATGCCAGCCTGAAGTCCAGAAGCACAGAGATCTGAAGAAAGCAGACCGTGATGTGCAGCTGTGCACCCAAAGCTCATTATGCATATTGCTGAAGCCGCAACATACCTCTGATGTGCGGCCCTCAGTCAGCTCCCTCTCGCGTCCTGTGGGTCTTGTCTCAACAATGAACTCCTTCTCCATAGGGTGGTGCTCACGAACATAGGTCACCTGCTCCTTGACAATTGGTCTGTCCTCGACCTACAGGTAGTGAAGCACTTCAGACGAGTCGATTGTATTGCTAAGGACAGCTGACATGAGCAGCAGAATCTACGGTGCGGCGACGGAACACACCTTGGTGTAGTATTTCTGGTCGCAGATGGGCTCGCCCCTCTGTGCTGAGATCACGCCAGTCCCTGCGGTGCCTGTAGTGTTGCGAAGAGGTGTCTCATCTGTGACGCCACCAGTGGTGCCTGTGGTACCGGTGGTGTTTCCACCCCTGTAAACTCCGGCTTGGTTGGAAGACATGTTGAGGTCTGTCCTGCGCAGCGACACAGTACGCTATTGCCACGTTATACACCAGCAGCAGAGGCACAAATCTGATGCGACGTGGTTTGAAACTGAGCGCGCAGAGTAAAGAGGCGAATCCCACTGTAAAAGTTGGACCAAGATCGTGCATCAGACACTGCTGGCAGACAAAATTGTGACGGAAGCTGCGACGCGTGCCCAGTACTTTTGCGTGGTTCCTAATACAACGCTTCAGCAAAGAATTTGGCTGCAAGCTAATGCTGATCAAAGAAAAGCAGCCACATCAGATGTCTGCGCATGCTAGATGCGATCGTGCCGAGTGCTTCAATTCGAGGGGTGCGTACCTTGATTAATCAAAGAGAGTCGAGAAGCTTGTTTTCCTGGTTGTTCAGAAGAAATGCAGCTGTATACTGTCACGAGCGCAAAAGGAATGCTATGTGTCAGAGTGAGCGAGTCTGGCTCGGTCGAGAGGGAAGATGCTGACAGGCAGCTACCTGCATCACCCAATCAGAATTCGCCATCTGATTACGTCCGCCGTACATAAGCGCAGTATGAAGCCAACTCTTCTTCTTATGCTCGTGCTGACGTGTAGAGGCAGTGCACAGGACCCATTTTGCATTTGCAGCATGTCTTGCACTGTGCTTCAAGCGCGCGGCATTGCATGCATCAATTGCGAGCGGCACGCTGGCTCGAGACTTGGCAAGGATCCAAGGAAGGCTTACACTGCATTCAGACAGCGAAGCACATGCACATGATGTCGATGCGTGATTGCAGGGCATTGCAAGTGTAAAGCAAGACAGCAGAGGACCATTCTGCCTGATCTCCAGCGTAGCCTGCTTGAAAGGGCAGCTCAAGCAACGCACTAGTGGTGTGACAGAGTGTCAGCATATCATGTCATCAACAGCTATGTTTCATATGCAAAGCACCACATGCTGTTCATTCAATTGCCTGAGCACTTCATTGACAAAGATGCATGTGTTGGATCAAGGACCTTGCATACACAGCTGCACATCTGCAGCTCCTCCTGTAACAATGATTTCGACAGCAAACCTTAGTCAGCCCTTTGGTCTACACGGTAGCTCCTCAATGTCAGAAGCTGGTCTCAACATTGGCAAGAATGTTTGAGAATGCAACCTTCAAAAGCTGTGTAGCATTTGCTTGCCTATCAAGTGCCTTCTGCTTTGGTATGATTGCATCTCGGTGACGCTCCCTGCAACTCCAGTAGCTTTCTGAGTACATAGCAGCTGTAGGGCAAGCTTGTGCTCATCGCCTAAGCTGTGCAAGGCAGACAAAGCAGGATGCTGGATGTCACTCACTCATCTGACCACAACTAAAGCACAGCAAGAGCGCTCAATCAATGACTACAGACAGTGAAGTAAGTCATTTGACGTGAGCTTGTACATGCCTAATCACAAACACATGTTGTGCTCATGAATGTTGCAGTGACTGATCTTGCTTTCTTAATTATGGTGTTTCTAATGACAGCACAACAATGCACACCATGTGAGTCTTGCTTGGACATGTGCATGCTTGCTTAAGCAGGGTAGCATTGCAACAACTGCTGATTGCTTTGAATTGCAGCAGCTGCAAGTATAATCTGCTGCCTCAAGCTGTGTGAGCTCACTACAGCATGCACTCAAGCCAGTAAACAGCAAAGCGTATGCTTTTCGATTGACATGCATGGGCTTGCAACGGCTGCAAATCGCGTCATCCAAGCTGCTGAGCGGCCCCAACTGCAGAAATCTGCCATGACTGTTGCTCTTCTGACGCACAGAATAGCATGCCTGAAGCTGAAGCACAGCCTGCTTCAGCTGCACGCATGACACAGCACAAGCTATGCCTTGCTGAGCTCAAAAAGCTTCAAACCTGCAGGACACTATAGCAACAATACCATCAGCAATTTCCCCTTGAAGCCTCTGACCTCACTGACACAATGCACCCTTGACATAGCTGACCCCAAGTGTGGCAGACGCATTCTTTGATACAGTATTGTAACAAGTGCGTGATGAGTTGTGCAGGGAGTCATCACAGCTGTGGGAGCTGCAGACTGGTGCCACTTGCAGGGGTCATTCTGTGGCTGCAGACAGCCCTGCGGTCTGGACTTGATGGTATTCTCCGGCACTGTTATCGTCACCGGCTCAAAGCCGCTTGCAGGCTACACAGCGCTATGACTTGCAGTGCAGTGCATGTCGCCATAGCAAAACGCACCTTAGCCTTCCCTCGCCGCGTTCCTGCCTTACATTCTGTCCCTTGATACAAATCCTGCACGCCACGTGCAATGAGTCTCGAGTGAAGCCGTTTAACTTTTTTTGGCGTTGCAAACGGAAACCTCAACAGACGAGACGCGTCTCTCCCTTTCGAGCTTGCCGTGACGCCTTGTTGCTACTGAATCGTTTTTCAGCATGTACAACGCAGACGGCAGTTTGAAGTCGCTTGGTAAGAACAGGTACAAGGGGGGAAATTCAGGAGGAGGGTCTTCAACGCTGGGCTTTGGAGAAGGGTAAGTGCGGTTGGACATCGCTTCATCCGTCACTGTTCTTGCCGTGTGACGCAAACGCTGAGCAGCGCTGCTGCTTCGTTCGTTCGGCCAGCCTATGATCCAGCAAGAGATCTCAAGTGACTCAGTGTTCAGTCTGGCCTCAGGTCACAGCATGACAGCAAGGAGAATCAAAGAGTGCAGAGAACTGGGCCAACAGCTGATTGTGATGGCGTTCCTGCTGCTGGCATGGCGTCAAAGGTGCCGTTTGCTGCAGTCTTGCTTGAATGGCTGTCACCCAGCAGCTGTCCAGAGTTCACCCCTTGCCAGAGCAGTTGATGCATGCTCACCCCTGCGTTGCCCTGGATGCATGCAATCAGGCAGCTATGCATCTGCAAACAGCACAAATCTTGCAGCTTTCTCATTTGCTGTGTTTTGTAGGTGACAGACGGTTTGAATCACCGCAGGTGTGTCCCTGAATGCATGTCAATGAGCATCAGTCAACATCGCTTGTGGTGCGATCTGCATTGCAGTTGCATCCCCTGCACATGTCTTCAGCAGTTGCGGAAACCTGGCACCATCATGTTTGCACAGTGCATGCATGTCCTCAACAGCAGCACTCGTGTGTCATCATATGTGATAGCGCATTTGCTGCCAGCATTCAGCAGCACCTCATGCTTGTTCTACTGTGAGATCACACGCTTGCAGATGACATTCAATTTGACACTCAGGTCTATGATTTGATCACACAATAGTGTGATAAAAACATGAGGCACAGGATCGGTTGTAGTTTCATCTGTACTTTTGACTGCTTTCTGATCTATGGTTCTTGTGCTACAGCCGTGCTGCCAACGAGGAGGCACAGCTCCGGAACCAGAGGGGCAGCAACATCTTCTCTGAGCCAGATGCGCTGCAGACAAGAGAAGTGAATCAGAGAAAGCTGCAGGTATATTTCATGTAGCTTCTCAAGCATTCATTCATTCATCAAACGCATGCTAGACGGAATCAGCAAGCCCAGCCAGGTATGTACTGGAGCAAACACCTGTCTTCAATCACTTTGGTCTTGCCTCATCTGAAACACTAATTCTGAGTGTGACACATTTGCAACAGCAAATTTGCTGTTGCCACTTGTCTTTCTAGTACCAAGCATGACCTCACGCTAGTTGTCAGTACTGCCAAGTCTCACACTGCTTTGCAGCTTGCGCTACATTGCAGCACATGCAAGCTCTTGCAAGTCTTGCATGCTGCACTATGCGTTGAGGCAGTGTTTCGAGATGCTTATACAAGCTGTCAGGCAAGTAAAGCATTTGCAGTGCAAATCTGTGTGGGGAACAAGGGCAATCTGAAAGAGAACACACAACAAAACATCACCCTAACAAGCTGCCATTGCAGCTGTCAACGGCAGCTTCCACTCTGTCTGTCTAGCACACAGTCTAGCTGCAGCACGCGTGAGCATCGGCATCCGGAGGTGAACTGCCAAGCAATTGAGGCTCTCACAAAGGTGCTGCTGAAGCAATCAGCTGCTGATAGTTTTAACTGCTGATCTCATGCAAGCTGTGTCTAGGCACCTCCAACTGTTCTGCCATCATTGAACTGGTTGAGTCAGATAGCCAGCATAAGTTGTGGGCCTGGTTTGGAAGCTGCAACCTGTTTCTGCTCTTTTCTTGCTCCTGTATTGGACAAGCACAGTGAATCAGAGGGTCGCAGTCCACACCAAACACCGTGATTAGTCAGCTTCTGATCCACAAAACTGCAGCTGACTAGTGATTCGCTGATCTTCAAGCTTGGTGGAGTCAATGGGTCATGTGTTTGCGGGACATCAAGGGCAATTGCATCTTCCCATGCAAGGGTAGAGGGCCAGGGTGCTGCAGGTCACAAATCAGCTGCTTGATTGCCACATATGGTGATGTTGACCAAGTGTGGGTTTGTAGGACATCAAGGGCAGTGACATCTTCTCAGATGAGGGTAGCAGGACAGGGCATGCAGCAGGAGCTGTTCCAGGCCTTAGTGATGCCAAGAAGAAGGCGCTGTACAGCACCAGTGTGTTTGGCGAGGATGGACCAGCTGCTGCACCACAGGTACTGCGGTTTCTGTGTGTTGCCCTTGTCTTTCTCATCCTGTCACTTCAAGGTGATGGTGGTGAGCTTTGTCAGCTTCGTGCGCAAGTGCTGATGCAAAGCAAAAGGCTCTGTACAGCACCACAGCCTTTAGTGAGAATGGATCAGCTGCTGCACCACAAGTAAGCAGCAATCCTCAACAACTCTTGCAGCTCTTTGTGTAATTGTCGTGTCACCTGAAAACTGCCACGTTTAGCCTTCTCAAGCTCGCCACCTTTGTCAGCTCCATGCCTAAGTGATGCCAAGAAGAAGGCGCTGTACAGCACCAGTGTATTAGCGAGGATGGACCAGCTGCTGCACAACAGGTACAGTTGTTCCCCTTGGAGAAGGCAGATTGCACCTCTTTTAGCTCTGTGTGTATTTCTGTCTGTCACCTGAACAAGAAGATGACAAGTCCTCCAAGTGTTCTGGGTTTCTCATGTTGTCACCTCACAAGGAGAATTGGCGTCTTTTGTCAGCCCTCTGCCTGAGTGATGCCAAGAAGAAGGTGTCGTACAGCACCAGTGTGTTTGGCCAGGATGGACCAGCTGCTGCACCACAGGTAGGCTGCATTTCCCAACAAGTCTCTCGGTTGACAGTGCCCTGCTCTATTGCATCTAGAGGGGGATTGCATCCTTGCTCACCCCTCTGTATGAATGACGCAAAGAAGGCGCTGTACAGCACCAGTGTGTTTTGCAAGGATGGACCAGCTGCTGCACCACAGATAAAGTATTTCTCTTGACAACAAATGCTTTGGTGGTTGTTGAAACATTGTTTTTATGTGAGGTCTCACTGCAGTCAGAACTTGATTCCTGACTGCATTGTCCTTGCACTAAGCCTGTACTAACCAATCAATGAATAGAATTCACAGTCCGTGGCAGGGAGCCGGATACACTCATTGGCCTTCCCGGCCTGAAAGCAAAGATGAATGTCTCTGGCAACCAAAGGCAGCTCATACTGAATGTCCTAATTACCACTGCGCGTCATATTCTTGAACACCTCTCTCAGCCCTCCATGTGTCTTCTCTTGTCACCTCGTGAACAAGCTTGGCAGCACTTTCAGCCTTCGATGTTTCTTCCTGTGTTGCTTCAAGTGAACGCCTGACACTCTTTTCAGCTCTGTATCTCCTTTGTCACTTTCAACATCTTTACCACTTTGGCGCTTTGGGAAGCTGACGCATTGCTCAATCGTAATCTGTCCACACGCCAACACTGACTACAATGAACAAAGACAAAACTTACAGATATGATCTTTGCTCTTGAGCACAGACTGGTGCTCCATGGCAGCAAAAGCTGGATGTGTACATTGTTTTTTCTCAGCAGTTTGTGAACCAATGATATGCAATGTGTTGGTCAGTGCGGCTTCCTGCTGCCTCTCTCTCTCTGCATGCTTGAATGTGAGTTGTGTGACACAGCACATCAGACACGGTGTGTGACACAGCACATCAGACACGCAATCAGGTCAGGTCAGCAGCTCTATTGAAACTGCAATCGAGACAATGTTGGCTGAAATTTTGGTTTGCACAGTAAAGCTTTTAAACTGCAGCGCATTATATGTCGCACTTGTGGGACTCGGTACCTAAGACACCTCTTCTCAACTCCTTTGGTCAGATGGTTGTGTTGATGTCATGGTAGCTGATTGCACATCTGATGCTTTCTACTGCTTGTAAGGCACGATGAAGCTGGTGCATACAGATTGGGCTCTCGTGTGGATTGGTGCGCAACAACATCATGTTTAATTTTTTGTTGTTATTTGATATTTTGTTTTCCGTGATTTGCATCTTGACGATCAGGTAAGGGCATGCTGCAAATCTGTTGGTTCGCAGCAGCTTCTGACAGTGTTGCATGGAGGCAGATGGTTGTGTCTTTGCATACCTACTCGCTGGGTTCGGAAGCCGCCCTGTCAAGTGCATGCCGACGTCACATTTCTGGCGCATGTGAGCATGCTGCAGACTTTCTGATGCATATGTGCATGCTGCAGATCTCAGACCTGAAGAAGAAGGAGATGTCCGGCAGCATTGCATTTGGATCATCTACAGACGAGCAGCCCCGCAGCGCCATTGGGGGGGTGCGCAAACCCCCTGGGGGTGGCAGCAGCCTCAGCTTTGGTGACAGCTCAGCTCAGGGTAGTAATGGTGACTCAGCACCAAGCAGAAAGGCTCCTGGGGGTCAGAGCAGCTTCAGCTTTGGATGGTGATCGTACTAATTGAGATGTTGAGCCGGCACTTGTCAGCATACGTGTACATGATTATCTTTAGGGTCTCAAGGTGACTGAGTATGGATGAACAGATGAAGCCAGTTGTTCGCTCAGGTTGTGAGTAGACCAATAGCTTGACATGCCTGACAATGCATGCGTCCTGCCGATGTTGCTGATTAAGTCAGCAAGTGATCACCAAGTCTTGTGGTGTCTAGCGCACTGTTCTGTGTCCTGCTGAAAGGTATTCATTGCGACAAGGCTTTGACTACTGCCCTTTGTAGCTGTCAACTGTCCAACTGGACAATAGCCATTGAAACTGCAACTTGCTTGACTGCAATTTGGCTCAGAGAGTCTGCATAGCGTCGCCATGCCTGAGCAAGCTATGGTCACTTGCCCTGCTTCAAGCACAGGAAGCGTGTAATTTGCTAAATGTGACCTGCAGCAGCGCCATTGATTGTGCCTGAACATTAAATTTTGCAACAATCAACAAACAATTGTGCAGAGCGAGGTCAACGTTTACTGCAGCGCAGCCCCTTGAGGCCAACGTTTTGTCTCACGAGGGCCCATCGCCGGGCAGTACTAGCGTCGAGGATTGACGATCTGCTTGCAGCCGCCGCATCTGCTTCACAGCGGCTATGTCAGACATCAAGTTCACCGCAAATGGCGTCCTATTCTTCCCAGACCTTGGCAAAGACAACCAAGTCACCGGCCCTTTTCCGGGTTTGAATCTCTCTGCCAAGAAGAAAGTCAAGGATGTCGAATTTGTGCTGTCTGTCCCGACGGCGAAGGCAGCCAAAGACAAGACTTTGAGCGGCACCGTTCTCAGCCTCAGAGGCACTCACAGTAAGACAATCTGCTCTTGTGGAACATTCGCACGTTTCGTGGATCAAATTGACCACAAGTCCTCGAGTTGTGCAGCATATCATGCTCCAAAACTAACGTTTGTCGCTCCTGTATATGTCTGGCTAGTTTGGGCATGCAACTGTGTGCATGCATTGCTAGCAGCCATTGTCGCCAGACCTGCAGAAGGGTGGTATTGACATGCAGAGGATCTGGAAACCAAAGCAAGCATTGACCTTGGCACCAAGTTCAAGACTGCTGGAGCCCTGTACAAGAAGAAGTTTGACAGGCCAGGTCGCAGCCTAGACTTGGAAGTTCTGTGGAGAGAGAAGGGATCAGAAACGCAAGTTGGGGCTGTGTACAAGCATGACAAGCTGAAGAGGATCTCTGGCAAGTAAGGCAAACAGAGGCATAACAGGCAGCACCTAAGCCCTTCTTGACCAACAATGCAATTTACATCATTCTGTAGCACGGCACTGCGTAACCCAATCCCCTCCCCCCCCCCCCCCCCCCNNCCCATCCCCCCCCCCCCCCCCCCCCCCCCCCCCCGCAGGCTGTGTTGTAACCCTTCATTGTCCAACTTGCTTGTCACTTTGTGGCTCAAACCCTCAAGATCTCCTGTTCCACCCACCATGCAAGATTGGCTGAGTACTTGATGTCAGACGCACCACTGTGTGACCAAACCTGTCTGCCTGACTGCCTGACTGCAGGTATGACATCAACAAACAGCTGGGCATAGTTGCCCTTGGCCTCGAGAAAGACGGGTTTTCACTGATCCCAGAGTTGAAGTACGATGTGCAAGCACAGACGACGCATCCCATCCTGGCTGTATCACAGAAGAAGGGCGCTAACACCCTCAAAGCTTCCTATGACATTGATGCACAGTCCGCAGCATTGCAGTTGGACCACAAGGGTTTCAAGGTGGGCCTGTCAGCAACCTGTTCAGTATACGTCTTTGATTACATGGCTGCATTTGTTTGCATCTGCTGCCGACAGAGTTGTTGCAGACATCTGTTACTCTACCTGCATGTAACTGTTTTGTGCACCTGCTGTGCCTGTTGTACAGTAAACTCTCGATGTAAGGACAATCTCGATGTAAGGACAGTGCTATTGGTGACCAATCACTGCATTCTGACTGCAGTGGTCTCTCTGAGTAAGGACAACTTGATGTAAGGACAAATTTATTGGTACCTAGAGCAGTCGTTACAACAAGAGTTCCCTGTACATAACTGTCCACATATTACTGATGATCGTATGTGTGCATTTGCGTGACGGTACAGAGAACCTGCCATGCTGGCATGCCTGAAGGCAGCGGACACACACTCTATTGTGTGTGTCAAGCAAGCATGTTTGCGATAGCATGCATTCAGCAACACAAACCTTAGTCTGCAACCAGGCGTGCTTTTTGTGCTGCCTGTGAAGTGCAAGCAGAAGCGGCATGTCTGTTCACACAGTTGCTGCATGCTTCAAGTGCTGAATGATCGCATCAGCTCAAGCACGCTGAAGAGCTGATGCTAACTAGCCTAGCTTTGTCTAAATTGGCATTGCAGTCCTCAGCTCACACATCGACAGTAACATCAACAGTGACAATAGAGATGACCACAAGAAGCCACAAAAGTTCACGTCGTTTCAAGTCAAACAGAAGTCTCACAATTCAGCACAAGTGCTAGGTTTGCATGGTCCAAGTCTGTCCTGCTGCAGAGCTTTCATAGGACTGGCTTTCGGCATCTCAAGGGCATTGCACAGCAAACACCATTGCAGTCACCTTTTGTCATGTAGGCAGTGACTGTAGATCATACAAAGCCAGCATTCTCATCAGCTTCAATTCTGTACACCGGCTTGCATCATGAAGCTTCATGAACCAGCCTTCCTGTTTCTTCTTCAGCATTTCAGGAGCTGATGTCATCCTTCACTGGATTTTGTGATTTTGACTGATGTTCCTTTGCACAATGCTGAGAGCCAGACATCTAATAACAGGTCAAGAACTTTGCTGACAGAGCTTTCGTTTCTCATGTGATCCTCATATGGTAGAACGAGAGATCACGCATGAGCTGTGCAGTTATCACAAACAACAGAGGTCAGGACCAGCAACATAATCTGAATGTGCTAATAGAGCTATGGCTGAACTGCAGGTGATTGCAAAGTCGTCAATCACACACAAAGATGGTTTCAGCGCCAAGCCTCCAAGTGTCTGGCTGAGTTTCAGCAAGGATTTGGAGTTCGGGAGCAGTGGTCCCACCCGCCAGCACCCAGACAGCCTGGAGTCAGCGCTGAACAAATCTGGCAAACGACTGGTGAGTAATTTCACGTCCTCAAAAAACAACATGCTTGACATGGTTTGGCTGAGGTGCAGCTTGTGCTGCAGCCGTGCAGACAGCACTTCTGTCTCTTCAGCACTTCTGTCTGTTCAGCACTTCTGTCTGTCAGCATGTCATAACGTCAATGCTGTGATTTGCTGTAGCTATGGTCAGAGGGAGGTAGGAAGCGCATTTGTGGAGTACTCATTGCTGCCTGCTTTGCTCAAGCCACAGGAATCACTACTAGCTACAGCAACTATATGTAGGCTGACATCATGATGTTGTGTGCTGACTAAGTGTGCACGGATTTAGTTGCTGAAGCGTCATCTTCAAGCACTGAAGCAGTCAATATTGTGATGTTGGAGCATACTTAAAAAGCACAAGGAATGCAGTGCACTGCTTTTGCAATGACGTGGTGGCTGCAGAGCCATGGATGGAAACGAGGTTGAACAGTGCTAACAATGTTGTTTCAGGCAAACATTGACCAGCCTTTGCTCGCCACTTTGACCACATTCACGTGAGCTCTCGATCTGAGAAATCCGAGGAGACGTATGCCTCTTGATTCTCTACTGTCCATTCTTTTGACTGATTTCAGTTGCGTCCTAATTGTTTCATATGTGGTTCAGGTTGACATTGAGAACGCAAGGCAAGGGCCACTTGATGAGAGGCTAAAGGCCATTGATGCTGTGAGCTTGGAGAAGAAGAGGGACTTGACAGTATCTGCCATCAGAAAGAACAGGGAAGGCAACAAGGGCACCCGCTCACGCCATGACTGATAGCATGTAGCTTTCTGTGTTCGATGAGTTGCAACAATCACCACAGGGTGCAGGCCATTGTTCTGTGACTTGAAGCTTTGTTATGTACTGCGCTGCTGACGTTGTGATCATTCACTCGATTCTCCCCAGTCCCCAGATTGCAACCAAACAACCACTCACTGCAGATTGTGCAGCAGCCTGAAGCACGATTCTAGCATTCTACAAAGGTTGTTGACCTACTATGTCTATATCACAGCCAATGTAATCGTTCCACGGATATGCCAATATGTGCATCTGCAGAGTGCTGTAAGGTGCAATGCACATCTCTGTTAGCCGGCAGTGCCCTGCTCAAGATCCCACGCAGTTTGAAAAAGCATAGCATTTTGAACAGAGAGGGCAAGTCTCGTTGAGCAGATAATGAGGGAACTTTACAAAGATCAACAAATGCTACAGCAGCAATGTTACAAGTCAAGCTTGAGCTTGTCAGACCCATGACGTTATGCAAGAACTCTGCATGATTGGCAGCACTGCAACTTGGACTACATGACTGTACTACACTGTCAGGCGCTGCAGATGTATAGTGTCACAACTTGCCACAAGGGCAGATCAATTGTCAGGGTTGAGCTTGTTGGCAGCTTTTGACCTAGTGTTGTAAGCAGAAGTCTGCGCCTCAGCCTTGTTTTTCTCTACTTTGCTCGACATCTTGTCCTTTGCCTGACCAGCAGCTGCTGAGATATTGTCCTGCATCAGCACAGCAGCTATGACACATATTAAACACTGATGTATTGCTCATTCTCAATAAACCTGCCCAACACTACCAGTTACGATATACAAAAACAAACAAAGCAGTCATGATAGTCACCAGCAAGATGCAATACATATGCCCTTTGAGTAGCCTGCCTGCATGACTCTGCTAGACACAGGTGCCAGGCACACATGTTAACTGGGGGGTGACCTGTGATAAGCGTGGAGTCTGTGAACGTACCTTGGCAGCACCAACAGAGCTCTTGGCACCCTCCTTCTTGTTGCTGGCTGCTGCTTTTGACAAATCATGGTTGACGCCCTCAACGCCCTGCAGGAACATGTATAGTCAAGACCTGAAAATGGCTTCATGCTTGCATAGCAGCATTTTCTGGATAGCGAGCCGTAACACAGCAGCAAAGTAGGAGACCTGGTGTCCCAATTTGGCCTGATCCTTCTTGGCATCACCAGCAGCTAGAGTCTGCTTGGCCGCATCCTTAGCATGGCCTTGCGCGTTTGATATGTGACCCTTGGCAGCTCCCTCATGAGCCTTCTCATCTGCCTTGTGTGCAGTCTTGTCAGTCTGTAAAGCCGGAAAGTTCTGTCAACCGTTATCTGTTGCTGGCAAGTCAGCATTTGTACAACAGTCGCGCATATGCAAGCGCAGGAGCATGTCTGAAGGCCAAAATCAGATTACACACAAGCCTGGACAAGAGTCGCGACTTGTCACCTTAGCGCTGCTGCCAGTTGCCTCGGACACCTTGTCCTGTACTGCAGCTGCTGCGCCCTTGATCTTGTCTGTGACTCCCATAGTTCGTTGGTTGATATGCGAGATGAGCTAGCGGTCAGTTACAACGTCAGAGAATTCGTCGCTGCTGAGTGAACAGACCGTGTTGCGCACTGCAATGTTTGAAACTTTGCGCCCTTGCTGGCTCAAGTCAACGTTTGTAAGATTTTGAGTCAAGGTGAGTCAGCCTGTGACTGTGCGTGTCTGCAGGAGGCTTCCAAACTGCCTGGTCCCTAATTGAATGCTGTTGAAGGCTTGCAAAGTTCGTGCGGAGAAGATTCATTTCACTCATTAAAACTGGCCAGCTGGAGTTGCATGACATCAGTTTGGGTGTGCATGTCTTGCCAAGCTGCTTCTAGCCTAGAACACTTGTGCACATGCTTGTAGCGTAAGCGTCACAGTTGCAACTTGCACACTTGGTCTACAGTGCCACATGCATGATGGCACACTAAACAAGGCAGCATGCCATGTGCAATAAGGACTGTCCAACTCATTAGAAAATGTGGATTCACTAATGTGTCTGTTTGACATGGACAACAGGTGTTGTCATGGTTGCTGGAGCTCAAATCAACGACACTGTCAGCAAGTCAGCCAATACTACAGCCAATCTAGCCAAAAAAGCCCAACACTGCATCAAGTAGTACTGTGCCGTTGGCTTGCATATTTGAAGCACATGATGCAATCTGAAGATTGGTCGGCATGAAGGCTTAACACATGTACAACTTATGTCATTACGTCATAACAATATGTGTTGTGCATCAATACTGAGGGGGTTTCAACAGATTCAAGGGAACCATCAGGCAGCAGGAGGCGACTGCTGCTTTGAGGCCTTCCGCTGCTGTCTTCTGCTGTGTTGAGCGTCAATGCGGCGCTTCCATGCCAACGCTGATTTGGTGGCCATGCCTAGTGGTGATGGTGGGATTTGGCGCAATGGCTTGCCATCTGGCCCAATCTCAGCAGGAAGAGCAGCAGCAGTGTTGGAGAAGAACTGCAGCAGCAGTGAAACTCATGTGGTCAATGCAATGCTCTGACTAGACCCAAAAGGGGCATTGTTCAGCAGCACGAGCAGCAGCAGTGTTGGGAGAAAGATTGCACCAGCAGAAAACCAAAGACGCTGAGCGTACCATTCACAACATGCACGAAGAACATAGTTGAGCAGCACTCAAGGTGACACAGAGGTCATGCACATGCATCAGCAGCCAGCAGGAAATGCGATTCAAGGTTGCATTGTCCACTTGCATTGCAAGACTTGTGCAGAACATGATCAATCATTCAGCTGGTCCCTTTCTGATGCCTGCTAACAACATTGACAGCATGCTTCCAACTTTAGTACACATTCAGCTGGGTGCCGATGCTGTGTAGTACATGCACAGTGCGCGTAGAGCCAGTGCGGCACACTAATACATGTATAGTGTGACTTGTTGACAATGTACAGATGCAAGCAACATTGCCGCAGACAGTCAGTACAGGAGGGCTTACATCTAGAGCGACGAAGGCCAGGATGGGTGACAAGTCAATGGTCCCGTTGAGTGGTGGGATGATGCCTCTAAACAGGTTGAGGTATGGATCACAGAGAGTACTGCAAGCAAAAGCATCTCAGCATTGTGCAGTAACAGATCACAAACAGCAAAGTGATGGAAAAGCCATGCCATCAGACAGCATAACAGGAGCTCGTGTGAGAACAGGCAGTCAAACAGGTCAGCATCACAACAGCAGGTTTGCACATGAGCGCATGTGCACTACAAATGCACATGCGCTCATTTCTTAGGCGTGTGAGTCAGACTAGCAGATACAACTTACCTGAGGGGTCCTGCAATGACTTGAGGAGGATTCGGAAACCAGGTCAACACAAGGCGTACGATGATTGCTGAGTTATATAGAGAGCTGCATCAACACACTGACGGTGGCTGCAGGCTTGAACTTTATGACACACAAGAAGCAGGAAAGAGCTGACAAGACTGCAGAACTTACAAAAACTGCGTCAGCCCGGTAGTGATGACCTGCTCTGCTGCTGAATTGCCTGCATCACAGACCATGACAGATTGAGCTCTCACAGCGGTCATAAACTTGCCAAGCTGTCAAAGGGTTGCTGCTAAGCAAGGCATGGAGACAAAGGCAAGCAGGAGTACCTGGTATGAGTGCGGCAAATCGACCTCCTGGCAGAAGAATACGTTTGGGCTTGCCTTGGCAACGAGATTGAGTATCTTTGTTGCGTTGTCTCCTGAGACAGCAGCCACGGTTTTCAACACAACTGATCTCGGTGAGCAGCCACGTACAGTGCGAGAAGAGGCCAGCGAGCATTGAGCACCTGTTCTGGTCTAAATGCTGACTAACATTGCGTACAACACCGTCGACGCGTTGCTGAAAGCCAGACACGTGTTGCTGAAAGCCAGACACCACTTGGCACCTGAAGTTGTGCGCTTGTTGACCTAGGGCGTTCAGACCGGCTGCGAGCGGCAATGCGGGAGCATTCTCTGCGTCCATTACAGCCAGCTGCCACCCTTGGTCAGCGCGGACGTTGGTCGCAAAACGGTTCACTGAGTCAAGCTGAAAGCAGATAGGTCGATAGTCAAGGAAGAAGATGGACCACAAGTCACTCCTCGAAATCGCTCCGAATCCATTGACTGGAAGAGTTGAGAACAGCAATGGCGATGCCATCATGCAGCAAAACCTTCATCGCCCATGTATGCAAGTGATGTCGGAGATATGGTCCCGTTCAGCATGCTGTAGCGATTCAGATCTAGGCCGGTAGAAAGCGCGCTCAAGCCGCTCTCGCAAGCATGCATCATCATGCCTGCGGATCAGGGTGCGGGCATAGTCATGAGATGCCCCCGCAGTCCAGGCATCATTCACATGCCCGCAGCGGCACGAAGCGATCTGGAAAAGCTAGCAGCAAAGCTCAGAGCGAGCAAGACCGTATGGAACAAGAGGAGCGGCAAGCGCTAGGCAAGTGAGTCTGTTGAACGGGTCAATTTCTCACGCAGGGCCTGATCGCGCATGCTGAGCATCAAGTGTCATGCTTGCAGGATCGTATTCGCCATGCAACAGTACCAAGTCGAGGCAGAGTGGGAGGTGTCCAGATGGGAGCGAAACTATTCTCAACTATCAGATCAACACAAGTAAATTCCCCATCTGCAAATCACCTTGCATTGCTGGGTTGGTTGGTGTAGTGCAAGCACCGAATAACAATGCTTGACGTTGCCGAAGGAGCTGTGATTGCAATAGCAGGCTTCTGCAGTCACGCTCTGCGAAACCTTGGCATCACTTGCACGAGTATTGCAAGTTTACATTTCACAGGCCCACTTCCCTGCCTTCCACAACAGCATGCCTTTCAAAGCTTGCCTGGCTGAAATCCACACTCTGCTGCTGCAGGCGTCTTTTGCCACACCAACCTGCCAAGTTCAGGGCTGCAAGAAACTGCATACACAACAACTATCTCTTCATCAAAAGTCTGCTGTCAGTATTCCAGGAAGCTGGCGAAGCACCTGAGCACCTGTCAGCTGCCAACTCAGCTGCTGCTGAACATGCTAGGCGACACAAACATGCACAACCCGGTGACATGGAGAAAGTTAGGTAAACATACAGCAGCTCTGTCAGCATTGTTTGTGCACCCTTCTGCCTGCTAGCATGCCGATAAGCATGCTGCACACCTTCATTCATGACATGGGTGTAACACCTCGCCTTCTTTCAAGCAACCCCACACCTGGATTTGTGCTGCTAACATGTTGATGCCACTAGGATTTCAGCTTGTAAAAGCGTTTCCATCCCGATCACGCACAACGTATTGAGACGCAACCTCAATGGTCTTTCAGGCATATCCATATCAAAGTATGCATCACAAGTGGTTGGCATTTGATGCTGCACAACACACATCATCATATGCAGCATGTCATCAAAGCAAGCAGCACACAGTGTCAATGACACTCAGGGGTGCATCACCACCCTGTTTTGACCTGCTTTTCAAGAGAATAGCCGGAGGCTTCAACTGTCTGCAAATGTGTTTTCAACAACTCGACTGTTTGCCAGTCTACATCTTCAAGCTTCATTGGTTTCAGCGTTACATTTAACAACTTGACTGTATGCAGACACGCCTTCAAAGACTTGTCTTGCTGCAGGTATGTTTTCAACTCAAAGGTTCCCCTGATGTGGTAGTGCCAGCGACATAGCACCAACGCCAGGGTCATGCACCTGTCAAACATTGTTACAATATGAGGTCTTCTGTGGTTTATAGCTGAGGCTCTGTCTGCCGCACCTGAGCTGTGTGACTGCTAACCGCCGACCGTGAGCGTAAGCATGGACTGTCATTGACATGTTGAGCTGAAAAGTAGGCTACCTGAAAAGTGACAGGTATGTGTCATGCAGGTATGTGTTCAAGAACTTGATGCGTGACTGGTCCCAAGAAGGTGCGCCTGAGAGGACGCAATCCTATGGCAGAATCTGCCAGGAAGCTCAGAAGCAGCTAGCTGGCAGGAACTCTGGTCAGCCAGCTAGGATACTGGTACCAGGTATGCATTACATGCAGTGATGTAGTGCAGTCAACAATACAACCCATGCTATCATCAATAGCAGTGAAATGATGTTCACAATAGCAGTGAAGGACAGCTTGCCCAAGTGTTGTTGTTCACTGTTGTGCCATACCATGACCAGGGTCTGATGTCGACATCGACATGCTGCATCTGTGTATGCTTTGTGGTAATGGCATGGCATGACACGGCACAGTACATAGTATCAGCATACTTTCAGTTCATTCTTGCAAATGACGAGCTCCTCTGCATGGGCGTTGAACGTAAAGGCTGCCTCGTGTGGCAACTGTGTGGCGTGAAATCATGCCAGGGTGATGCAAATGCCCACAAAGATTCAGTCGTAAAGTCCTGCGCTCTAATCATGCGGGTGCTGGGCTGGAACGCCTTGGCATGGAGCTGAGCAACCTAGGATGCCTTAAAATGCAAGGCAGTTCATTGTCACTGCAATGTTGTTACTGCTGCTGACAGGCGTTAATGGGCTTGTGTGTGTGCAGGTGTTGGGATGGGGCGGCTTTGCATATGGCTGACAAGCCTACCCTCTGAAACGCAAGGCAATGAGTTCTCCTGCTACATGCAACTCCAAGCGCAAAGCAGCATGCCTTTTCCTGCGTGCATCAGCAACAGAATGTTGGCACGGATGTGCAGATGCTGGGCTGGGGCGCCTCTGCATGGAGCTGTCAAGCCTACGCTTCGAAGTGCAAGGCAATGAGTTCTGCACTACGTGCTGCCCACAGCGCAAAGCAGCATGCATTTTGATCAGCAAAACAATGTTGGCATGGATGTGCAGGTGCTGGGCTGGGGCGCCTTTGCATGGAGCTGACTAACCTAGGCTTTGAAGTGCAAGGCAATGAGTTCTCCTACTACATGCTGCTCACTTCCAGTTTCATCCTGAACAACACAGAGCGCGCTGAGCAATGGACAGTGTTTCCCTGGATGCACAGCAACTGCAACCAAAAGAGCATTGCGGACCAGTTACGAGGGGTGAGACATTTGCCACTTGCTTCCTGCTGCATACCGCAAGGCTGTTGTGCCAGCTGCGGTGGTTATTGGCGTGCTGTGCTGTCAAGATCAGGCATCTTGAATAGCACAGAGCGCGCTGAGCCATGAGAAGTGTTCCTTTGAATGCAAAGCAATTGCAAACAGAAAAGTGTCGCAGACCAACTACGAGGGGTGAGGATGTACCACTAGTGTCCTGCTGCCCGGTCTAGGGACATCAATGGGCAACGCACTGCTGTGCTGTGTTGTGCTGTGCTGTGCTGTGCTGTGCAGTGCAGTGCTGTGCTGTGCTGTAACCTCAACATCAGTTATGCTGGTGAAAACATGAGCAATATGAGTTGTTGAGCAGTGAGGTAATCGCTGTTTTGGCACAATGCTGCCTGCTGCAAACTTGGATGACCATCTGCCCAACCTCTTTGACCTTGTCAAGCCGCTGGTAGCATGCATGGTAATGTGCATCTGCATGTTTGACAACTGCACCTGCACTGGCAGCCACGCTCTTGCCAATGTAAGCAGATGGTGCATGCACCAGGCTCTATGCAGTGTACCAAAGGAATCACATTGCGCGCAAAGATCAGGTGCATTGCCTTTTGCAAGCGTGCGATGCGCATGCGCAATGGGATGCGATACAGGTAATTTGGTGCAAGACAAGGGGACCGACCTGTTTCTGGCTTGCATTGGTAGGTGAGCGTGCCTGCTGTGCCTGCAGCTGACCTAATACAGAGGCCAGCCTGCTGTCCAGACAAGCTGAGTGTGTTGATGAACTTTTTCTTTGTGAAGTGTATCACAACATCGTAAAGTGTATCACAACATGAAAGAGGTTGTTTGTTTGGGTGGCAGGTGAGCGTGCCTGATGTGACCCCTGCAGACCTGATACAGAGGCCTGGCCTGCTATCCATGTGCGCTGGAGACTTTGTGGAAGTCTACAGTGCACCGGAGCAGGCCGCCAGCTTTGACTGTGTGGCGACATGCTTCTTCCTGGACACAGCGCACAATATCCTGCAGTACATGCAGATCATCTCATACATACTCAAGGTGACTTTATGCCCACGAGCTGATGATTGTGTTGCTGGCATGAGGCTTGCTGTTGTCAGGGTATGATCGTTAGCAAAAAGTCTCTTCTGTATGCAACATGATCATGATTAAGCAGCGTTTGCCTGGACTGAACATGTCGTCCCCCTGGACATGGCGTCACTTGTGCTGCTCTCACACAAGCATGATTTGATGTACTGTATAGTACTTGTACCTACTGGTCCGTCATCACAAGTCAAAGTGGTCCATTCTTCCATAATTGATGATGCATAACTCTCAGGATGGAGGATGTTGGATCAATTTAGGGCCGCTGCTATTCCACTGGGCAGACGCACACACATACCTTCCAGAAGAAGAGATATCCATCGAGCTATCCCTAGAAGAGGTAGAGGCAGCTGCCAAGCAGCTGGGTTTCAAGACCATAAAAAGGGAGATGGTTCCTGCTGCGTACATGACTAACCTAAAGTAAGCCTTCATTCATTCTATGCATTCTAAACGTGTGTTAGACAAATTCAGCAGGCCCAGCTAGGTACGTACTGGAGCAATCAGCTGTCTCCAACCAGTTTGGTCCTGTGCTATCTGAACCCATCAGAACAAGTCTGTACATGGCCTCAATGAGCTTGTGAAAAGTAGTTGTGGTGCTTGGAGAATCATGGCTCAATCTGACTTTGCTTTGCTTTGACAGTTCGATAGCTTTTGGTTGCTTGCTGCTGTGTTTGGTTGCTTGGTGATGTTTTCTGTGATGCTAAGCACGGAAGCACTCCATCGTCAGCACATGCGCTTGTGAAGGTCGACCAGTAAAGCAATGCCATAAGCTGTCTTGAAAAGCAAGGTGTAGATGCACAGCGTGGTACTGTGTGGGTCGTGCAGGACAGACAGTCTGTCTTGGTGGCCAGATCAAATCACGAGCATTGCTCACACAACATGCTGTACACTAAATCATTGCTGCAGCTGTATGTGGGCGTCTGGTTTAGGAAGCGCTTAGCTTGAGGGCTGCGTGTAAGAAGCTATGGCACAAATCAAGTGACGCCACAGTCTAGCCAAGGCCTCTCAATCACGCCTAACAGCACAATCTTTTTCTTTTCTTTTCTTTTCTTTTCTTTTCTTTTCTTTTCTTTTCTTTTCTTTTCTTTTCTTTTCTTTTCTTTTCTTTTCTTTTCTTTTCTTTTCTTTTCTTTTCTTTCTCAATCATCGTGACAGGTAATGCTGTCTGTGCAGGTCCATGCTCAAGTCGTCTTACACCTGCGTGTTCTGGACAATGAGCAAGGAAGCTTAAGATGGCAGATCTGTGACGGCAAAGCTGTGTCTAACAGCTTTGTTGCTGTCTTTCTGGTTGGGCTATTAGACTTCTGCTTGCATGCCAGAAAATTGCAGTCTACATCACAGACTCAACGAGTTGTACAATGCTAGCTAGATTTCTTCTATCGTCTTCTACGTCCCATCGGATCTGACCAGTCAGATCTAGACAGCTGTGGCTTTGATAGCCAACCACCCCTGCTGCGACATCGAGTTCTGACAGTCAGTACCTGGTAGTCTGGCCAAGCAAAGTTTGACTTTTGGATGCAGCCTGGCAGCGCATATGCATGTGTCCATGTGTAAGACTCGTGATGCTGAGAGATGCCTAAAGCGCTTTATAAAGTTTGTAAGCTCTTTCATTAAAGCTTGCCACTTTAAACGTTGTCATGCTTGTAGTTTGTGCGCATCACTGCAGTACATGTGTTCGACAGTGGGAGCAACATCTGACATGACATCAAGCAGGTCTGTGCTGCTTACATGCAGCCGGCTAACACCACCTTGATGAACACGTTCAAGCCTAGACACCAGCTGCTAGGCATGTCTGAAGACCACATGAAACTACATCGACAGACGGCACTAAGCTGAATTATTCCAGAGCACATGCCAAAGGGGACAAGCTAGAAGTAACGGTTGAGGCACCATCTGGAACGTGCACCACTTCCTAAGCATCTCCTATAAATCTAATAATCAAATTACTGTTTGTAAGTCAACCTGCAGACAGCTGTACTTTGGACCAGTCAAGTCAGACACAACAGTCCTAAACAGATTGCACAGGGAACAAAACCAGCGGACAATTGCCAAATTCCAGGCTACGTCAGAAGGATATACTGTCAGTACATTGACCAAAACTCTGCTTGGAGGCCTGATCTCGCAGGTCAAGCAACAATGCATCAAGCAAACACCAAGACGATCACATTGCCTTAGATGACATGTTTGACAAATAGGCGCTCCAGATGACCTGCACAACAATAAGCAAGCTTGAGTGTACTGCAACATTTCTCCTGACGAGGACATTTGATGTCAGGACATTCTTAACATAGGGAGAGGGGGCACAGGGCAATTGGAAATCGATCGGGGCATTCTGATTGCAGCAACATCTGTAACCAAAATCAAATCCATACAAGGACAATGCACTTGGAGACCAATGCAGGTAGCATAGAGAAAAAAGTTGTAGCAGCAGCTTCAATGCAGTCACTTGCCAAATTCATTGCACAGTGCATTGCAAAAGCATTGTACGACTCCAATGATAGCAGACAAGACACAGTTTGTGTGTCCACCAACAGGCTCAAAATAGAATTTAGGCTAATGCCCCTCATTCAAATTGCATGCGCACCTGTACACAGTTGATATACAGAATTCTCTGAGAGGAGGGAATGAACTTGAAGTTGATGATGTGCGCCAAAGGCCACATGGCATAATTAGCCAACAGCGTTTTGACCAATTTGGCTTTGATGGTGGGAATGATGAGAGATGGAGTGCCCTGCAGCAAAGCCATCAGCATTACACAGTAACGACTAACAGTGATACATGGTCACAAAGTACGGATGTGGGTGCAGATAGCAGCAGGTCAATCACTGCAATGACATGTTTGCAGATGGACTTCTGCCAGTAGCAGCAAGGCTGCGTATTTCCCTCAAATTGCTGATGCTTTATGCAATGAGAGTAACGATTTAGCAGTGCATTTGTAGTGGTTTAGCATGTGAACAGACTGCTTTGCTCAAAGGCCATAGGTCAGTGATTATACGTACCTAGCAAGGCCATTGAACCTGACTAGCACGCGTTTTAACGACAATCACTGCAACAGCGTGTTTGCAACAAAATGAGCAGCGCACCTCCAGAGACTTGATGACAGCGAAGAAGACACAGCTGAAGAATGGTGCCCAGATGAGCTGATCACACAGCATCTTCACAACAACAGCCTTGTTGCTCTTGGGTTTGTCAGGATACACCTTACTGTCCAATAAGGAATACCATAAATGACCTGCGTACTACAGAAGTAAGACATCCTGCAGGAAGTAGCAGAACACAACAGTCCTGGCTTCACCACATGACTTGCTGTTGATGAAGTAAATCAGGCAAGCACACAAAACAGCTTGGACACTGACCTATTGGCCCGTCCATCAAGATTCCAAAAATGACCATGCGCAACGTTCTGAAGTAGTTGTATGGGGCTCCCACAATGAGCTGAGCTACAGCATCGCCAGCAAGAAAGCCGAAGAACGAGGTGGCACTCTTCACTCTGATTGGGTGTTCCTCTAAAGCCTTGCTGTACGCACCCCAGAAGCCGGCAATCTTCTTCGAGCCCTTGCTTGAAAGACCAACTCGGGTTGCAGCCTCGTCTGTGGACATTTCTATGTCTTTCTTGGCTGCTCCGTTGCCGCTCTGTGATGGCAAGCCCTCTTGCGAGGCATCAGCGGGGTTTGAGGCTTCCGCTGACTCTGAAGGCCAGGTACTGCTGCTTGCAGAGTCTCGGCTGACGAGTTTGCTTGAGCGCCTTTGACCAAGATGCTTAGAACCACAGAACATCTGCATGGGACGATGTTGTAGCATCGAGTCTGGGCCGATGGGCTGCTGCGCGGTGCGAGCGTGCGCAGGCGTAAGTCGGGGTTGTGATCGAGATACATCGTACAAACTCATGGGCGAGGCGTACAAAACGTGCTGCATCCTGCAACTTTTGGCTCGGCTAGCGGGCCGATGGGACTGTAACTGCAGAGATGCTCGATGCCCCTTCGATACCCCTCGTTGCGCACAGCAGTTCGCCACGCTTGCTGAGCGGGGTGGCTGCACTAATAAACCGCTCTCACATCATAAGGTCCTTTACAACCCTACGGCATATTACGCCGTACATGCATGCTGCGAAGAACGCATGCCATGCCAGGTCACAGCACCACAGAGCCAAGCTGTACATGTGAGGGAGTCTCTATTGCGCTTCTTGATGCTTTAAGAGTAGTCTGATTTTGCAGCTGGCAGCAGCAGAACATGCTGCGTACAGCCTGTGCATATGTATCTGCATCGCATACAGCAGCGCAGAAGTGCACCATCATAAATCTGCATGTTTCAACATATGCAAGAAAATCACAGTTCTGCATGCTTAACATCGAGTATGAAGATATGCGTCCTCAATGTAATGCGTCAAACAGAGGGGGTCCAACTATAGGGACGAGCCTCCTACAAATTTGTTCTCCCCTTCGCAATTGGTCCGCAGCAATTGTTGCAATGTGGCATGCAAATGTGACATAATACGCGCCAGTTGCTTCTACAGATGCTTGTGACTTCTTTGGCTTGAATCTGTGGGGGACCGAGGGGATCGTGCCCCCACCCCCCCAGGGTTACCTCCCACTCACATAAGTTTGAATGCAGCTGACTGCTTTTGCAATGCCGTATCGACATCGCACCTGCACGCGCAACTCACGAAAGAAGCAGACGGCGGACTGCAAGCTCAGTCACGTGCAGTTCTTGGAGATTGGCGATACGGCGTGCGCTTCTAACGGTGACATCGTTCTGATTCTTGCTGCAACGCGCGACAGCAAGCCTTGTTTCGCCTGCAGTGCTACCGTAGACGTAGGCTGCAGTCGCCCTACAGACAGCTGCTGACATCTTTTGCGCCGGTTTGCAGACACCGATGGACTTGGAAAAGGCGCTGCTACCGCGAGCCCGAGCAACGCTTAAGCTTATTTCTCTCTTAGTAGGGCTCTGCGTTCAAGTTCGCGCATTGTCAAGTATTGTCGCGTTCGGAGATTCCTTGACCGATGATGGCGGTGCGCACGGTGCATCAGCGCTGGTCGACAGCACCCTTAACACAAATATGGTGAGGCCTGCAGTGCCTGCGTTTGACCCTGTGCGACAGCGGGCTGCACGTCAGCGGCAGTTCACAGCTGCCCGAAGCACAATCGATGTTTGCCATGTCCTTCCGATTAGCCACTGATGTGCTTGCAGCCGTACCCCGGCGCCCCGTACTATGAAGGTCGTATTTTCAGCAGCGGCATCCCTTACTCTGTTGTAGCGGCAGACATCCTGGGTGTAAAACTGACAGACTACGCTATCGGCGGGGCTACCTCTGGTGCAGCTCCAGGCATTCTCAGGGTCCCAGCAAGCTACAGCAATGTGTCCAGCCCAGACACTCTTGAGGTGCCTTCCACGGTGGAACAGGTAATGTTCCGCCGCAGGTGTCCAATTTGGTGTGGTCACTTGCTTGCCAGGCAGGATCGCTAACACAGCTGATCATGCAACATGCAATTGCATGTCTGTACACAACTCAGCTGCTTGCTGTTTTGTGCTTTTCATGCAGTTTCTGAGCTCTGCGGCTAATGATGCTCTTCAACCTGCACATGTGCAGGGACGTCGACAGAGGCATACTCTGCAACAAGCCGATGCATGTCAGGACATGTTGGCATGCATGACAAATGCGCTGTAAAAGAAGCTGCCACCTCCAGTATTTCTGTTTCAGATGTTGAGCCTTGCTTTGCCAATTTGTCTCAATCACACGTGCCTCTGCTGTAATTACTGCTGTTTCTGCAGGTTCAGAACTATGTTGAAGCCAGTGGCGGCAAGCTATCAAATCAGACGCTGTATCTCCTATTCATTGGTGCCAATGACTACATCAACACTCTTGCCGGCCAGGCAAATGCGACTGTTGAGGAGGTTCTGGAAGCTACAGCAGAAGCTTTGGATAGCTTGTATCAGGCTGGTGCAAGAGCGTAAGATCTCTCGCATGGCAATGCATTACTTTGCAGTTGCGTTTGACAGCCTCCTCCTCAAAATCAGCCACCGATATGGTCATGCATGTCTTAGCATGAAGAGGTATATGGCATACTCATGAGTTGCTCAGGTCGGTCTCCACGCCTTCAGCAAACACTTTCTGGAGTGTAGAACAACACAGCAGCTTCAGGCCAAGGCCTGTATGCAGTAAGCACAGCTGTACACATGTTTGTAGGCCATGTGATGTCATTGCACGCCTGCTACATGCATCACAATCTGATGTGTCTTTGTGTGTGCGGATCTGCAGCTCTGCACAACATGAAAGGGGTGATTGTGTCAGCATTCCATCATTCAGTTTGTTGCAATTGACCAATTTGCCTTGGTACAAGCATAGCGCAATCATGAGCTGTGCTTGTTGGATGTCAGCCACAATGCTGTCTTAGGTCAAACAAGTGCAGCGTACAGCAGTTTGTGCAGCTCATACTGCCATGGCACAAATCGCATGCAGCCTCTGTTCTCTGGTTTGTGCAACCACGTGTGGCCTTGCAGGTTTCACATACAGACCATACCATACCTGGGCTACACACCAGAGGTTGCGTCTGGAGGGGCTGAAGCAACAGTAAGCGCCTTGTCTCATGGACTGCATCACTGTCCTGACTTTTGTGCATTGCCATCACTGGTTACAAGGTGTCATCGCCGTTGAGAGCTGGTGTTGCTGTACGACAGCAAATAGGTAGAAGAAGAATAAGATAGAGAAGGGAGCAAACAGTCATCACATGGCAACAATGCCATGCTGCGCATGCTGTGTGGGTCAATCACCCAAGATTCAAGCTTTGCAGGTCATAGTGTTGCTCCTATCATGCTGTAGCGTTGGGTTGCTAGCTGCTGATGCATCTTGCTTGACTGCAGGCAGAGCATCAACAACACGGTCACTGTGAACAACTCTTTGAGTGCAAGGCATTGCATGAAGCACATGTGCTCTCCTGCTCTGACTCTAGATCTGTTATGTGGCTGCAGGCAATTGCAAATAAGCTCACTGATGCTCACAACGGTGCCTTGGCTGAGCTACTGCCGGAGTTTTTGGCTGATCATCAAGAGGCATCAGTCATTCTCTTCAACTTTGAGGCATTTTTGCTGAATTTGATGTCAAATGCAGCTCAGTATGGCATCACAGATGTGACTACACCATGCTATGCTGGTGCTGTTGCTGGCACAGCTTTCGGCCCTGCGAACCTATCAGCTGTGTGCCCTGATCCCAACACTCATGCATATTGGGACGGGGTTCATCCCACAGGTGTTGTACATCAGCTTTGGGGGCAGGCAATTGCTGCACAGCTGCAACCATACTTCAGCTAAGTGCCTGGAATTGCAGAAGCTAATATGACCTGGGCTCCAAGGCTTGCAGCAAGTTTGGGCTGATTCTGCTGCCACAGGCTCCTTTGATCCCGCTCAACGGCACACAGCTTTCGTTTCCTGCCTTCTTTCCCCCTTGCAGTTTGTTGGACTACCCAAGGCTGGGTAGTGATGGCCAAAGCCCTTGAACTGCTGTCATTGCGCCACACTCATTTGGTGCTGCAGCATTAAGGCCATCTACCGGCACGTTTGCTGTCAGAACTTGTACAGAACATCATGCTTATGCTGTTCAGTGTTCAAAGCGTTGACCGCGGACTCAACAACATTATCTGCTGACAGATGTGAAGTCTGCAGGTTGTGAATAAGCCAACTCTCCTGACTAGCTCTGTGATAATACTGTGTTTGATAAAATTGCAATGAAGGACGCCAAACATCTTTCATGCTGCCTCGTGAGGAGCATTGCAATGTGGACCTACACACACTGCTTCCCACTGCTTATTCTTTTATTTTTAATGTTGTTTTATGTAGTAGTAGTAACGCCATGATTCCCACATTCCCAAAAAAGTCTGTAGAAATGGAGGTTGCTCAGAGTTCAGGATCTAGGAGAGAGGTGAGTGGGAACGTGCTGAGCTGGGAAGGTTACTAAATCCTGTGAAACCAGGGTCGCACACACACACTACCCCGGTTTTTTCGCCGCTTGCAGCGCTGCTCTTGTACATAACCCCATTACCTGAGCAAGACCTGAAGCAGGTTACTGGCATAGTTCGCTGTGCTTCGGAAAAAAGTTGTCCCCGAGGCAGCTCACAAAAATTTTTGCTTTGCTGGCTTCGGACGCGGACAGCGGTAAGACACTCGGAGGTGCTGCTGGCTGTATCAAAGCCACAGCAACGCTGTGCATTTACAGTCACGAACATACAGGTCTTCAATGTTTGCTGGAACCACGACACTTGGAGCTGATGCTTCAGTTAGCAGACAAGGTAAGCTCCTTACTGCTCCACAGCGCAAATAGTCTTGGGTTGCTATACTATCTTTTGCCCTCCAACAGTCTTGTGTATGCTGACAGGATGTCTCAACTGGAGCACTGGTGTCAGAAAACGTAAGCGCCGTACAGAAAAGGCTGTGGGAAACCATGTGTGAATTCTCCAACGATCCTGCATGGCAGAAGAAGCTGGATTTCATGCTAATGTAAGTGCAGCTGCATGCAGTTACGCCTGCGTCTGCTCATTGCAACTTCAGAAGCTGAGCTCAAGAACCATTGTATGTCCTCAATGCCCTCCTGTGTTTGAAGGCCTGTTTTCAACGGTGTCATGAAAAGAACACTCAGTGGGTATCGACCCATATTGAGTTTGTGTGATGAAGACGACAAAAATCCACACAGATCCAATTTGAACTTCAGCCATGTAGCACTTGCCCATCAGCAGTACAGCAATGCCTCAAACATTCTTGCTGAAAATCAGCAGGAGAGGACTCGCAGACTGAAAGCCTGCACCAAGATTGTGGGAGCTGTAGTGTCAGAAGTCATTGGTAAATATTGGGTAGGTCCGGCATTGGCATGCAAGAATGTCTGCAAATTTGCAACGCTTATTGTGCTGCTCTGAAACATAGACGCTTTGTTGCAGGATGAAATGCCATTCATTCCAGCAGGTTTGGGCAAATGGTGTCAGGATGCTGCTGACTGCACGCCTTCTGGAGTGCTGACTTTCTGCAGTCAGTGGGCTCAGACACTTGACCATGTCAGTCATAGCAATGCAAACAGCCATCCCTTTGAGTGAGCATCTTGACCTGTGTACTGACATCTACCATAATCATACAAGATTGCCCCAAGCTGCGTGTTTGATCAAGCTGCTCCCAGCATTGTGACATGCATGCATCTTTTGTCGTTTGTAGTAGTCCACATGTAGTCAAAGGAGCATCAGGCAACATGTATCCGCTGCTCGTTCCAGATCTAAGCTCAACTTGCCAGCAGCAGTAGAGGCAGCATGTGATCTTTTGGAGGAGGTGGTCAAGCTAAGACCAAGTCTTGTTCAGGTCTGACTCAAATATATTTGTTTGCCAATATTTGAATGCATGATGCTGTGTGTTCTAGTTCATGCAAGTCTTGTCCTTGGCAGACTCCATCTGCAGATGTCTATGCACAACTCCTATAACATTCATTGGGCTTTGTATCCAGGGGGCAGAGAATGTGTGCAAGTTGGGGCTCATAATCAATAGAATGGCGGCCAAGAAACAGAAAAACAAGATCAACGAGGCCTTGAAGGAAGGGCCAGAGCCTGTTCTGTCAGCGCTTGATATGGCTGACAGCAGTGACGACGAACAATGACTGTCCTCTGGTACAACTCACTAGCTTAGACCGACCGTGATCTGCTGAGTTGCTACTGTCCCAGCCTGATGTGGTGTTGGGTACTGTAAGGCATGGTGACCCTCATGCATGTTGCTGTATCAGATTTGATGTCCAGGGCTGCTGCCATTGATTGTTCTATTGATTTGGGCATGTTGGCACTATGCAGACGGTATCCCTGTAATGATGATGTTGTAGTGTCTGAGGTCTAATGGCAGTGTGTCACCCCCCCTTTTGTACCCTAGGTTGTGGATTAAGGTTGAATGTCACAATTGGATGCTCAGACAAGGAATAGTCATGATTTATAGCCTGCAAAGAATATAGACAGTACGCACTGGGTCATGTTACGGTAGCCCTGTAACATGACCCAGTGGTCAGATTGCATGGCACACAGCGTGACATTGTCAGTGAGAGAGATGCTTTGTTCACAAGTCAGTTTTGGCAAGAGATCAATGCATGCCTGGGTACCAAGCTGTCTAGATCTACTGCATATCATCCCCAGAGTGATGGTCAGACTGAGAGGACAAACAGATCACTTGAACAGACGCTAAGGCGTTTTGTGAATCCTAGGCAGGATGACTGGGATGAGCATTTGGATGCTGCTGCATTTGCCATCAGCAATGCTTGGCAAGAATCAGTGCAGAACACGGCATTCTTCTTGAACCATGGTCAACACCCACTTACACCTGCAAGTGTGGATGTAGGCACCAAGGCGCCTGCTGCAAAAGCTTTCACAGGAAAGTTGGCAGAAGCTGTAGAGCTGGCCAAAGAAGCTTGGCGTAGCGCCCAGGACAGGCAAGCCATGTACGCCAACAGCCAGCGCCGTGATGTTGTACCCTTCATGGTGGGCTCACAAATGCTGTTGAGTACCAAGAATGTCAGGCTAAAAAATCCTCGAGCAAGAAAGCTGCTGCCTAAATGGATTGGTCCATTCAAGCTGATCAAACAAGTCGGCAAAGTAGCATATCAGTTAGACTTGCCTAGCAATCTGAAACTACATGATGTATTTCCATGTCTCTCTCCTGAAAAATTCCATTCTGATGGTACTGTCCAGCGTCCTCCTTCAATTCTTATTTAAGGAGAGGAAGAATATGAGGTTGACAATCATTCTTGATCACAGAGACAAGTCTGTGAATCCTTGGCGCACATCTCATGAATACCTGGTGAAGTGGTTTGGCTATAACCCAGAACATAACACTTGGGAACCTGAAAGTAATTCGGTGAAATGCCCAGAGGCACTTGCCACTTACTGGAAGGCACTTGCACAAGTCAAGACCTTGCAAGAGACAGTCACATACAGACGCAAGCACGCAAGGTCTGGCCAGACAAACTAGAAAGTGTGTGTATGTGATCATGTTGTGCTAAAATGGGCACTTTTACAGTTCCTACTAGCAGGACTCACGCATGATACAAGCATGAATGTTACAAATGTAACATGCCTTTGTTGAAGCATTCTGCCAAGCCTACTTGAGTCTGTCAATGAGGACATTGCAGCAAAGTGGGGAGGAATGTAACGAACTGCTCTGTATTACTTCAGAATTTTCTGCAGTGAGTTGAGCTCGACGAGCTCCTTGATATTCATGTGGTCTGAGTCTAAATCTCAGGCCTATCTATGTCCATTTGCAAGCAAGCACTCTCGTGTGATCTACGCACGGCCATCAATGGAACACTCTCAATTACAGTACGCTTTGTTATACGTCCCTCAAGATGTTAGGGTCGAGAGGGGACAAGCCTCGAAGTGAACGAATGCAAAAGTATTTGCGGTGCAGTTTGGGCATAGACAGTGTAGTGAGGTAGGTCCCTGTGTTAGTCTACTGCCATGTCGAGCGCGTATCACTAGGCAACAACAACAAGCCTGTCAGAAAGCATGCATCCATGCCAATCAATTGTGCTGATTTGTGATTATTTCAGATGCACGTATGAGGTTACATACAACTGCAGTTTGCGTTGATCTGAGCAATGCCAGGCCAGCACTCAGCCATCGTTTCAAGGAGATGGCTGGCCCTGGGTAACCCTGCATGAAATTGACAGAAGAATCGAGAAATTAGCTGTAAGTTGGCAGACAGGTCACAGGTTGGCAAGAGGGTTGCAATTTGGCATGAAAGCCCTGCATTTGACAAACAGGTGAGAAGCTGCTGATCAAAGGCTCTCTGCACGGTCTTTCCACAGTCACATGTCAAATTGCGATTGCATGTGGCTGTACACGTAACAGCCTTTGTCATTACAGGCATACAGCAAGAGCTCCTTGCTGCACATGACCACCTAGAAGCGTTTGCGTATGGCACTCACGTCAGCACACAGCGTTACGTAAAGCTGTCCAGCACAGCTTTGTGCAGGGCTGCACCTGTTGAAGCTGCACTTTGGCACATGCTAAATGGCCAGCAAACACATGGGACTGTTTGCATATGGCGCTCAGTACAACACACAAGACGTAAGGGGCTGTACCTGCCAAAGGTGGTGGCCCTGAGACAATGTCAAGTGTTTAAGTGCATGCTGGGGGTTTGATGCGGACGCCTACCTGTCGGAGGTGCTCTTTGGCGCATGCCAGGTGGCAAGTGTGGCGGCAGGTGAGCATGATGGCGGGTGCTGACTCCAAGCTCTCCCAACATATGGGGCAGGAGTCCTTGCCATCAAGGGCAATGTATCTGCTGCCATCTGACGCATCATGCCCTGGACAGCCCTGTATTCACGCTGCACCTGTCAGCAATGTCAAGGTATATGTTGTATCGCAGCGCATCATGCCTTTGATAGCTCTGCATGCATGCTGCAGCTACCAGAGGTGTTGAGGAGACTCACGAATTACTACCGCGAAGCATGACATGCATGGTGGTACTTGGTGCATATGGGACGGTAGTCCTTGCCCTCAAGAGTGACGTGCCTGCTGCCATTTGACGCATCATGCCTTTGACACCCCTGCATGCATGCGGCAGCTGGGGCCATGGGATAGTAGCCTGCTGAGGTATAGGACAAGCAGTACTGGGTATGTGGGTTGTCCATGCGTGCTGCAGCTGGGATGATGAGGTAGTATCCTTTGGGACATAGGTTAAGGGGAGTTGGGTAAGGCGCATGGGGTACTGAGTGTCAACGTGCCCCTTACTTGTTGACAATCATGCCGCCACCTGGTCCCTGATGTGTTTGACATCCACATGCATGCTGCAGCTGTCAGGGGTGTTCAATTATACTTGACTTGCCGTCAAGCATGAAATGCATGCTGCCACCTGGTGCATGATGCCTTTGGGGCTATTGTTTACACTGCTCACCCTCTGCTTGTTGCATGTTCCTAGGCCTACGTTTTCTGTAACCGTGCAGAGATAGACTTTGCTGCAAGTTGTCTCAACCCTGCGCGTACGGCCTGCAACCGCATGCATGTTGCAGATAAAAGGAGGCTTGAGCAGCAGGCTGGAGGCAATAGCAGGCGGGTCAGGGTTGACAAGGAGGAGGAAAAAGGGGGGGGGGGGGGGGGGGGGGGGGGGGGGGGGGGGGGGGGGTNNGGGGGGGGGTTGAGGTGGGATGGGGGGTGGCGCGGAGTTAATTCAGACCTGCTACGTCGCTTGCATCTGTGCTTGCCGTACAAGCTGTAT
Source organism: Trebouxia sp. TZW2008 (assembly GCA_002118135.1). Lineage (NCBI taxonomy): Eukaryota > Viridiplantae > Chlorophyta > Trebouxiophyceae > Trebouxiales > Trebouxiaceae > Trebouxia > Trebouxia sp. TZW2008. The sequence continues at coordinate 26,312 of BDIU01000069.1, read as the reverse complement.
CTTGCAGCCATGAGCTCACCCTGGAGTGCAGCAAGTACACACACCAGAGCCCACAACACACCTAGTCAGGCACATACAGCATATTGTAACCGTGGAATCAGCACATGCACTGAACACACAGGATCTGCTGTGGTGTAACGGGTGACCAAATTGAACATCTTGTTGCAATACCTCCAAACATAAGCAGCATGCATACAAGCACCAGACACTCTTCAATCCTCAGAGGCTTACTTGTAAGCAAGGAAGGCACTGCTGCTCATTGCGCACTCCGCCACACCAGTGCCCACATGACAGCTGCTTCATACATGCTGCTGACAGCTTTGCCCTGCAGCTCTCGCTGTGGCACACCTGCACAGCAGCACATGTAAACTGCAAACCCTATATCAGTACTGTAGGCTTGAGCGAATGAGAAACTCAATATCGTAGAGACAGACTCAGCGTCTGTTCCCTTGTGGCTTTTGGTTCAAGTTCGATTATATAAACCCATTTGGTCGGCTGATCACAAACTTCCCAGAGCTCAAAATTGCAGTGTCTACACTCTTCTGGAAGCCTGCTGGGTTGGTGTCACAAACATGGTCTTGCCAGGCACATGCTTGGTATCGCAGGATGATCAAGCATACTGATTGGGGCTAGCGGTTCAAGCAACAGACAGGCAAACAGCACAGCAACTTTGCTATTGCACCCTGGGAATGCCTGTGATCAAGAAGCAGTAAAGGCTTGAGCATGTTGGTCTGAGATCAGGTGTTGGGCAAGTGATACTGCCAAAATATAGTCAGCATTAAGATGTGAGTAGGGCTAGGTTGTACTTGACCAGGCATGACGCTGTGTGTGCACGCCGAGCAGCCCTCAATCTGAGCCGTCAAGCCATACTAATGACACTTGACATGCATGTCAGACATACTGGCCTATATTGAGCAAATGGACGATGGCATGCAACATGGCAGGGCAAGGCATAGCAGAGCATTATTCAAAAGTTGTGTGTTGTGTCCTGCTTTGTGGTGCCAGATGCTCGGCAGTTCAGCATGTTGCCCTAGCCTGATCATCAATCTGCTGCTGTATATTTGTGACTTGAACTATGACAGCACACTTGAAGGTGCTGTCAGTGTGACAACATGGTTCTGAGTGTATGCCATGCTTTCATGGCACATAGGCATACCTGCTATAAGAGGCATCCTTGTCAGCTATTTGTTTTGTTGAAACACTCAACAAATCATGCTTATCATGCAAATGAGCTAGAGCTTGCCTGCTGTAACCTGTTGTACAGCTGAACAATGTCAGACTTGTCAACTGACCCTCGGCAGTCCAGCCCAGCTTCCATGACAGCTGCTCTCAGCTGGCGTGACGGCGCACTGCAAGCATATGGCATCATCATCAGTAGGTACGAGATGTCAAGAGGACATACCACCTGCTTACATCAAGGGGTCATGTGCTGCAGAGAAAGTGTGGCAAGGCAAGGCTGCTTGACAGGGCTACTTCAGAGGCATGATGACAGGGTCAAGGTCAGCAGTAGCAAGGCAGAACAGCAAGAAGCTAGCTGCTTGCTGACAAGTGCGTATCGAGACAAACCTTGCTACAGCACGTGTCACCTGCCAGACAAAGTACATTCAGCCTTGCAACAACCCAGCAACTCACCTGAATACTTGCCACCTGACACTGTCTGTCAGCATGTCAGACACTGAACCAATAAAGACTTGTGTCAGCGTGCAGGGATAGTGACTTGTTTCAAAAACAGGATATGCCTAAGAAGCTGCTGGCTGACTTACTTCACAACTCTTGGGGCATGTCCTAAAAGTCAAAACAAGTACCTGCTGGGATCCAGCTGGTTTGCATCAAGAAGAGCGACCTGGCAGTACGAGCATTTGGACCTGGCTTCACAACACGTGGATGTGTCTGGACAGTCAAGTTGAGTACCTACTGGGACCTAGCTGTTATCAAGAGGGAGGGGCCTGGCAGTAGAAGCATTTGGGTGTGAAAGCATGACTCTTGAGAGTGTTCTAATAGTCAAAATGATTTCCTGCTGGGATCCAGCTGGTTTGCATGCAGAAGGGGGCCCTGGCAGTACAAGCATTTGGGGGCAGCATGCTGCTGGCAGGTCAGGTCTGCATGGTAGGGGGTCGCAAAGCACTGCCCACAGAAGTCCTGCTTGCAGGCAGCACATCTGAACCTGCAGCACAGCTAGGCCAGTCGTTCATTCAATCATTGAGTAAATATGTTAGGCAAGCATGTCATTCAACAACTAGTCATGTGCAGACACGATCAACTGCCCGCAGAAATCCTGCTTGCAGGCAGCACACCTGGGCATTCCTGCATTCATGCATTCGTTTACAAACTTTGTTAGGCAGGGTTGCAGGCAGCATAGCTGAACCTGCAGCATGTCTAGCTCATGCACTCACTCAGCCATTTGCAAAGAGTGTTGAGCAGGGTTGCAGGCACCACACCTGAACCTGCAACACGGCTAGGTCATGCATTCATTTATTCATTCGTTTACAAAGCATGTTAGGCAGGCTTGCAGGCAGCACACCTGAAACTGCAGCATGGCGAGGTCTTTGTACAAGGGCTGCTGCATCTGTGCAGTGTAGGTTGCCAGTGCCTGAAACTTGGACGTCCTGTGATGCTTTTGGAGTGGGTGGTAGTGTATAGAGAACAAGGTAAGAATTGCATTGTGCACACAGTGAACAAGAGCATTTGTGATCTAGATTGGCACGCATTCAGAAAGCTGACCTGTGAACGGCCTCATGCGATGCTGCTGAATGACTTGAAGCCTGACTGTCTGCTTGAAACTTCCCTGCATGACACCGACATCGCTGAGTGCCTGCTTCTACCCCACCAAGCCTGCTGTGCCAAGACAACGCCACAAGTACATGAGCTATAACACCAGCTGCCGTCATGAATGAGGCACAATCCAATGCAGAGCCAGCTACATTGCCTTCTACAGTGCAGGGCAAACAATTGTAGTTGTGTGCTCGTCGATAACCACATCCCTCAAGCGCTGTCAGGAAGGTTGTGGCTGATGGTGCAGCAGATGCAGGTCAGGATACTGCTGACAGACTTTTCAGCAGTCACAAAACTTATGTGGCATGCACATCAGATAGCAAAGTGTGTCTGACTACCAGCCTATGTAGTCAATGCAGCTGTTGCCAGTCGACAGCAGATGCTCATGGGAAGCATGCTCACCAACTGTTTGGATGGACGATGGCAGGCGCTCAATTAGAGCAATGCAGTGGGGGCAGCTGATCAGGCCCATGCTCTGGATGCAACTTTCGCTTGCTGCTTTGCAGTAGGCCTCGTAAGCAGCTCTGTCAAGCTCCTGTAGCAGGTGCAAGGCAATGTGGCAAATATCACAGGGCTGAAAGTTGCTGAATTACAGCCCGTTTACATTTCAGCGCTGCTGCCTTGACATCCCGCTACGGCAGCACACGCATTTGCAAATATAGACACATGCTAATGGGTGCTACAACATGACACTGTTGCAATCACACTGCATGTGTGACAGTGCTAGTTGACAAGACTAGTCAGGAACACTGGATAGTCTAAAAGTGAGAACGAGAGGACACCTGAAGCATTGTTGCGGGCAGAGTAGATTGACAGCTCTCGGCAGGACACTTGCAGCCGTCGCCAGCGCTGGCAAGAGTCACGCTAAGCTCCGACTGGTCGCTTCGGGCTGAGAAGCTGGTGCCTATGCACAGAACGGCAGGTGGAGACCAACGCAGTTTGTTTATACAGCAATACCCGAAACGCTGAGTAGTAGGATAAGGTTTCACCTGCAAGTTACAGCTCTGCGGCCTGCAGTTGCCAGAAGCTGCTAGCACAGCGTTGCATGCAACTTCGATACACCAGGCACGAGCAGCTGCTGTCGAGACCCAACCATTCCAGCGATTGCTGCGCATGACAGCAGGAACATGCGAAAGTGTCATCGGCATTCATGGCAGTCGATTGCCCGTGACGGTGACGACAAAAGTGGTCACAAGTCAAGGTTGGTATCCCGCACAAACCGGCCGAATGATGGTGCGTTGACTTTGACTCAACATACACACAAACGACCGCATCAAACTGCTCCCTTGCGCTGGGCACATTGCGGTCAGCCTTGGCAGAAATGTCTTGGAGTGGTCGCGAGCTTCTTGCAGAAGGTCGAGAAGAAGTTGAGTCATTGTGAAATTGAAGGCTTGACGCAGCGCGTTTTGTCAAACCGTTCGTCTTCTTGGCTGCGCTGCCAACATGCAATCTGAACACCTTCGTTCATCCAACACTCCATGACAGCAAGCCTATTCATATGATTGTTACGACCCCAGACACATTTGACACATGCTATCTGAAGCAGGTGAGCTACAATAGATTCTGTGGCTGTTTGCTTTGTGCCGTGTCTGATGTCCTTTGATGAGCCATGGTGTGAACATGCCAAAGTTTGCAGTATGTCATTGTTCAGTCAACAGTGAAATGCTGACTGAAATTCAGTGCCATTCACACCGGTGTGGTACCATCCCTGACCTGAAGAGCAATCAAATGCTTTGTTTCATACCACTGCAGTCACTTATTAGCCATTGTACCCACAGTCCCCAAGTAGTAAAGCTTGTGTGTGCTGCCATGCAGAAGCAAAGTAAGGGCTCTTTGTTCCAGAGAGGGGTCACGAAGCTTGATCTGAGTTCAGCGTTTAGGCAGTTACAGCATAAGCTGGGTAATTCTGCAAGTGGGTTGGAAAATGTTGAGGCAATGGCCATTGATTCAGCTGTTGAGGACTGATGGCAATTGTCTCAGCAGACTCTGCACATCAGCATCAAGAGCAAGAAGTGTCTCTGGCCTTCTGTTTGTTCCTAGGAAAAAGTGAAGCGGTTGAAGTCCCTACTCTTAGAACTTCCATGCATCTTTCACTACTACATGGACATGGTATATCTAGGCGTTTGCTTGCAGTCATAAAGACACATGAAGCATCGTTATGACATGCAAGCAGGTCAAAAGTATGTGATGAAAGCACTTGTATCCATGGCTGCTTGCTTAACTGCAGGCTTGGTAGCTCCGTAGGTGCCATTTAGTTATATGCACGTAATATATTGCTGATGAGCTCAACCTCATTGCCTGCTGAAGTCACAGAATGTGGTTGTCCTGTGACATCACACCAGTGTGGTTGTCCTGTGACATCACACCAGTGTGGTTGTCCTGTGACATCACACCAGTGTGGTTGTCCTGTGACATCACACCAGTGCTCTGCACAGATTTGAGTCTTGAGCAGTGCTGTGCTTGATCACGTCTTGCAGCCATAAATGCACGCTGGCCGCTTCTGACTGCAGCGACTTTGATGTACTTGTTGCCAGGAAGTGCACTACACTAGCATCGCTGCTTGCTTGGCAACCACCAGTGATCTAGCACGACTGCTACTTTACGCTGCTCAAGACTATCTTGGCCCAGAGTGGTGTAGCTAGCGCTTGTGACAAGCGGATCCATATGCACATGCGGCTGATGTGTTGTCCCTTGTTTGAGGGCGTTGTTTGCATGCCAGTCGAGTGGAACAAAGTACATATGACGCAGTGCATGTTTCCATGAAGCTGTGTGTGATACATCAGTCCACACAGACCATTAGGCTACAGTAAGCGCTGCAGTCATGCAAGCACACAAAGTCTGCATGCAAACATGCAATGTGAGACCTGTACAGTTGTACAACTATTACATTCATCAAAGTTGTTACAAGCAAGTCTTGATGGCAATTGAACATCTATCAAGTGATCGCCAACTGGAATGCGACTCCAGTATTAATCTTCCGTGGCTGATGGGCCTAAGGTGTCAGGTAGCTAGAGCCATGCAAATCAAACCTTGTACCACAAGACAGCCAACATGAGTTGTGTGCTATTCTCCACAGGCTGTGTATTGCTAATACTTTGCTGTCAGAGCTGAGGCTGCTTGGTTTGCATTGGCCATAGTGCAATTTGCAAAAGAAGCATTTGTGTACAGGCATCTGTTTGTTTGCCTCCATCAAGTTAAATCAAGTGTTGCCCTCTGAATCGCCTTCGCCCCCTGAATCATCTTCGCCCCCTGAATCGTCTTCGCCCCCTGAATCATCTTCGCCTCCTGAATCATCTTCACCCCCTGAATCATCTTCGCCCCCTGAATTGTCTTCGGCCCCTGAATCATCTTCGCCCCCTGAGTCCTGCGAGTCGTCTGAGTCCGGTGTCCAAACACAAGGAGCTGCTGGAACTGCACACAAGCAACCTTGTTTCCTCCCAATCAGATGAGCCTAGCTTTGTATGAGCACAAATATTCATTACACACTGCAAATTGAGGACCATCGGCAAGAGGGTCATATTGCTTGAAGGCCAACAGGCGTGACAAGTGTGATGCTTACAAGCACTTTGATGTGTCCTCTTCCTCTCTGCCATAAGTTGAGATGGGCCTAATGCAAGTGTCTATGCTCGCGGGCGTCAGCTTCCAGTCAGCTGTGCGCAATTTGCACATACACTGTGTATCCTTAGCTTGCTGCCAGGATTTCTCAGCATTCTGGTCCATGTACTGTTCATACTCAAAGAGCTGTTTGTGCAAACTTCCAGTACTTCAACTTCTACCTCCAGATCTAATGCAGCCACTAAGCACGGCAAGTCTCGAGTACAGAAAGTGCTCAAAACAATGGCACAATGCATGGCATGGCACGACTCACACTATTCAGGTAAATAATAGGCCACACCTGCCACAATGGCTGCCATTGGGTCTGCTACTGTGGGTTTGAAAGCAGGGGCCAGTTTTGTGGGGTCCATCACAGGGTATGCCGCTTCACTAGCAATGCCTAGCGAGCCATTAAAGACTGGTCCTTGTTGGTAGCCTGACGTTTGCCAGATGTCTGGACCACCTTGCATGGGCACCTTGACATAGCCCTGTATCACAATGTCAAAGGCTCTCTCGGTACATGCCAGAAATTGTAAAGCGCGGAGAAATCCGACTTCACTTGTGGCCATCTGCGAGGCTCCTGCAGTCTGGGCTTGACTGAAGTTGTTGCCTGTGTTGTGCACTGCCACAACATGCTTTGCCACTACTTGGTTGCTAAGAAGACTTCTCTGCATATGCAGCTTGTTTGCAAGCACACCAAAGGCACAAGGAGGTGGTTCCCAAAGTGCGGTTACTGCAATACTTTTGATATAGATAATGGCTTGCACCTGTTCAATGCCTGTTGCATTCGCAGGCCAAGCAGAACCCCAGGAGTTCCTCACAATCCAGTAACCTGGAGTAGTGATGATGCCCTGCCCTGTTTCTGCATTGTGAAGGAACTCTGTCTCTGTGTACCTATGTGCACAGCAAATTTAGCGCAAGCATGGGCTTATGTTTATCCTACTCCCTTGCTCAGCTTTACTTTCTCACTTAAATTATGCGACAATGCTGCATGTGGAATTTAGGTCACCTTTGCATTCACCAATTTGACACACATTCAGCCATTACATGAGGTGATGTGCCAAGGCAGCAACTCAGCTTGTCCATTCACTTGGCGTTGAGGTGGCATAATGTTGATGATAGCCATGAATATGCATTCTGCATGGAAGCAAGGTGCATGTGTAATTGTCAGATAAAGCTACGGAGGAAGAACTCCTGCTTTGTGCTGGCATAAGAAGTTTGCTCACCCAACTATGGTAACTACATGATCGGTTGCATTGTAGATATGGTCTGGCCTAATCGCATTGTCCTTGCAAGCACATGCAAATAAAGTCAGTCTTGATTGCAACTAGCAGCACCAGTAGCAGAACATGCAAATAAAGCCAGTCTTGATTGCAACTAGGAGCACAAGTAGCAGAAAAGGCAACATTGACAGCATGCACATCACCAGCTTGCATGGCATATGCATGAATGCCCTGGTCACATGTATTCACATGGGCTTGCAACTTTTAATTTGAAGGCATGGTGATCAGCCAAGAGCGCGCAAGCATATGCATGAACATCACATGTGCACTTAAGCACACATCCTAGGAAGTGGTCAACTTTGACTTCAGTTCCTTGCACATACATCATCATCACTTTGTCTTCTTGCAATGTAGGTGAGTCCTTCCAAAACGATACACAACTGCAAGTACGCAAGCAAAATGATCTAGCTATTCATCAGCTCAACACCTGAGCCAGTTAGCAGCACTTGCAGTTTCATATGAATTTGGTAGTGACCTCACTTGTGTATCCGCTCCCCATGCACAACAGTCACCCAGGCAAGCGTGAAACAATCAAATGCATGTGCGTGCACACCATTCAGCAAGCAATCCAGAAGCAAGTTGCATCTGCAACAATGCTCCGATCCATGCGTGCACTATGATCTGATTTAATGACATTAACATGCGCAGCAACGGCATCACCTAACTGCTACTGTTGAGACATCCAAACTACAAAGATGCAAGAGGCAAGCGAACCCACCAAACCGCTTGCAGCAAAGTTGTCTAGGGGGTCTGATGCGATTGAAACTACGATGGGTTGATTAGACACAGCTTGCATCATGGCATACTCGTTGCCGCGGTCTACTTGAACCCAGCCATCAATTGTGGCACCGCCGCTGGTCTCTGGGCAGTCACTGGTGACATTTGACTCCTCGTCATATGACCAGGTCCCATATGTGCCTACAATCATGACATCAATAGGTCAGCACCAAGGTTTACTATACACTGTCATACACTTTGTTTATGTGGATGCCCCTATACCAACAGAGTGTGTGCACATGCTATGAGTGTTACATTGTCGTGCACCATAATGGTCAGCCAAATCTGCATATCTCTGCAACTGATGTGCGAGTCAGCAGTGACACATTCATGGTCGGTTGACAACGATAAAACATAGTATCAGCTTGCTACCGAGAAGGGTAGGGCATTTAGACATGCTTAGTGGTGCTTGCCGCAAGACTTGAACAATAGTGTTGACGATGCATGTGCTCATGCAGAGCCAACCTTAGGTATGCATGTCTTATGTGATGTCAATGCAAATTAGCAAAAGAACCTAAATTTCACCTGCGTAAGGGAGCACTTGCTCAGAGACAAGCGTGAGATTTGATGCAAAGAGATTCTGGTACAAGGAAGATGCGGATCCACCCAGGCTGCATACTTCGTTCGGGTCTGGCATACTTTGATCTATCAGGCCAAACATAGTGCTGTCAATTTTGTTTCCAAGCTCTTCGCAGTCCAAAACCTGCTGAACACTAAGGCTCACGAGGCTTTGGTTCTTGAACAACACCATTGCAGCCTCCATTGCTGCTTCTGCACCAATAATCCAACAAGAACCACATGTGTTCTGATGCTCAACTCCATCAATGAGTACCTGCGTAGCAGTTCAAATGCTTGCTACCAAAATGTTGGAACACCTTATGTACCGCGCATTTTCTCTGCCCATGTCAGCTGCACCTCCATGAGATGATTATATATGGCACAATCTCAACCTATTTGTGCACACAATTGCTTGAGTAGGCATTAAGCATGCATTGCTGCATATCAATAGCAAAGATGAGTGCTAGACCACCTTCAAATGAAGATTGAACCGCTTGGCATCTGGGATGTCAACCTTGTTCTCTTTGATTTGAGCACATCAAAATGTGTACAATGTGTACAAGCAAGCATTGGCAGTTGAATCTGATGTGCTGATCATGATGAGGCATGCACGTTGTAGAGCAAGAAGTACCCCAGATTTGCCACTTTCAGCCTGTCATCAAACTTTGCTGGGCATGACTCGTGTCTGTGACATGCTCACAAACATCCAAACCTTTGCAGATATAAGCGTTGACAGCACGTCTAAGCGGCCAGATGCTCCAATATGACAAGTTGTCATGAGCAGATGCTCAGCTGCTTGGGGATTGTCATGTGTTATTTGCATCATCAGGTTGTTATGATGCTGCCACAATGCTGGCGACAATGCGGTGTACCAGTCATCAAGTCATTTTGCCAGCACTTGATCATCAATGTGACCACACATCATTTGGTCAGGTCACATGTAAGAAAATGGTAACTTATACAGAATGTACATACCGCAGACGGCTTTGCTGTACAGCCATGTGCTTCCCCTTGGTCGCGCACAGGGTTGAGCACCCGTGGGGTTTGCTGGCGCCAGTCTACACTGGTTTTTGGCTCAGTGCATGCATACACATGCCCATACAAGCCAATTGTCTCGTTTGCTAGCATGTATATAGGGTCACTTGAGGGACCTGATGCAACATTGACAAGAAAGTCAGCTGACAAGCATGTCTAATATGAGCACTGGTTTGGGCGAAGCTGCATGGAGCATGTAGATCTAGAGGCCATGGCATGTCAACCTGTGTTTTGGACAACAAGGGGGGTTCTAAATGGTCAGCTGGGCCCTGGTATGCATGAACGTTCAGTGCAAGCTGTCTCAGCAATGCAGATGCTTTGCTACACACGCAATGCATACTGTGTTTTGCAGGCATGCAAAGGTGAAAGCATATAACAAGCTCCTTATTTCCTAGGCCAAAGTGACAGTCAAGCTTACGGTGGGGAGCAAGAAGGCTCACAAGGATGGGCGTTGCTAGTTCCAGTCACCAGATCATCATCAGCAGCGGCACGAAATGCAACCTCATCAGGTGGGTCCGGCACGCCTCCTGGGCTTGCATAGTTAGCACGGTAGTAGGCTGCAGTCCTGGGATCAGCTCCTTTGTCCTGAAGACAGAGGAGGTGTTACGTGTTGTATATGGTGAGCTTGCATCTGGTCTGGGAAGGAGGTTGGCCGTGCTATACCTGTATAGTCACGTTTCTGACAACATGCATGGACTACATGCAAAGGGGCTAATGAACACAAAGTCTTCTGCCTAGCCATATGCATTTAGCAATGCAAACTTTGAGTTTAGGCATCAGCCATGCAGACCTCCACCTACATTGATTGGGTCTTCATGACCACTTGGTACATACAACAAGGTGCCTGCATCACAGCCAAGCCAGAGTTCAGGATCTACGTCACACACATGTCAAAGAGAGTTGTGTACAACTCGTGAGATGTCATTTGCAGCTGTCGATGACCACAAATGTACATGGAAAACTGTCTATGTGCACAATCAGAATATCGGCATCACGCCTTGCACAGTATCAATTCTTGCTCAAGGCAATGCGGACCACTTACTGCCGGTGAAGTTGTCGTTCTCATTGTTCACTGTGGCAACCAACGTCTCTAAATCCCTCTGAAAACCGGCTTCCCTCGAGCTCAGATCTTGAAGAACGCGTCGACGAGCAGCGCCAGAGACCTACAGCATGACATACTGATACAGACCTGCGAAACGGCGCACGGGTGTTGCGGATCAGTGAGGCTAAGCGCTCATCAATGCAGCTAAGGCTTATCACAACCAATTTCCCGCTTGCAACTGATGACCTAGTGGAAAGTGGAAGGGCAAGAACATTTTCCGATTGAGGGCCACACAGACACTGCGCAAACGCATTACACGCCACAGAACCGGCTGCTGACCCGCGCAATAGGCAGTGGATCACGCCGAAGCGTCGCAACTTACTTGATCGGCTGGCTCGTGCGGCCGAGCAGCAGTTGATCCCAGCAGTAGTGTCAGCACAATGGCTGCACGTACTCCGCGTCGCGACACCTCATTGCACTTTCGAGCAACTTTATTGTGCGACATGGCGCTGCGTGCCAATCGACGGAACTGCAAGGAGACAGCTATCAGATTGCTAGATAGATCGCTACTGCATCCCGAGGCTTTTATACTTTGCCTGTAGTACTTTATGTTTTACTGTTCATACGTTGAGACAGTACTTAGAGAGAATTCACGCTTGGGGCTTTTTAGGTTTTGACTAAGGCGTTTTCGCATGGATTAAAACCTTGAAAGGACCTTAAAAAAAGTTGCTACAAAGGGAGCATGTTACTTTTCAGAAATGCTGCACTGCGTGCAGCGTATGCTTGCACTGTATAGTGCTGAACACAGCGCCAGGCAGATGGCCGTTCTGCAGCAGATGCTGCATCAAGCAGAGCTGATGCTGTAGCTGAGCTGCCATGTCCCAGCTGGACGGGATGCTTCCTGAGTGAACGAGCCAAGTCAATCCCCGCAAATGATGTAAATGCCCCATGATCTGGTCTAATGCAGGTACAGCAACAGCTCTGCAAGATCTCTCTGATAGATTTGTATGTGTCATTATATCTAAGCATTCGCACACAGCCTCTGCCTTCACAAGCAGCCTCTGGCACAAGTTGCTTCAAGTTAACATGTAGCTTCAAATTTATTGAAGATTTCTCAGTCCATGGTTGTCATGTAAATTGGCATTGTCAGCCCCCATGCTAGGTACATGTCATTGCAGCATAGCAGGCTGACGCTAATGTCAATGTTGGACCAACTACTCAAGCTCAGTCGCAACTGCTCACAGTTGTGTGCTGACAGTGCCCATGGAGTGTCCCTTGACAAGTTGACTCTCAATTTCGTAAAAGTTTGAGGCAAATTTCAGCCAGTTTTTGTCGAACCGCAGCTGTCAGCTCTGTGTTGTGCTCAGTGTATTTCGCAAATTCAGAAGCGCAGTATGTAGTGTCGTTTGACGCAGTTGGGGCTGCGCCCGCGTCGTCAGAGGAGACTTACCAGACACCGTCGACGAGAGAGCAGCCTCTTCGTTACTGCACCACGTCAAGCGGAACACGGACGAATTCTCTGACTTGTCAACTGCACGTCTGTCTGATCGTATGCTCAAACGCAAAACGTCACCACACCTTACAGCTGAGCACAAAATTGCTCAATCTCGGAAGCGAAATTGAAAGACCTCCAATGACCTCCAAGGAATTGCTCTTGACCTCTACAGACCTCCAACCCAATAGGCCCCGTTGCGGGTCCCGTCCTCCGTGTCCCGTCCCGTCGCCCCGTCTCTACGTACCCTCTGCCGTGAGACTGTGGGGTATAGGGTTTAGGGTTTAGGGTTTCATGCCTTTACTTGCTACGTGCGCTCCGTGCGAGACGGGACGACGGGACGGGACACGGGGGACGGGACATGCAATTTTATACCTTGACCTATCGAGCAGCAGCAGCTACATACCGGCGAGACAAGCGTTGAGCCCGATGGATTTGGTATAGAAAGATCGATTTCCTGCCGACTGCGCGAACAAAACGTGGCAGCATTTGACCTGTGCAGTCGCGAGCGGATTCACAACCAGCCCCTTGACAGGGCAGCTGCAGCGCGTCAGGGCGAAGAACCATCTGCGTTGAACGAGTCCTTGTGCATGCCCAAGGGGTCGAGCTCGCCAGCTTGAACAATCTTGCAAGCAAATTCATCGCAGGTAGACGGTGCCGCAGATAGGAGCAGGTAACAGCAGAACTGGCAAGAGTACGTGCTGTCGGTAGCAGCCGCGCAGTCGATCTTTCATCACAGTTTCCCACCCGAGTGCAGGCAATCCTCAATTTGAGCAGCAGATCTTGTGGTCAAAGCGTCTGCTGCTGCTGCTGCTGCTGCTGCTGCTATCATGGCAGATGTGCAGATTGTCAAGCAGCTGATAGACAGGCTCAGAACAGAGGAAGCGGCAGAACAGGAAGCTACAGCTGAACAGATCAAGTAAGAAATGCACAGCTTCAGCACACTGTCAGCACACTGTCTGATGCTGCAGCATCATTGATGAGGATCTTGTTGCTTCTGCAGGGACTTGGCTCAAAGCAGCTTAGATTACTGCACAGCATTTGGCCAGAATGGTGCCATTGAGCCTCTTGTAGGACTGCTGGATGACATCAACAAGCCGGTCACTGTCATGGCAGCACAAGCGCTTGGCTGCCTGAGTGCCTCTGACCCTTGCTGCATGCAGATCAGGTATCTTGCAAAGTACAATCCTTCACTTGAGACCGCACATTTGGCAGCCTCACTGCTGATGGCTTGTCGCAGCTACAATGCATGCATGCACGCACAATAGCTGCCTGTAAAGCTGCACTGCTGTTGCTGGGCAGCTCACAGCAGACCGGAGCAGCTGAGTTGCCACTTGCTGTGTCTTGTGCAAGCCAAAAGGACCCAAACAGCATGTACAACCAGATCACAGCGCCCAACAAGGTGAGCCTCTGCTTGCACAGAAAATTTGTGCGCGCTTGTAGGGAAGCAGGGGCTGTTGCAAGTCTGGTGGCTCTGCTGCAACCTGGCCAGGAACTGCCCTCAGATTTGCTCAAGGCAGTGCTCAAGGTGAGGGACTGCTGCTTTCTCCCAGCAATCCAGCGGGCAATTGCAATGTAAGCAGGTGACACATGCAACGGTTGCAACATTACATTATTGCCCATTTGATATGGTCGGGAGGCAGAAGTGTCATCTACATTGCATGCATTTGCAGGTACTGCTGGGATTGACTCAGGAACAGGTGAGCTGTGATGCAGTGCAGCAGGCTGGCACGCATCATCAAACTGCTGGAGTACGCCAAAGATGAACAGGTGTGCCCTGCAACTGCTGCAAGCACCACAGACATCAAACCATTCTAGCATGACTTTCTATCCACTTGCATCAGACTGCTACAATATGCCAAGCACAAACAGGTGTGCCCTGCATTTTCTGCACGCCACGTGTATTTCATTCATTCAACATGGATGATGGTCAAGCCCAGCTAGGTATGTACAGGAGCATTTGACTGTCTCCGACCAGTCTGGCTGTTGATCTGTTCGAGCGCAAGGTTGTGTCCTTTTGCATGGCAGTGCAGCAAAAGTGCTTACAGCATGCATGGCTTTTTGGCAATTCAGATAGCAGACTAGAGCTATCTTAGTTATAGCTAAGCCCTTCTCAGCTCAAAGGTTGTGACACAGTGCAAGCATTCTTGTTGTTGGTAAGCTCTAAAGCTGAGCTTGTATGTCACCTCCATTGTCTGCAATGCTGTGTACTGTCAGTAGAACTTGCTTGTAGCGCACTGCTATGCAGCCAAAACCAGTGCATCACTGTTGTCTGCTGTCTGTGTGCTGTGCAGCGCTGTGCTGCGCTGCGCTGCCAAGGGGTTGCCTGCACAGCAGAAAGTAGCTTCATTGCCACCTTTTACAGCTTGAAGCCTTCAAATATACAGAAGGTACAGGAGACCCACCAGGTACAGGAGTTTCTAAGGAACGGAATGCTTCTGAGACAGACAGTCAGGGTTCTGGGCAAGCAGACATCAAGCATGACAGACATGTGGCTGCCATGTGATGCCGGCAAATTTGACAACAAACGGCAGCCAGACATCAGCCAATGTCTTCGTACTAGTATGTTGTGCTTGCAGCCAGTATCTCATACTGTGACGCTCAGAACAAGCCAGCCTTGCAAGACAGGACTTGAGCACACATACCTAGCACACGTGCTGAAATGTGTGATCAATTGTTATTGTAATTTTGTCTCATTTGGTGCAGGCGAATGAAGTACAGCAGAGCGCTGCTTTGCTGCTGGGCAGGTCGGCCTTGTCCAACAGCTGTAAAGACGCAATACGAGGTCAGTTTGGCATCGTGACACTGCTGAAGATGCTTGAGCGCTCAGGGCTGGCAAGAAGCTCGAAGGAAGTTGTTGTGCGCACACTGTCAATGCTGGCAGTTGACAATGAAATGAACCAAGACCACATGCGGTGAGCCTTTGCAAGCGGCATGACCACATCATCCTTGACATCCGGCTTTAGTCCTGCACCCAGCTACTTGTCTGCAACTTTGCCTTGTTGAATAAGAGAACTTTGAAAGTCTACACTCAATCAGCATCTTCTTGATGCTCTGGTTTACAATCATGTATTGATCATGCAGCATGTTTCCTTGTATGTTTTCCATCCTACAACATCCTATTGTCAGAAGCAAGCTTGGCGATGTGGTTGCTGCTTCTCAATGGCTGCAGCTGTACATGCTCCTAGGCTCCTTGCTGATCATGAGTGCTTGCACTCCCTTGCTGTGTTTGATGGCAGGTCTGCTCCGTTGAAATGACATTCCAAAGCCATCCACGCTGGTGTATGACAGACTGCACTCATTCGCAGGGAGCAGTACGCAATAACAGTCTTGGTGAAGCTGCTGAAAGCTACGACCTGAAATAGAGTGAGTGTACAATGATGCATAAGCTCAATTCAAGCTGGTGCACCACAACTTGTATTTGTTTGCAGGGAGCAGTATGCAATACCAGTCTTGGTGAAGCTGCTGGAAACTATGCCCTTTGATGGCGTGACAGCTGCAGCAGCAGATGCCCTCCGGGCGCTTGCTCTCAACAATGAAGCCAACAAAACGGCCATCCGAGAAGCCTGGGCTGTTCCCTTGCTGGTCAAGCTACTAGGCTCTGAGGGAAATCATTATAACGACAGCGTTGATGAGAAACACATTCTAGCACAAGTGTGACATCGCTGTGGCCCTAAGTCCTGTCTCTCAAAGCTGGCTTGCTCTGAGGTAAACATACCTTGGTGGCAAAGCCCTTTCTGCACTATTTCATCACGGCAGAAATCTCATGTCTGCATTGTACTTGTGTTGTATACATGCGGTGATCTGCGTTGGCCATTGCTTCTCAGGTCAAGTGCTGCACCAAAAGAATGCGGTCGCGGTTGCAGTTGCTGGTGCTGTTGCTGTTGCTGGTGCTGGGGCTGGTGCTGAGGCTGGTGTTGCTGTTGTTGTTGCTGTTGCTGTTGCTGTGCCGCTGCAAGCCATGATCTTCCTTGTTCAGCCAACAGGCTTTGAGGTTTACATGCCATGCTGCATAGCGCTCTAATATCATTTTCTCACAGTCAGGTATATCCCCTGTGCAGCCTGTCATGCAACTTTTGCCATTTGGCTTTGACATGCACTGAACATTCAGACGCCACGTATGTTGTCACCTGACATGCACAGGTGCACTTCACACATCACAATACATGCTGTACATAAATGATTATCATACACAGTCACTTAGAAAAGTGATTTGCATGTCGTTGGAGGCATCAGGATCCATGTATTATTGTCACGCAACACTCACTCAGAGAAGAGTTTCGTTTGTTGATTCATTCATTGAAGATAAGTGCTAGACAGGCTCAGCAGGCCCAGGTAGGTACATACACAAGTAATCAACTGTCTCCAAGCAGTTTGTTCCTGTGCTAGCCTGAACTATTTGTGTTTTATGCAGCGTGTGAAAAGGTCCCTGTACACAGCTGTTTGCCAAGTGTCAGTCAAGTAACAGAGAAGAAATTGACATGCAGGTAGAGGCGTTAGTGATTGAGGAGGCAGTGGACTGCCTGAAGATCCTGACCACCGCCAATGAAGCAAACAAGGTGGCCCTGCTGACCAGCGCCTCTGGCCTGCCCTGCCTCGTGCGCCTCATGGAAACCTCCACAGACCAGGTATGGGTCCTTCAGATGTTGAGTCAAAGCTCGTAGGTATGAGTCATGCATCCCGCCCTGCCTCATGCGCCTCATGTAAATGTCCACAGACCAGGTATGGGTCCTACAAGCTCTGTGTGTACGAGTCTCAAACCCTGCAATGCATGCATGTCAGATCCTCCAGTAATAAAATATGGATCCTCAGACTGTCCACTAGTACAAGAATTTCCCTTGCAACAATTGCGCTAGTGACCAAGACACCTAGCCTTGTGTCATGTTCAACGCTCTCTCTCAGGAGTATCATTGCAAACAGGACACGGGTTGATTGATGCCCAAAGCTATGGAGGGCAAGGATACGATAGTGACTTCCAATCTGGAAACTTCACTGTGTGTGACTGACAAAACTGTCCAGTGAGTTTGCAGTGGTATGCCACCGACTGGTCTGACTCTCGGTTTGGAGGCACAATACGGCTTCTGCATGCTCCTAGCAACATCATGGATCCTCCCTTGCAAGCGTGCAAACAATGCAACAAATCCGCCTGTTGAGACAGGAATTAGGCCACACATATCCGGCAACTGTGCTTGGATGGCAAATCGACATGGCTCCTTCTGTTCAACAGTGGTGAATGAATTGATGTTCCTGCATACCTGCTACCTAACTTGTGTTTGCTTGAGCACACAAGAAAGTCAAAGCAAAGCCAAGATGCTGCTGCTGTAACTGGCGACAGAGAGAGCGGCAGTGGTTATAGGCAACCTTTCCACCACAGACCACTCTCTTTCAAGCCATCCAAGAGGCTTTTGCTATTCAGTGCCTGGTCTGCTTGTCGTACTTTGGGCCCATGTCCAGGACCACCTGATTATCTCTTTTTGACAGCGGTCAAAAACGCAATGTTCCTGCAGTCGATCATTGAGAGAGCAGCAGCAGTGGTAGGCAACCTTTCCACCACGGATTACTTTTTCCAGCCAGCAGGAGGCTGGTGCCATTCAGCGCATGGTCCACTTATCAGACTTTGGACGCGCTTCCAGGACCAGCTGATTCCTTCTTTTCAACAAGTGAACAAAGTAATGTGAACAAAGTAATGTGCCTGCAGTTGGTGATTGAGAGAGCAGCAGCAGTGGTAGGCAACCTTTCCACCACAGATCACTTCTTTTCAGCCATCAGAGAGGCCGGTGCCATTCAGCGCCTGGTCCGCTTGTTGGACTTTGGTCCCACATCCAGGACTACAGAGATTGCTGCCAAAACTTTGGCTAACCTAGCCAGTGAGAGCAGCAACAGAAACGGGATTCGTTGAGCTGTAGGGGTACCTCCGCTCATGCGGTTGCTCATGGACAGACCCAGTGAACAGGTTGGATCACTGGGCATGCTCATTTTCCGCACTTGCAGTCACTCAGTCAGTCATCCATTAAACACGAGAGCTAGACAGGCTCAGCAGGCCCCAGCTAGGTATGCTCAGGAGCAAATCAACTGTCCCCAACCAATGTGGACCTGTGCTAACCTGGACCATTGGGCATGCTTGTCTGGCCCAGTCAAGCAAACAACACAGTTCTTCTTTTTCACTTTGCACTTGCTCATAGACAGGACGGGTAAACAAATTGGACCTTCGGGCATGCTCTTCATCTTCACTTTGCTTGCATGACTCAGCAAACAAGAGAGCTCTTCTTCCTCGCTTTGCTTGCACTGTCAATCAAGACAGCGCTTCTCATAAACCAGCCCAGTGAACAGGTTGAATCATTGCGCATGCTCTGCTTCCTCACTCTGCCAAACAACCACGGTACAGTTACTTGTGCAGGGACGTTCTTGACAGTTGTGGTTTACGTGTTTCTGGCCTGTTTTCAGGGACAAGGTTGACGCTACTGTCACATTTTCACAAATTTTGTATAATGTATTACTCACCCTTTTTGCAAACGGTGCCAAATTGCTTTGCTTGCATGGGTAAGCCATCAAGACAGCTCTTCTTTCACACTTTGCTCTTGCTCTTGCTTGTCGCGTCCCTCTTCTTCTGGGCTCATCCAAGGATCAGGCTAGTTTGGCAAATGCGGTCTGATGACCTCTCAATTTGCTCATGCAGGATGTCAAAGACAACCGATTGCTGCAGTACGTACCTAGCTGGGCCTGCTGAGTCTTTCAAGCATGCGTATGGAACACATGAAATCGATGAATGCAGGATGGCAATCTGAAATGGTGGTCTTGCCTTATGTGCTTCGCTGCGGCAGGTGATGATTGCGGCAGATGAAGCGCTAAGGCGGCTGGAGATCTCTGCCCAAGAGCGCAACGCCATCCTTGAGGCCTTCCGGTACGCAGATGCCCGCAATGCAGCTACCCTGGCAGCTGCCATCCAGGCAGCTCAGCAGGAAGCTGCGCAACAAGCCCAGGAAGCTGCGAATGTGCAAAGCCAGCAGGCAGTGCCATTACCCACAAGCAAACCTTTGACAAGGTGTGAGCGCATAACCACAGCAATAGCTGCAAGTCCCTCTCGTTTGAGCATCATTTGCTGGAGGTCATCATCGTGATTATAGCAATGCTTACTAGTGAGGGTTCTCTGCACAATGGCTTCAATCACACACCCAAAATAGTTGTAGCAAATTGCTATCAGGTATGGTGCGGCAGAGACAGTGGGCTGCTTCTCAGTGCTGTCCCAGAACTGCTGTTGGGTGGTTGCTTTTCAACCACAAATTGATGCATCAAGTTAGTGTTGCAGGTATAGTGTGGCAGAGACAGTGCAGCTGCTGTCAGACATTGGCCTCCGAGACAGTAGCCCCTTTGAAAGCAATGGCATCACTGGAGGGGACCTGCTGGACCTGGAAGAAGAGGAGCTCAAAGAGGACCTGCATCTGTCACACCTTCAGGTTGAGCCTGTTATGCAATAGTCATGATCATAAATAATTACAGCAAGAGTGCTAGGTGTGGCACAAGTCCTGTCTCGCCAGGCTGGCTTGTCTTGAGCATCATGGAATGCTCCTTTAAGATTGTGCATATTGCAGCATGCTTGTTCTTGTCTGGATTGCACATTGACAGCACTACACCCTCCGGTCCATATGTTTGACAAGCGGACTTTCCGCCTTCTGCACTGCTGCTTGCACATCTACACATGTTGCACATCCGTAAAACTAATTGATTGAACATGCATGCCAGGCAGGCTCAGCAGGCCCAGCCAGGTATGTACAGGCGCCATCAACTGTCTATACCCAATTTGTTCTGGTGCTCATCTGGACCATTTGTACTGGTATGTCAAAAGAACTCAGCATGCAATTGTTAGCCAAGTGTCCCTAGGTCTACTTGTCTGGGTCCACTGCTAATGCAGATGGCAAGAAATCCAGAGTCAGGTTGCTCATGTCAGCGTCTGGGCAAACAAATGCAAACCTACATTGGTTTCTACTTGCCATGTATTGTGAAGTGCAGTGTATTTGGCTTCAGTTCATCACATGCTCACTTGCAGGAAAGTTTTGTATGGACCTTTTGGCCAAGCTATGCTTTGGGTGCTGAGTGGACAGTTCCATGCAGTACGTTGTCGGCCATTACAATCACATGTCTGCAACCTGAAGACTGAAGCGGTGGTTTCATGCCAATGCAGGCTAAAAAGGTGCGGCGTGTGCAAAGCGCCTTTGAGCTGTTCAATCGCATGATGCAAACGCCAGGCAAATCAGAGCTCACACTCACAGAACTTAGGGTAAGACAAAATTTCTGCAATGTCATCAAGACAAAGAGCTGTAGCACCTACATGAATGCTTTTGGCATTTACAGCACATTCCTGTACAAACAATGCACAAAACCCATAGCCATCATCAGAATAAAATGTTGATCAGACACACTCGTCTCTGTGTCAGACTCAGCGACGCATAGTGCATCCTTTGCACTTTATTCACTCTATAGCAAGACGATTTCACGTCGTGTGCATTTGAATGTGTCCTGGCACGCTGTTGCTTTGCGCCTGCTCAGTGGATTTATGGTCGAGCTGTAAATTTGTGTTGCAGAATTTCCTCTTGTCTTTTGGAAGAGGAGAAGCTGACATTGCAGCCATTGTAAATGGCTTCAAGCAGGGACTGCAGAAACAGACGGTGGCCACCCTCAACTTTACTGAGTTTGTGCAATGCTATCAGTGGCTACTGAAGACATTGCATCTCATGGATCAAGCGCAAGAACCTTTTGAGCTACCACGCGCCAACAGCATGGGTGGGTTGAGCACATCGTCCTCTATAAGTGATGTCACACCACAGAAGTTGCCTCAGAACGGGATATGATCGATTGTTATCATACAACTGGTTCAAAGACTCATTGATTGGAGGTCCTATTACATACTTTATGTACCTGCGTACGTATACATGCATTCTGAATAGCATCTCAATGGATGCACACAATCTTGCAGTGCTTTGCTGAACCAGGGCATGCCCACACATGATGGTGATGCATGGCTGCAAGATGTGCCATTGTGCGCTATCATGGCTTGGCATGACTTGACTCACATCCCACCACTGTGACACACAGCCTGACCCAGACAGATCTACTAGATGAACAAAGCAACACATTTGCCCACGCCTCAGCAGCCAAAATGCCTGTATGCAACTTTGCAAAGTTGATGAAGCCATCAGACCAATTTCTTGGAGCTAAATGAAGCGCTGATGCGTCGCCCGTAGACCGTAAGTAGACCGTAGACCGTAAGTAGACCGTAATCCGTCTACTCACCACTACCCACTACGAGGAGCGTATACAAATACAGCAGGTGTGACACTCACCGGCAGTATGCTAGAATAGAGAACTCTATTGTGTGCAGCAAGCTCCTTAGCAGCGCTTTATCTCTGGGGCTGAACGTAGTCTTCGACGTCGCTTTTAGAATACCCTCTAGGGCTGCCTTGATCTCTGTAGGGTTCATTGGTTCACTAGTTCGGTGATCAGATCAGTAAGCTGGCTCTCCAATTCGATCAACTCTTCCTCGTCAAACTTCTTGGTTTCCTTGATTTCCTTTAATTGCCTTATCGCCAGCTGCAGATGCTTTTTCAGGTTTTCGTAAGCTGTACTCATCACACAACACCGTCAAGACACAGGTTAAAATGGTGGCTAATGAAAAGACGACAGTCAGAATTGCAATAATGAGTTGCACATCAGCCATTCTACTGAACCCACAGAAAAAACAGACAGAATCTAAAGAAAACCAGAAGCGCACGTGTCTGCATGCAGAAAAGATCAAAGTTATGTCATCCTCTCCGAACCCTACCAGAAGTTTGAAATCTATAGTAGGTTTTCTGGCCCAACTTCTGCAGAAACTGCGTGCAGCCTCTGTAGCATCAGCGCCACATCACTGCAGCGTCAGCACCTGAAGTCTGCGCGCTCTGCGTACAACCTCTGTAGCCATTGCATGCAGCTGTCACTAGCTCTGCGTGCAGAGATCAAAAGTTTGAATTTGTTTGGGTTCTGTTAGAATCCCAGGGTTGTGTATAAGGGCAGCGCCGCAAGCGGCGCGAAACAGGGGGTGTGTCAGTGCGCGGCCCAGGGTTTCACGTGCTTTATCAGCAATTAGTCATGTGTCCCAGTGGATCAGTGTCCCACACGCTCTCTTCTCAGAACTCAACTCTGAGTTCTTCAGGATTCTGTTAGGAATTGCTAGGACACTGGGACACTGGGGCACTGGGACACTACTGCGTTACACTTCTACACTACTACACTAAGTACTGGAATCATAAGGTTATAATAATAAGAAATAAGGAGTGGACCAGTGGACCAGTAGGGTATTACATGGACAGATGACCACCTGTTTTCAAGTAGTTAAAACCTATGGTTTGAATTTACAGGCTTCTCTCACACTCTCCCTGCTTAGTCATGCCCACCCCCACATAACCATGACATAACACTGCAAAACCTTAGTAATAGCAAATGGTCAGTGGTCAGTGTTGCAAATATATATATTTGCAACACTGACCGGTGACCATTTGCTGTTACTAAGCATTTGCAGTGTTACGTCATGGTTATGTCAGAGGGTGTTCATGACTAAGCAGGGGGAGCATGAGTAAAAATTTGTATTTTTACAAGTAGGTTTTTAACTGTTTGAAAACAGGTAGTCATCTGTCCATGTCAAATACCCTACTTCACACCTTCACACCCCTATTTTCCTTAAATTCAATCAGATTAAACAGAGAGTACTTAGTGCAAGTACTGTTTTCTGTACCGCCCTACCTTCACACCTTCACACCCTTTTCAGAAATTCTAGAGAAAAACAGAGGTATTGTAGTAATCACGGGTTCTGGAGAGTTGTCTGTGTGAAGCTGCTGAGGTGTGAAGGTGGACATAACGTAGGTTTCACAACAACAATCTGAACTCTACGCACAACACGGTAGCAACACGGTAGTAACACGGTAGCAACGGCGGTATTGTCCGCTCAACTAGGCTTCGCCTACGGTTCGAGCAGGGACGGCCGGTCGGTCTGAAAGTGTACGTACGTGCGATTCGGTATCTGCGATCGATCAGCCAATAGAAAGGGCGTGAGATATGCAAGACTTGGAGTGGACGTGTGGGCCCTCGCAAGCGTGAAACACGGCCATCGTTGCGTTTTGAGCTGCTTTCGAGTACGAAGTTGGTATTGTGACACTGAGGCCTCACTGACGTCGTCTCTTTGGCTCGTTCGAGCTCTGCCACCCTGCCCCTTGTTGCACGCTGGTTAACATCATCACATTTTCGGGGCTACCAGTACAACCCAGGGCTTTGTGCGTGACGTTGCCCCTAAAGCAGGGGCGTGCTTGATTAGCCGCCCGGAGGCCGGCTGCTTAAGCAATTGTTGGGGATCATGTGCCACACATGGTGCATGGACAAACGGCGGCAATCTTATGAGTACACCATGTGTCCCACATGGGCCTGGCCTGTGCCAGATCATATTCAGCCACACGTTGCTAATCCCCAGCATTCAGAGTTCTCTTTTTGAATACTTCTTAAAACTTTCTTCGGGGTTTTTTCTCCCAATGGTCGAGACTGTGGCCTGTGAAGTTGCTCGTCATAGGTTCAAATCTTCGTCTATGTGTAAGGGGCCAAGATGGGCTCTGATCAGGGGGTTCGAAGGGGGGGTCGCTTAATTAAGGTGCCCCCGGAGACACATTGCTCACACTACAACCCGTATCATATTTGCCGCAACTGTTCGTGGTAGCAGGTCTAGACTCACCTGACACTGCAGCTACCCGCACTCTTGGCGGCAGTGCATCTCAGTGGATCATCACCATCATTGGAAGCAACATCAGCATCATTGGTAGCAACATCACTGGTAGCAACGTAACACTGCAGCAAATCTTGGCTTAGGCACTACATACATTTGTGTCATTGATGCCAGAGTGAGCTTGCTTGCTTGGATGCTGTACATGCTCATCAGTGCCCTCAGCAAATGGCACAACAAGGTCTCCAGAATGCTAGCAATGCACAAGGTCAACATGATGGTGCTTTTGGCATAATATATAACACCAATCACATCAGCTGAGTCAAAATGCCTTATTTTCACGGCAAACAACTGAAGATGTCCTGCTGTGGGTAGAGCTCTT